>JAJOZX010005030.1:315000-342500 GCA_023014485.1 Bathynomus jamesi | reverse complement strand
AATTGTCTTGCTCAACTTCTAAAGTAAACTTAATGGAGGGGACTGATCATTTAACTGAAGGAGGAAGCTATCCAGGTCACGATTCATGGGCCAGATACACAAAAATATCGTCGACGTACCGCAACCAAGGGATGCCAACCCCCAGGATTCTCGGAATATAGGTAATTTCGAAAAAACTCCATATAAATATTGGAGAGGAGGGGGCGATAAGGGGTTGCCCATAGCCATCCCAAAAACTTGTTGATAATACTCGTTATTGAAGTGAATTTACAGTCTTTGATGCAAAGCTTAATGAGTTCCAAAACAATGTGTGAAGGTAGTGGCAGGTCATACTTATGTAATTCTTGGGAGAGAAAGTCAAGCATATCGTCAATCGGCACTTTTGTAAACAATGAACAAACATCAAAACTAATCAATTTATCATTAGTTTCAGTACGTGCATTATTCAATTTTTCCGTAAGATCCATGGAATTTTTACATGTGAATCAGAGATAGTTCCGAAAATGGGGGACAAGACTTTGACAAGCCATTTGGAGAGTTTATAAGTAATAGAGCCCACCGAGCTAATAATAGGGCGCATAGGGTTACCAGGTTTGTGGGTTTTAATAAGACCGTAAAGGTAGGGCAGAGCAGGTGAAGTGAACATGAAAAGCGGAATTAAGTTCTTATGATCTTTGAGAAGGCGTTCAAGCCACTATTAAATGATTTGATGACGTCATCCTGCGGGTTCTTCCTAAGTTTGGTGTATGTGGCGGGGTCCTGGAGAAGCTCGTTCATCTTTCCGATGTAGTCCACTTTGTCCATAATAAACTATGGTGTAGCCTTGTCTGCTTTAGTAATATGGAGCTCCCCATCTTTTTTTAATTGTGAGAGGCTATTGCGAAAACGTTTAGGAAGTTATCTTCGTAATTACCATTCGCCGCACTATAAACGAGGCCTTTAACTATGTTAAACAAATACTGAGGGAGATTACACTGTTTTTCAAAACACGCGAGACTGTAACAAATTTGTAAAGCCGAAGGTTTTTTTAACATAAAAAAGGACATACCATATCCAAGGGCACTTTTTGCATCGTCACTAATGTTTTTCGAAGAAAGGTTCAAAACACACTTTGAGCTTGCTTTTTTACTCCACTGACTATCTCGAATGAGACTTTTAATTTTTCGATCCAAAATGTTACGAAGTGAAGTAGTTCTCCGACGCAACTCGTTGTAAATTTCATCAAACAAAGGTTGGATCCACGGTTGGGGAATAACGGTTACAAAATTATGTTTGGCGATGTTTAAATTTTTGAAGGCGGACCACTCATTTTGTCTGGTGACTTCAATATGTTTCTTTAAAATTAATCTGCTGAAGTTGTTGAACGGATGGTCGTCAATTTGTCTGAGGCGAATCGGAAGCAGGGATTTGGGAAGAACTTGCTCCTCCAGACACTTAGTAAGAAACTTCCGTCGGATACGAATTGCATGCCCCTTCATTAATGTAGAAGAAACACGGACACAAACGGAGACAAGAGAGGGAACAGCAAGCCGAAGGAACGCGTGGTGAGCATTATATGAAATTATTTCACGAAGGTAACACGTGAAAAATATTTATGATGAATAAAACCACGAAGGAAAGGAAACACAAAATGGTGCTCAAGCGCTTTCGTCTAATGACATCCTCAGAACACTGAAGTCCATAAAAAGGTTAAGCCTATATATAGGTTACAGAAAAAAAAAAAAAGAAAAAATAAATACATACATACACACACACACATATATAATATACATACATATCTATATATACAAATACATACATACATACATATATATACAATAAACAGAGAAAAATAATAAAAAATTAAAAATTAAAACCTTAAAGGATTACCAGTGAGGCGTACAGATTTGTAAGGAAAAATATCGATTTTTAGCACAAGATCAAATGGATTATAAAAATACAAAATTATACTGGAACTCTGCCGGGTTTTAACACAATGCTGCCTATGGTCAGGTTTCGATATATATATAAAAAAAAAAATAAAAAAATAAAATGCAAATTAAAAGTTAATCGATTTTTAGCACAAGATCAAATGGATTATAAAAATACAAATTTATACTGGAACTCTGTCCGGGTTTTAACACTGCTGCCTATGGTCAGGTTTTGATATATATAAAAAAACGCCTTCTCAAAGATCATAAGAATTTAATTCCGCTTTTCATGTCCACTTCACCTGCTCTGCCCTACCTTTACGGTCTTATTAAAACCCACAAACCTGGTAACCCTATGCGCCCTATTATTAGCTCGGTGTGCTCTATTACTTATAAACTCTCCAAATGGCTTGTCAAAGTCTTGTCCCCCATTCTCGGAACTATCTCTGATTCACATGTAAAAAATTCAATGGATCTTACGGAAAAATTGAATAATGCACGTACTGAAACTAACGATAAATTGATTAGTTTTGATGTTTGTTCATTGTTTACAAAAGTGCCGATTGACGATATGCTTGACTTTCTCTCCCAAGAATTACATAAGTATGACCTGCCACTACCTTCACACATTGTTTTGGAACTCATTAAGCTTTGCATCAAAGACTGTAAATTCACTTTCAATAACGAGTATTATCAACAAGTTTTTGGGATGGCTATGGGCAACCCCTTATCGCCCCTCCTCTCCAATATTTATATGGAGTTTTTCGAAATTACCTATATTCCGAGAATCCTGGGGGTTGGCATCCCTTGGTTGCGGTACGTCGACGATATTTTGTGTATCTGGCCCATGAATCGTGACCTGGATAGCTTCCTCCTTCAGTTAAATGATCAAGTCCCCTCCATTAAGTTTACTTTAGAAGTTGAGCAAGACAATTCAATCCCATTTTTGGATGTGCGTGTACATAGGGAAAGCCCAGGTTTTAAGTTTAGTATCTATCGGAAAACGACAAACAATTTGTCCTACGTACACTTTTACTCGGGACATGATACCCCCACTAAGAAGGCCTATTTTCATCAATGTTTCTCCGCCCCCTTAGGATCGCCAGTCCGGAATACATCGATGCCGAATTGGAAAAAATCAACGGTATTGGAAGTGATTTGTGTTATCCATCTGCGTTTATGGAATCTTGTCTCAACAAGGCAAAACGAACTTTCTATCGTGTCAATATTAACACTCGTACTTTGTCAAAAATATTTTAGTACTTCCATTTTTCCCGGGCTTTTTAGGCATTGCTAATGTACTTAAACTTTTGGATATTAATGTAGTATTTTCATATAACATATTGTGAAAAATATCATAGTAAAAAATAGCCCTACCAATAATTCAGGCATTATCTATAAAATTGGTTGTAAACAATGTGATTCCTTTTACATAGGTCAGACGGGAAAGGATTTGCACACACGTATAAAACAGCATCAATATTCCGTTAGAACAGGACAGTTGTCCAGTGCCCTTTTTGTCCATTTGTCAGAGTTAGCCCACTGTATTGATTGGAATAATGCTTCAGTTTTATTCCATTCAAGCAACATTGTTAATAGAAATATTCTTGAGTCTGCCATTATCCAACTTTCAAATAACTTCAACATAAGCAAAGGTCTTTTTCAACTCGATCCTGTTATGTTGAATTCCTTTAAAACAGATTTAAATAAGAAGGGTAAAACATTAAATCTTTGGTAAACTTGTCTTCTACTTTATTAACTTTTAATTTGCATTTTATTTTTTTATATATATCAAAACCTGACCATAGGCAGCAGTGTGTTAAAACCCGGACAGAGTTCCAGTATAAATTTGTATTTTTATAATCCATTTGATCTTGTGCTAAAAATCGATTAACTTTTAATTTGCATTTTATTTTTGTTAATTTTTTTTTTATATATATATATCGAAACCTGACCATAGGCAGCATTGTGTTAAAACCCGGCAGAGTTCCAGTATAATTTTGTATTTTTATAATCCATTTGATCTTGTGCTAAAAATCGATATTTTTCCTTACAAATCTGTACGCCTCACTGGTAATCCTTTAAGGTTTTAATTTTTAATTATTTTTACTTCTCTGTTTATTGTATATATATGTATGTATGTTGTATGTATTTGTATATATAGATATGTATGTATATATATATATATATATGTGTGTGTGTGTGTATGTATGTTATTTATTTTTTCTTTTTTTTTCTTTCTGTAACCTATATAGGCTTAACCTTTTTATGTACTTCAGTGTTCCTGAGGATGTCATTAGACGAAAGCGCTTGAGCACCATTTTGTGTTTCCTTTCCTTCGTGGTTTTATTCATCATAAATATTTTTCACGTGTTACCTTCGTGAAATAATTTTCATACATTATATATATATATATATATATATATATATATATATATATATATATATATATATACATATATATACATATACATATATATATATATATACACGAGTATACTGTATATAGTGTACAGGGTGTTCTAAGATTACTTAGTAAACTTTTATATGAACGCAATCTTAAAAATTATGTGATATTTAACAATTTTATTTCAGATAGAGGAACAATAAAAAAAGTAACAATAATTGTTATTTTAGATGTTCAAAGGGTTTTCTTTCAACTTTAACACCTTGTTCAGAACGTCCGACCACTGATCGACATTAGTAGTATAGCCGCAAAAGGTTAGAGTGCAGGAATGTTGCAAGTGATTACGTAATGTTGCAAAGGGGGGTGGGGTTGTTGCGAAGGGGGGTGGGGGTGTTGCAAAAAAGAAGGAAAAAAAGTACTGGCATTTGTTGCCAACCGGGGTTGCAAGGGGCATGCAACTTGGAGGCGGAGTTCTCCCCCAAGCTATTCCCCCCAAAGGGCCAGAAAGGAGAGAAAGGAGGAGAGGTGTTCACCTGGCAGGAGCCAAGTGCATATTAAGACTTCAGCCGAGTAGGCGTTGTTTTATAGGCTCCTAATCAGCCAGTTGGCTGAATCAGTCAGTTGGCTGAACCAAGGGGGGGAGGGGTACACCTGCAGGAGAGAGAGAGAGAGAGAGAGAGAGTAGGTGCCTTTGATTGCAAGGCATGCAACTTGGAGGCGGAGTTCTCCCCCAAGCTATTTTCGTTTACCTAACCTAAGAGGCCTCTAAGGGGTTTTCCCAAAGGGCCAGAAAGAGAAGGACCAGAGGTCCTTGCTCGGCTGGGAGCCGAGCTTGTAATGACTCAGTCAGTCGTCTCTCGGTCTTTTATAAACCTCTATTCTGGCTGAGTTGCCAGATAGCGCCATGTATTCAGTTGCCAGATAGCGCCATGTGTTCCAGATAGCAAAAACCATATATTAATAAAATTACCACAATATATGATGGTAGATGAATCCAATTAAATTCTGTTTATTAAATAAATAATTTTTACACACTTAATTTTTATTATAAATATTTAAGTCACGAATATCAGTGGGGAAAAGAAAATTTACGAAACACACGAGCCTCATTCCCCCCAATCCCCTGCGAAGAAAATTGAAAAAAAAACGAAATCTAAAGAAATTAATCAATTGAAATTAGCCAAAACACAATCCGCTATAAGACGATGGCACCATTCCCTTTGTTTTCATTAATTTCTGGCCATTTAATTTCCTGCTTTAATTAAATGTTAGTGTTAATAACCATTATAATAATTTTTGTTTTCTGTACTGGTGTTTTGTCTAATTTCATCTATATAGTCTTTTTATAATTAGTAATTTAGCAGCCTACAGATTATGTTATCTATTTGTTATCTATGTTATCTATTTGTTTTTCATTAAATTCTTGCCAATTAATTGCCTGCTTTAATTAAATATTAGTGTTAATAACCATTATAATAATTTTTGTTCTCTGTATTATTATTTATTTTTTTTTCTAATTTCATCTATATACATATTTAGTAATTTAGCAGCCTACAGATTATGTTATCAATTGAAAAAATCTTTAGAGGGCTTTAAGGCCTTTAATTTGAGGTGCCGATTGTGAATTTTTTGTTTGTCTATTTAACTCATTTACCTTGTAATCTCTGTCTAGTTTCTGTTCCTCCTTGATAATGTGAATATATCACGAAAGCGCTCGGACTTTGTGTTTCCTTTTCCCTGTGTTGTTGCTTATATATATATATATATATATATATATATATATATATATATAACAAACGAATAAACAACTCGTGCACACACACACGCACGCACACACGCACACACACACACACACACGAGGAAAGGCAGAAACTAGGTCAATTCGAATCGTCCCCTAGAGACCTTTTCGGCCGAGGGTTAATCCTTCGTCCAAGGTATTCGAGCAGAAACCACCTTTCACAACAATTCTTATTATTATTATTATTATTATTTCTACAATGAAAATATTTTATATTTACTCGTAATTTGTATGGTGTCATATTCTTATAACTACATCTTAACTGCTTAAATCTTTGATTTTTAATATTTAGTGTTAGAAGTGAAAATTTAGCACAATTCATACTAGACCTCGATTGCCTACTATTTCATCGAGATAATTAAAGCTCATATACAGGACCTGCATTGTCTATAAGATCTGCGGGAAACTCTGAGTAAATGGAAATATTATTTTCTCGAAAACTATGGGTGATAGAAAAACTCTGAAACCATATTTGGAATCAGTATCAAAAGTTCTATAAGAATCACCAAATAATTTTGAAGAAATGTTGTTCTCTAGTGTAATTTCTCGCCGAATTGGAAAGGTTTTCACTCCGCCTTAGACCCACAGTTTAACGCGGAAACCGAACGCTCTTTTAAAAATATAATTAGGATATATTTCTTTGAGAAAATATAAAGATGTCATTACTCGCCCGGCCCCGTTATAGCGGATTGGAACACATCATAGCTCCACCCAGCTACACCGGCAGCCAATCACTACGAACATCTGGTCTTTTGGGGCGGAGCTTGGCGATTGTGCATATAAAAGGGGATATTTTTCAGTTGGGAGTAACAGTAGCTATTTTCGCGTCAGTGAATAATCATTCCCTCCACCATGGACCTGTACGTCTCCCCGGATTTGTATGAAGAAAGTGACACTGCAGCATTAACTGCAATTAGTCTTTTTAATGCGATTGACCGTGATGAATTATTTCAAACGCAAACCGTTGAAGATATTTGCAGTGACGCTCCTTACAATCCGACACAAGGGACTACCATAGAAATGTAAGTGTCTATAAATCGATTTATATATATATATATATATATATATATATATGGAGGGTTGTAGTATCTCGTCAAATACTTCATTTAGATACTCGCCAAAAATCGAATTTTTTTTATGGCAATCAATGTTATTTGGTTTTACCTCTTATCCCCATTATGCTAAAATCGAAATTTTTTATGGCAATCAATGTTATTCCTCTTAAATGAACCAAAGATATCTTCACTTAATGGGATCTGCCTGTGACTCTGTATACTCTGTATATGTTTTAAAAGAATGAACATTATTCCTTTAAGGTCCGGTGAGGATTTGACACGTGTTATACAATCTTTTGAAGAATCTCGTGTCATGAATACGGAGGATATACTGATCAGTCAGCAATGTCACACCGAAATAATGTAAGTGTTTTTCGATATTTTTAGGGTAAGAAGACAATATATTTTCATAAATTTATTAAATGAAAGAAATCAGTACAATAACCAACTACAGAATACCGTTACAAATATACGAACAAAAACATTATACTATACAACGAGTACGTACAATTGGAAAACGGATTTTTATCTGTCTGCATACCATTTCATCATTTCGGCGAGTGTGACACGGGTCAAATAAATTTTAAAAATTTATAAATTCTTTATCACATGACATATGCGTGAGAAATGAGACGCAGTACATTCCGCAAACATTACTAAAATATCCTTGTACACGAAATGGGTTCCATACAACTTCGGGAATATGTAACAGCGAGAAATTTTACAATAATAGGGTCACCCCAGGGTTGAGTACCGAGTGAATCAAAATAGTACAGGCGCTGTCTATTTTTAAAATAGACAGCGATCCAATGAATCCCTTCATTACCGATGACATCTGTGTTCACAATAAGACTACCGCATTCTCGCGTACTTGGCAAACTCAATGTTTCATTCTTCGCAAACACGCCGATAAATTTGGAACGTGTGACTCGTTCCATTACTTTCTGAAGTGTATTAGCATCCATTTTAAAAGTCAGTGATAACGCTCCTAAATCTATCTACTTCTATTAGGGCTTGCGATTCAAGATATACTAGTACACTAATAGGAGCGTCTATAGGCTTGGCGAATTCCAGCCGCACTGAGATGTTTCCGCTCTGCTGTGGGGTTAAATGGGTATTTACGCTAGCAGATAAGTCAGGTGTAATGTCAAACGGATAAAGGTTAAATTGATCAATGAATTCTTCCTGCGTTACCCCATTACCAAGCTCATCACAATCACCTGCAATATGGGTCAGATTACTATAGGCTCTGGCACAAAGAGGTAACAGCGTCTGATGAATAGTCCGTACCCATTGTTCCGCCCAAAGCAGTGCCATTAACGTATAAGTTATATTTTTAAGTCCGAAATTCTCGAATTTAAAGGCACTCTTTTTATATTTTCCATTCACCGAAGCATGGTCCTGCATACCGATTAATATCCTTTTAGGAAGATTTCCCAGGGCAATGTTTTCTATCTGCTTCGATGCCAACCCTGCAGGAACCGTATATAGTTTGATTTGTACTCTGTTAATAGGATATTTCACTGTAGCGTTTAGTAAATTTTTCTCAATTTCTAGTTGTTTCGGTGAACTTAATTTAACACGCCGTACGCGGAGGTATGTGTCCATAATGTGAACCACAACGGGCTTTGTTGCACCCTCCTCTTGATCAGCATCCAGATTTAAGCAGATCTCAGGACTCGTGCGGGCGAGCTTTATTTTCATATCCACCCCGTTGACAAGCAACTTCTCCTGGAAAGTGAAATCTGTGGGCAACCGTCCAAAACACTCGTATATTTTCTTTTTGGAATTTCATTTGTCCTTTATACTACTCATCTTTAGTTTGATAATATCCCTCGGCACTTAAAAACATGTGCACACAGCATGGATCAAAAAAGTAAGGGCCTGAGCTGGGTATCACGAATTCTCTAGGTGCACTCGGGGAACTAATTGTGTTTAAAGGGTTAATTGTAATAAAGTCAGTGCTCAATAGAAACTTGGGTTGGAGGCAGCTCAAAAAGGGACAGCTCCGATTTACAGCATTGTGAACTACATGGGTGGATGAAGCGTGCCATGGCGAAATAGTGGCTCCTCTCTCAACAAGTGGTAAACAAACTGATTCATGAGATCAATGTTCTTAGCTTATATCAGTCAAAAAAGTGGTCAACCATAGGTTTCATTCGCTTACAGCACTTCTTTTTTGATGGCCTTTTACGTTTAATACCACGTGACCCCTTCTTCTTCCGGGCAGCCCTCTTCTTCTTCCCGCCACCACGCATTTTTCTCTTTGCATCTTTGATGATTTCGTCCCGTGTACGCTTTAAATGTTTTTTTAGAGCTTCTTTAGGTTTAGCCCCGGCCAATATGTCTTCTGCAGTGTTAATACCTGATTGTAGCGCTTTCCTTCCGAGGTATCTGGCCCCCCTCTTCAGCAAAGGAACAGCCGTACGTAGTATGGATGAAAAAATGGATCCAAGTCCACTACCGCGCTGGTATCTCACCCCTCGATAGACGGTGAAAGGCTTTCTATCCATTATAACTCAGTGCGTCGAAAGTGTAGCTTCACTGTTAAGCTCCCGTTACCGAATGGGAAGTTTTCACCCTCAATCGTTCTTATATATATTGAGATATTGGTTATTAAATTAGTTGCGACATTCACATAATGGGGTCTGTCATATGTAATACTCAAACTCCTTCCTCTATGGTTGGGGATGTGAGTAATGCGCAGCAGGCCGCCTGGGTATCCCCAACAAACTGGTGCTCCACTATATTACTGTAAATATAGCACATGTCTGGGGACCTTTCAGCCAATTTCTCCATCTTCAATTGATACATTAAGCTGGACAAATCATGCTGTGTCTCGTGAAATGTGTCTCTTTGGAAGACTGCGCTATATCGGCCATTGGTTAGAATTTGGAACTTTCTATGGTCTTTAATACGTCTGTTAGTCTTTGATTTTAGGATTAGTGTATGTGCAGGGTTTACAATTTCGTATACTAAATCATTCGTAAGGTTTGAGTTTCTTGAACTTACGTTTAAGCCTCTCACAACATCCTCGGCCGAACCATATTGACCCGGTCCTAGTCTTACTTCTGTACTGTAATACCGTGCAACCTTAGTCCGAGCGATACGCATAGTTTCATCCATAGCTACCCCAGCTTTTTCACACTCGTCAATGTCTCTAAGAATCGTAAAAACGGTTTCTTTATGTTCAATATTTAAAAAGATGGTGTCCAGCTGAATTTCGCATATCCCCACCTCATACGAATCACGACCCAATTCAATGTGCTTGTGGAGCTCTGTTACAAAGTTGGCTAGTGTGTTGTTAGGGTGTACAGACAGGGACGAGGAGGACGGGAGTGTGACGTAGAAATGGTTAGGAGCCATGTTGCATACTATTTAAGCTTCATTATTGCATCAGCTTTTATATAGGTGTTGAAGCTTTCTGGGTACCCTAGCCATTTCACCAGGTACATTTTTCTCTAGTATGAATTGTGCTAAATTTTCTCTTCTAACACTAAATATTAAAAATCAAAGATTTAAGCAGTTAAGATGTAGTTATAAGAATATGACACCATACAAATTACGCGTAAATATAAAATATTTTCATTGTAGAAATAATAATAATGACAATAATAAGAATTGTTGTGAAAGGTGGTTTTTGTTCAAGTAGACGAAGAAAGGTTGACTCTCGGTCAGAAAAAGGTCTCTAGGGGACGATTCGAAATGACCTAGTTTCTGCCTTTCCTCGTGTGCGTGTGTGAGAGTTGTTTATTCGTTTATTATTATATATATATATATATATATATATATATATATATATATATATATATATATATATATATATATATATACGGGTTTGGGGTAACTGTATACTACGATATAGAAACATATACGAACGCTGAAACCAAAGAGGTAATTCCACATTTACTTGTGAGCCAGACCATCTGTGATGAGTGTATGGGTATCGAATGTGACGAGTGCCCCAAATGCGGTAAACGGACAAACGTTTTTAAAACGAATGTCCGCGATAGTCCTGTGAAACTATTTGTGTCCTATATTGTCAAGTTAGCCGACAAGTTCAAAAAAATGACTGTGTATATTCTCGCCCATAACGGGGCAAAGTTTGACACGCAGTTCCTTTATAAGGAGTTGCTTGAACACGAATCCTCTGAGATATTTACAGGTGATCCATTGAAAAGAGGCAACAAATTAATACAGATGCAGATAAGAGGCAATGTACAATTTAAAGATACTTTATTATTCACACCTTGTAAATTAGCAAAGCTACCCAAGGTGATGGGAGTAGCAGCTGAAGTTTCCAAAGGATACTTCCCTTACACTTTCCTCACCAGCGAGACTTTAAACTACGTAGGCCCACCACCGCCCAAACATTATTTTGACTGTATGGATGAACGTGAAGACTTTGATCGATACTACAACAGTTTTAATGAAAGTAACCCTTATAATATAGCTGATGAATGTGAGCGTTATTGCGTGAATGATGTGCGCGTGCTTAGAGTATGTTTCCAGGCCTTTAGAAGGATGTACATAGCCCGTTTCAAATGCGATCCACTGCAAGTCGCAACCACCATCGCATCATTATGTTTTACGGTGTTCAAGAATAACTTCATGCCTAAAGACACCTTAGCCATTATTCACCGAAACAACCCCCGCAGTTACGGACACAAGGCTATTTACTGGCTCATACACCTACAGCAACAGACAGGTGTATACATAAAGCACGCCCGCAACACGGGTGAAGTACCCATTAAGATTAATGGACGTGTTTTTTGGGTTGATGGGTTAAGTGAAAACCGTGTCACTGGTGTGAAGACTGTGTACTCCTTTAACGGTTGCTGGTGGCATGGATGCCCCCGTCCTGAGTGCGGAATCGCCGGAGATATCCACGGTAATCTCCTGCCGACTGTCTTGCATGGACCCGCACCCGCGATCAACTTATAGGATCACAGTTCACTCACAAAGTCTTGTGGGAGCATGAATATGATGCACGGATGGAGACAGACGAGGTGTACCGTGAGGAAATAAACACGATCAAGCGTTCAATGGTGCTGGATCCTCTCAAATGTGGTGATAGCTTGTTTGGAGGACGTACAAATCCATTCAGACTATACTTTCCACCTACGGAGGGCGTGAAGCTCCATTACTACGATTTCTGTTCTTTATACCCATACGTGATGAAGAACAATCCGTACCCCGTGGGCGCTCCTGAGAAACTGGTGGGACCTAACCTGCCATCCATCAATGAATTTTCAAGAAATTTGAATGATCGTTACTTTGGGCTCTCTTTCGTAGACGTACTCCCCCCACGCAATTTATGGATGCCAATCTTACCTGTCGTTATCGACGACAAGCTCATGTTTCCCCTGTGCGTGAAGTGCGCGGAAGAGGATAACGGCGATTGTAACCATATACCCCACCAGCGTAAGATCAGAGGCGTATATACAAGTCCTGAGCTGGCCCTAGCCGTACGCCATGGTTATAGAATACTGAAGATACATGAGGTGTGGAGGTTTCAGAAGCTACCCAACCTTTTCACACCATATATAAACGCCTTTTTGAAGGATAAGGTTGAGGCATCAGGGTATCCGCGAGGAGTTGATACCGAAGATGAAAAGTCTGCCTATATTCAACGTTACCGCGACCGCGAAGGTATACAACTTGATCGTGCCAAATTGTAAAGAATCCTGGCAAGCGCTTTAGTGCAAAGTTGTGTCTAAACAGTCTATGGGGAAAATTTGCGCAGAATACCGGCAAAGGGAACATTCATTTGGCACAAAGTTATAGCGATGTCTGGGATTATGCCAATGCTCCCGATAAAGAGGTCATGGAGATCGTGAATGTAGGTAATACTTACATAATAAAGTACAACAACACTGAATTGGCCACAGATACCTCAAGGGTTACAAACATACCTGTGGCCAGCTTCACAACAGCCTACGCCCGTATAAAACTTTGGGGTCTATTGCATTCTCTTGGGCGGAGAGTATTGTATGCCGATACAGATAGCGTGATATTCACAGAGAGGGAGGGTGAATACATGCCCGCTATTGGGGAGTTCCTCGGCGAGCTCACTGATGAGATCAAGGATGAGTATGGGGACAACGCATACGCCGACTCTTTTGTCTCAACAGGACCTAAAACTTATGGGGTACGGGTCAGGGTGGGGGAGGAAATGAAATATATCGTGAAGGCAAAGGGTATTACGCTCAACCATGCGAATCGGCGGGTTGTTAACTTTGAATCGTTGAAGGATCTAGTGTTTGGACGATGATGAGGGCGAACGACCTCCCCAACTAATTGTAGGCACCCACAATTTTCGGGCGCAGAAGCTGGGGGGCGTGAAGGAACTTAGGGGTACGAAGGTGTGCCGTAACACCTATAGGAAACGTTACCAGTTACCTGGTACCTATGATACCGTACCCTTTGGATACCATAACGTTTGATGCTTCTATTGTTAACTGACACGTATTTGTCTTGTATATAATCGTATCTATTGATTTATTACACGTATTTGTAAATATATATATACTTGAATATCTCGTTTATTAAATCGTATTTGTAAATATATATATATATATATATATATATATATTATATATATATATATATATAACTTGAATATCTCGTTTATTAAATAAATCATGTTTCAATTAGCGTTTCACTTTCTCCTTTGTGTGTGTGTGTGTGTGTGTGTGTGCGCGCGCGCAGGTGAAAGTTCTAAGCTCCGCCCACTGTAAGACCGTGAGTCATGCTACTATCTGGGAGTCCCTGCGTGGTCAGTCGACTGCAGTAAGCCCGAGAGATCAGACGTGTATTCAGAAGAAAAGATCAGACGTGTATTCAAATGGCTACCTTTAATATTGCTTGTACAACGTTTATGAAATGGTATTCAGCAAAGTGCCAGGATGTGGTGGATACCGAAAAACTTCCTATTCCTCCCTCCTATGCCTCTTTTAAAAACACATTGGATTGTGCGAAGTTCCAAGATGTACAAATACTCTACGGATGTTCTGGTGAGACCGTTGAAGGCTTTCGTTGCACAGACGATGTGCTGAAGTATGCTGCAGAGCTAAACTTTATAAAGTCTCACATATACCGTGAAGTAAAAGAAACAACGCGTGCAGAAGAGAAGCAGCAGGTATGGATAATGAGTCTTGCGGATGGGTGGTGTGACAAGCGGTATTACGTCATGCTACACCATGTCGATTACTCATACCCTACGACTGAAAATGTGAATCTCGTGATCATGGACAATCTTAAGTATTTTTATCACTATATTAATGTATATCATGATGAGGTTCGTAGTGAGGTTGTGGCTAGTGCCCTGCGTGAGTTTTTAACAGACTTTAGAGACGAGTATCGTTTGATGGGCAGAAAGGAAAAATATGAGCATATGTTCCTCTCAAATAGTGCGCCGGAGTGTGAAGATGTTTAGTAAAACATAAAATGTGCCTAGTTCTTATCCTGAGGTAAACTGGTGCGTAGGCTGGTAGTGATGAAATTAATTATTGTACCGGAAAAACAAATATGTACAATAATTCGGTACGACTCGCGGATCATACGAGTTCGAACAACCCCATTCACGTATCATCGAGTCAGCCGCCCGTCGAACCGTTCCTGCCTACCTGCGTGCCTCACACGGCTCATAGTTATCTCAGAGCTTGAACCGAGTGGACGTGCGCTCCTCGAATACGATGGAACTTCCTTTGAGCAGCATTCTCAACGCCTCGTACGATGTGTCCGTGACGAAATCGTTGCGCGTGTTCAGGCGTAAATCCGGTACCGTTAGCTATGTACTGGAAACGGAATGTAGACAAACAAACAAACGGGTTTATTTAAGTGTCGAGGAGATGAATAGAATCTTCGTGATAGTTGAGAAGTGGAGTGAAGATCGTTATAAAATACCTGCTAACGTAGGTACAAGAAGAGAGCAGATTAGTGACGCACCCTCATACGCCGTTGTATGTACGTTGTGTATAAATAACGATCGGCCGTGCATTGATATACGGCTGATGTGGAAGAATGCTTCTGATAATAACGCTCTTGTTCCTACGCGAAACCGTTTCATCCTCGACAGAATGTTTGAAATCGTCGGATTCCGCAAGCTGAAACCTATATTAGACGCGCGTGTTACGGATATGCTTTATTTTGATACAGTACTTGAATACGCATACACCGCTCTGCTCGATGGGTTTACCGAGTGTAGGGCTGGTGAGAATGGTCTAGAGCTGGACGTTTATTTAAAAAGTTTAGACTCTTTGAAATACCATGAACTTTGGTACAAAGCAATTGATCGGTACAAGGCTGAGCTCACCTACACCGTTCACCCTGAAGAACTATTTCTTTATATAACGCGCAGTTGTCGTAACGATTTAGAAGATTATTTCAATTGCCGCTATGTTGAGTGAGTTCACGATTGAAAAGCTCGAGTCGGTAGAAATAAACCCTCGATTGGAAAAGCGTGTTTATAAACTTGTGTTTAATAATGTAGCTAACGATGAACTCTTTGTGCGTGCTTTTGATTGTATTCTAGACGTATTTAAAGATGATTTACCAACCGGTTGTAAAGTGGGAACAAAAATAGTACTGAACGATATGAAAGCCCTTCATATCGAATACAGGTTTCCCTATACTTTAAGCGGTGAAATATTATTAAACCGCGTATACTGCGTAATGCAGAGCAATAATGATGTAATTGTAAACTCGATTAAGTGCGAGTTTAGTATTTTGAAAAAAAAGTGAAATGTATTTATATATTTTGCGTGATATTTCTCCTGTACTGTTATGATTATATGCATATTTCTATTATTATTGAAATGTATATTTATTTGTATATATCTCCATCTCCATAATTGTGTGTGTGTGTATATATTTTTTTTATTATATGCATATTCCTCAATTATTATTGAAATGTATATTTATTTTCTATATATTTATAATAAAAAGAATGATGCAATGTTGTTTTACTTAATTCTAATTGTTACGCCTTCTAAACCTACTAGCGGAATTCTAAATGTATACAATGGTATCGCTAAAAAGTGGTATCTGGCAACTGAATACATGGCACGAAATCTTTTAATTGGAGACAACTCACCATAATAATGCTAAAAAGTGGTATCTGGCAACTCAAGCCATTTACGTCTTCTAAGCCAACTGGCTGATTAGGAGTCTATAATAATGTATACAATGGTATCTGGCAATGCTAAAAAGTGGTATCTGGCAATAATAATGCTAAAAAGTGGTATCTGGCAATAATAATGCTAAAAAGTGGTATCTGGCAACTCAAGCCAATTACGTCTTCTAAGCCAACTGGATGAATAGGAGTCTATAATAATGTATACAATGGTATCGCTAAAAAGTGGTATCTGGCAACTCTAGCCATTTACGCTTTCTAAGCCAACTGGCTGAGCCTATAAGACAACGCCTACTCGGCTGAAGTCTTAATATGCACTTGGCTCCTGCCAGGTGAACACCTCTCCTCCTTTCTCTCCTTTCTGGCCCTTTGGGGGGAATAGCTTGGGGGAGACTCCGCCTCCAAGTTGCATGCCCCTTGCAACCCCGGTTGGCAACAAAGGCCAGTACCCTTTTTTTCTTAACACCCCCACCCACTTTGCAACAACCCCCACCCTCATTTGCAACATTACGTAATCACTTGCAACATTCCTGCACTCTAACCTTTTGCGGCTATACTACTGACATTCTTTGCAAGATCCTGTGATATGGCTCCAAATTCATTGATAATTCGTTGTTGCAACTCTTGTAGTGTCTTTGGCTTTGTTGCATAAGTTTTTTCACGAATGTAACCCCAAGCAAAATATATATATATATATATAGTGAGGAGTGGAATGTGCGTAAGTAATGTTTGATTAGGAATTCAATGTGTGTGTGTTGGGGGGGGGGGGTTGCTAAGACTGTGCGAAGAGGACAACAGCGTGATGGGATGGATGGCGAGGTTTCGTCAGCGGTTGAGGATAAAAAGAGGAAATGGTTGTTGTGCGCGCAGTAATTGCGATAGAGAAGAAAGTCGAAGCGTGTAGAGAGAGGGTGTATGAAGAGAGCAAAAGAAGGGTGAAGAGACCAGTGAAACGGAAGAAACGGTAATTAATGAGCTTGGAAGGATTAATGAGAATCGTGTAAAGAGTAGAAAATTGTTCTGGATGGAAGTGCAGAAATGAAAAAGTTTGAGAGTAAGGAATGAAAGTGGAAGAATGCTCACAGCAGATGTGGATCTACGGAATAGATGGAGGGACTATTTTGAGGGTTTGATGGGTGGAATGGATAAGAGGAGTGCAAATATAAATATGGTGGGATTTGGTGGAGTGAGTGAGGAGTGAGGACACGTGTGTGTGCCTGAAAATATAACCAAGAATGAGGTGAAAGCGGCCGTTCGCAAGCTGAAAAATGGGAAAGCGGCAAATGATTAAGTATGGAAGTTTGAAAGGGTTAGAGTGGTTGTAAATGCATACGTCAGTGCGCATGGACAAATGGGAGTGCTTGAAGACTGGAAGAAAACAATAATTATTCTGGATACATATGCGGATGATGCTGTGCTATTTGCTAAGAGTGCAAGAAGCTGTCAAGAGTTTTGTGGAGGTGTGTGGGAAAAGATTGTGGAAAGTGAATGTGGGTAAAAGCAAGTTGTTGATTGTGGAGAGGGAAATTCGGACTGTCATGTGATTGTGAATGTTGAAACACTAGAAAGTAGAGGTTTTTAGGTACTATTGTAGTTGGGTTCCCATAATTTTTTGTTTAAATTATGTGCTTGCTGTGTGGCCCCCGGTGAACTGAATGCCCAGTTAGGTCAACTGTACGCTCTTGAAGATTGGTTAGGTTAAGTCGTGATATAGGTTAACTGTATGCCCTTGACAATTGGTTAGGTTGTGATGTTTAGTTTTAACAAAAATATCACGACTTAACCTAACCAATTGTCAAGGGCATACAGTTAACCGGGGGCCACACAACAACCACTTAATTTAAACAAAAAATTATGGGGTACCCAACTACAATAGTGCCAGTTTTTAAGTATTTGGGATGCGTTTTGAATAAAAGGTACGAATGAGGATAAGTTAATAGTAAAGCGAATCAAGGGAAAATGATGGCGGGTGCGCTGAAAGCGGTTGCAAGGGTAACGGAAACTGGGTAGAGATGCTGCGTGATCCACTAGTACAGAGACCTTGATAGTCGGTGGACGCTTAATTATGTCGGTTTTTTATTGCATCAGTTTCTCGGAGACTGGCAACAGACTTCCAGTTCCATTGCTCTTTCGATCAAAACAAGAAAAAAAGCAAACTGCGCAAGTTTTGTCTTTAATTAAACAAAACGTGTGTTATAATTGCAGGATTGAATGTGCAAATGAATAAGCATAACTTGCAGAAATTACCTGGTTTCAAAGGATATATATACAGTGGGCCGAAAGTCTGGATCCATAGGAAAATATTTATTTTAATACATAAATTACAACAAATGGTAAATACTTAAAATGAATATCAACTTTAACTCGTAAATGCGTATCCGTGATACTGTACAGTAAGTAGTTCGTACTCCAGTATAAATACTCAAATACTTTTATTTCAGCCCAGAAATGGCTTCGAATCTAACAACAGAAGACCGGGTAGAACTTGTGCTCATGTACGCAAGACAGGGCGCTACACACAGAGAAGTTGCTACCGAATTCAATAGAAATCATCCTGATAAGCATCCAGTAACACATGCGACTGTTGGCAAGTTGTTTAAACGTTTCAAAGAAACAGGAAGTGTACATGATCGACGCCGTTCTGGTCGTCCAAAAACTGCAACTGATGAAAATACCTCTGCAATGGTATGTGAAACTTTAACGAATAGTCCAGTAAAGTCAACAAGAAGATTATCAAATGAAACACGCATCTCGAGAACGTCAATTCGAAGAATTATTAAAAATCATAAATTCCATCCCTAAGTGTCTCGATGTCAAAGGCCACCAATTTGAGCATTTGTTATAATTTGTTGTTTATACTGGAGTACGAACCACTGTACAGTATCACGGATACGCATTTGCGAGTTAAAGTTGATATTCATTTTAAGTATTTACCATTTGTTGTAATTTATGTATTAAAGTAAATATTTTCCTATGGATCCAGACTTTCGGCCCACCCTGTATATATTTCATAAAATATCTGTTGGTCACTGTCTTGACTAGAGCTTCGCAAAATCAAAATCGCCCCCAACAAAAAGTTTAACTTATGTTTTAATGGACACTTGGTTAAAAGGGCGGAAGTAGAATTTCTGGAGTTGGAAAGTTGAACGTCCAATTTTGCAAAATGAGACTTTTTTTAGGTTATTCCCCCCTTTACTATTTATAGAGAATAAACTAATATCGATACTGACTGGTTCATATCCAGTAATGAGCCCAAAATGATATCTATAAATTATAATTATCTAACTAGACCAGAGGTTATTATTAGGAGGAGCTGTACAGTAATCAATCTCTTGAATCAGTCACACAGCGATTGATACAAATTGACTACCATAGGCAGAAACAAATATGAACCGTAGGTGTAAACTAATTCGAAGGTTATCAGCTTTAAGCCTTCAACTATAATAAAATTTACAACTACCACCAATATAACAAAGAGGTATATAAATAATAGGATCTTTTCGGTTTGACGGCCTGTAATATTTTAACATTACTTGTTTTTTATTATCCCGTTTTAATCGAGGATTTAAAAAATAACATTCATGTTTTAAAGAAACAAATAGTGAGGCAGTTATACATTTTAGTTTAGAGAATATCATATACAGTTTAAGATTCCAAAATCCCTGAAAACTTTAGGTCAACTGGTACGCTCATGACGATTGGTTAGGTTAAGTCGTGATATTTTCGTTTGTTTTGACAGAAAACTAACGAAAATATCATGACTTAACAAGCAGCCGTCAAAGGCATTCAGTTAACCTAACCAGTTGGGAGAGTTTAGAATTTGACGGTCCCGTAGCCATGGCTCGTGTTTTTCCGCCAGCCGTCAAACCAAAAAGATCCCAATACGGTTTAAAAATATATATTTTAAATTTGTTAAATTGTATATAACTGCCTCACTATTTGTTTCTCTAAAACATGAATGTTATTTTTGAAATCCTCGATTAAAACTGGACAATAAAAAACATGTTAAAAAATATTACAGGCCGTCAAACCGAAAGGATCCAAATAATATATCAATGTAAATTAATGCGGCCCTACAACAGCGTTATGGTTATGGGGTTTGCATAAATCAAAAGGCAAAAATTCAAGTGTAACAAATTAAATCAGTGGAGACTCGCTTTAAAAGCTTTTCTACACTAAACCAAACTATAAAATGTCACCTGAAATGGACATTAAGATTAATGAATCTCAAATAAATTTAGAAACTATATTTAATTCAAATTAAGTTTTAAAATAATAAGGATTTATCTTAAGATATCATCACCTGAATTTCGAAAAATAACTATATGGCCGTAATCCACATAATATTATAACACTTCTTTTCAAGAGTACTGTTTTTTGGGTAAATAATTTTAAGCAGTTTTTGCAGGTGATTACATTTACTTAAATTTACCAAGTAAATAAATATGAAATAAGAGAATTCTGATCAATAACTACAGTAAAGCAAGAGGTGAACGAATGCGACAAACCTTAAGAAGTTATTAGTTTGCAATCTAGACAGCGACTGACTCTTTGCACTCCAAGAGTCAGTCGCTGATTTGTTTACGACTCCAAAGTTTGGAGTCGCAAACAAATCAAACGACGAACGAATCGTCGTACCTTTGGCTACTCCAAAAGAAGTGTAAAACTTCTACTACACTAAAGAATAGATTTTCTTGTAGAAATAAAATACAATGCATATACACATATACATATATATAAATATGGGATAAAATTATCTTACCCATTCAAATGTAGAAAATGTTTCCACAACTTTGAAAAAAATTTTCGGCGACACTGACGTTTTAGACATACTGTATTTCGCCATAAAAAATGGAGTTCAGCCATACCTTCTTCAGTTAAAAGTTAAGTTAAAACTTTTGTTTTGTTTGACGGAGTTTTTTAACCTACTTGACAGGGGGGACCAACAGCTTTCCGGCCTCCCATCCAACTACTCTCCAGACCAAACGACGATTAACTTCGCTGATCGACGAGTAACGGCGTTGCGACATGGCCACGATGTAGCACTCCTTGTTAAATAGTCTAGTGAATTGGATCATAACTCAAAACAAACCTGGTTCATTTTAAGTCTTGTCTACTCCGGTTACAGTTTTTATTTTAATTCTTTCCCCTCTTCCTTTAAACTTGGTTTTTGATATCTTAATATATAGTTTCAATAAAAAAAAAGTTCGCCGAAATATTTCTAAAAATCATGAAAAATTACTAATTAGTAACGTTTTGTTCATATTTTGATATTCTTTTTGGTGACTAATAAAATTTTAAGAATATTTATTGATTATTAAATTAGTAACTTTTTGTTTATAAGAAGAAATTTGGTTTTTCTAGGCCAACTTTTCCCCAAAATTGTACCAAACTCTTTCTACTTTTTTAACTTTCTAACTTTTATCATTTCGATGAAGGCTTCTTATTGAAGAGTCGAAATTTATTTATTGATTTATTTTGTTTCCCACAGCTCTCTCTCTCTCTCTCTCTCTCTCTCTCTCTCTCTCTCTCTCTCTATATATATATATATATATATATATATATATATATATATACTGTAGTGTGTGTGTAATATATATATATTATATAAATTATTTCGCGAAAGTAGCAAGTGAAAAATATTTATGATGAATAAAACCACGAAGGAAAGGAAACACAGATGGTGCTCAAGCGCTTTCGTCTAATGACATCCTCAGGAAACTGGATGTCATTAGACGAAAGCGCTTGAGCACCATCTGTGTTTCCTTTCCTGCGTGGTTTTATTCATCATATATATATATATATATATATATATATATATATATATATAGTGTTGGGCACTAAAGCGTTAATCCGATAAGAGTTAATTAACGAAGTTAACTTTTTTTAACGGACAATTAACGGAAGTTAATTTCCATTTATCGTTATCGGACCAGTTAACTTCCGATAACTCGATATTTAGTCTGTTAAAGTCCGTTAACACGTTAACTCCACTGGCTGCGCAGGTTCGACAGCGACCAAACTGTCTCTGTCAGGGCCGCCATGGAGGACGAGGTCGAGAGAGCACTGAGGAACCGGAACGTTGACAGCACCACTAGCTCTAGCGACAGCAGCATGCCTGACGACCTCTTCGCTGGGTGGACGGCCGGTGGCTCAAGTACCAGTGTCAAGCAGAAGGCCAAGAGACTTGTCGACACTTGGCTGGACACTGATGGGAAGTAGACATGGCCGACTCTGACTTCATGGGGGAGCAGATCTTCATCAACCTCTTCCTGAAGTACAATACGCCAATTCCGTCCTCTGCCGCAGTGGAACGGCTCTTCTCTCTCGGCAAGGACATCCTCAGGCCCAAGAGGTCAAGACTGGCAGTTGGGCCTAACTTTGAGAAGTTGGTCTTTCTGAAGGGCAACCAGCACATTGTGTCATAGTCTTTAATAAATGTGCCTAAAATTTAATTTTACCTTTCAGTTCCCGCCATATTAATTCTCTGGTAAATTAAAATTTAGTTAATGGTTAGTGGTTACAAGGGTTTCAAAACATGTAATCAGTACATTTTTTATTAAAAATAAAAAAAAAAGTTATTAAGCAAAAAAGTTGCAAAACTTGATAAAAATACAGTTAAATACCTATTTATTGTTGGATTTTGCATAAATAACATTTTCTATGGGTTTGAAAGCTTTTTTCCTCGATTTTTTTAAATGGTAGTAAAGAAATAGTTATCGTTAACGGATTATCGTTAACTTCCGTTAACTTTGTAGTAAAATTATCGGATTATCGTTATCGGAGTTAAAAATTGGGGTTAACGGATTATCGTTATCGAAGTTAACTTTTTGGTTAACGGTGCCCACCACTATATATATATATATATATATATATATATATATATATATATATATATATATATATATATTTTTTTTTTAACTGCAAACAACACAGAGTATAATTAATGTAAAGAACGACGCTTGTATAGAAGAACGTTCCGCACAAGATGAGGAGGAGAACGAACAAATGAAAAATGAGGTAACCACCCGGGAATCGAACCCGGATCTTCCGATTGTCGGTCAGATATGCTAACCACTACACCATGGGCCTCGATTAATCAGAAGTCGTAATTGTCCTACATACGAGCAGAAACCAATGCCCTGAGGGGGCACCCCCCGCATGCCGCACATATATACATTTTAACTGCAAACAACACAGAGTATAATTAATGTAAATATATCCCGGTTCGATACCGGTTCGATTCCGGTGGTTACTTCATTTTCATTTGTTCATTCTCCTCCTCATTTTGTGCGGAGCGTTCTTCTATACAAGCGTCGTTCTTTACATTAATTTTACTGTGTGTTGTTTGCAGTTAAATGTATATATGTGCGGCATTTGGGAGGTGCCACCTCAGGGCATTGCTCCAATTCCTTAGTGCCCCAACACACGTAAGACAAACCTTGTGTGGAGCCCAACTTTTGTCTTGATCTCCTAATTTAATTCCAAAATAAGCATGATAAGCTCTCTTAATGAAGGTCGTTACATTTGTCCTTTGTTTTACAACATACCGACCACAAATATAACAAAATATGTCTGGACTATGGGTACATCCTCTAGAAGCCATTATCAAAATTTTAAAGACGTAATGTTAGAATTATCTATCTGAAAAATATGAAAAAACGAAATTAATTAAAGATAAAAAAGGTAAAAAATTACAAAACGCCCCAAAATTGTTTTGCTAATAACTTTAAAACTGTGGGTGATAGAAAAAAACTGGTAGCATTTTTTAATTCAGCCCAGCGAACTGCTTCAGAATCACAACTCAAAATAAAGAAATCGATTTTCATGCAGACCGGTGTTATAGTGTGTGTTGTTTGCAGTTAAAATGTATATATGTGCGGCATGCGGGAGGTGCCCCCTCAGGGCATTGGTTTCTGCTCGTATGTAGAAGAATTACGACTTCTGATTAATCGAGGCCCGTGTGTAGTGGTTAGCATATCTAACCGGCAATCGGAAGATCCCGGGTTCGATTCCCGGGTGGTTACCTCATTTTTCATTTGTTCGTTCTCCCTCCTCATCTTGTGCGGAACGTTCTTCTATACAAGCGTCGTTCCTTATATATATATATATATATATATACACACACACACAGTATATATATATATATATATGTGTGTGTGTGTGTACACCATATATATATATATATATATCACACACACTGTGTATATATATTAGGGTGCCACTTATTTGGGGTGTTTTTCATTTTTTGGGAATTTCTATCAGGACGGGCGCATTTCTGGTGTCATTCCGTCTAAAAACATTGTGTGTAAAATATCTTTGAAATAAAATAATAATTAGAACTGCCTCAACGAGGTCAAAGTTTATACTTTTTGTCGAAAAGTACTCATGGCGTTCTGTTATCATGTCAGTTTTCGTTTCGATAGCTGCTGTAGTTTCTGAGTTGAAAAATGATAACAAACAGACAGACGGACGGTCAGAGTCGTTGGTTTAGTCTTCCGCACTGGTGTACAGAAGACTAAAATGAGGTATTATACAGGGTGTAACACGAGTTTATCAAATATTGATACAGGCGAAAGAACATGTTATTCTAAGTAGAAAATGGGTTGGGACGAGTTTTGCCAACACTAACAGTGTTTCATTCTCTTTTTCAGTGAGTTCTGAAACGACGTGATGGCTTCGGCAACAAGATCTAAAACAGCAGTCTATCTCCTGGGGACCGTGGACCACAGCATCACAGGAAGCATGCTGCCTACGGGAAAGCAGGCGCTTCAGTACTTTTTCCACCTTCACCTTGACGTCAAGAAGCCGATCAAGGAAGCAGCCGCTGAGACAGTGACCGCAGTCAAGGAATTCTGGGAGCGGTCCCGTATTCCTACGCAGAAAGACCAACGCGCAAGGGACAAGGTTCTCCGAATGTACGAGAAGTGGCGGGCTCTGAACAAGAACTCGAAACGGCGCACTGTGACCCAAATCAGGAACGAGGCCGAGTTCCTCTCATCCCTTGACCGCCTCTTCGACATCGCACACGAACAGGCGATGTCGATGATCACAATCGAAGAGGACAGGGAGTTCCTGACGGGACAAAGGGTCGAGGTGCGGCGCGGCCGCATCTCCTCCACACGTGACATGACGCTGCACACTGAGGAGGAGCGTGCGAGGAGACAGGAAGCGGAAAGGAGCCGCCGGCAAGATGATGAAAGGGCGAACAGAGAGAGCCGAGAAGAACTCGTCGAACTGGCGTCGAGCTCCAGCTCAGGTGCAAGCAGCCCGACTCGGTCACCGACACGGCGTCGTCGCCGAGAAGAAGAGGAAGAGCTCTCTCTCCCGGGCCCGTCCACGTCGAATGCAGAAGCATCTACGACCCCTTTACCACCCAAGCGATTCCGCGCGTCGAAAAAGATGATCACCCCTGATCTCTCCGCAGCGATGGATCGGACGAAACTTACCGACCGAGAAGGTGTTTTTTTGCTGTCGGCGGCTGCGAGGAGCTTGGGCCACGACCCTGAGGAGCTGGTCTTGAACCGCGAATCCTCCCGCCGCGACCGAGCAAAGTTCCGTGCTATGGCAGCAGCGGAAATGAAGGCAGCCTTCCATCCTACTGTGCCGCTGACCGTTCACTGGGACGGGAAAATCGTACCAGCGGCTGACGGAGGCCCTGCTGAAGATCGCCTTCCAGTTCTGGTGTCTGGGAAACGTCGACAAGCTTCTGGCTGTGCCCAGCCTCCCCGACGGCACCGGCCGCGCCATGGCGGAAGCCGTCCTCTCTGCCCTCGAGGATTGGGACATCAAGGGACGGATCTGTGCCCTCTCTTTTGACACCACCGCCTCAAACACAGGACTCTCAGGAGGAGCTTGCTATATCATTGAGCAGAAACTCGAGAAGACAGTGCTTCATTTGGCTTGCAGCCACCACATCCACGAACTGGTGTGCGAGAAGGCATTCACGGCGTGCCTCGGTCCCTCTACTGGTCCTGACATCCTCCTGTTCAAACGATTCGCCGCCCAGTGGGACTTCATCGATCAAACCAAAGCGAAGCCCTTCGAGGATGGAACCATGCCGCAGCACCTGAAGGACGCCCGCGACGACCTGCTGATCGAATTCAGCCGCCTCCTCGACGGTCAACATCCACGTGATGACTACAGGGAACTTCTGGAGCTCTCTGTAATTGTGCTGGGCGGTCCGAACAAGCGGGGTGCCCGGTTCGCTCGTCCCGGCGCCTTCCATCGCGCGCGCTGGATGGCAAAAGTCATCTATGCCATCAAACTGTTCCTGTTCCGGGAACAGTTTCAGATGTCGTCAGGCGAAGCGGCTGGAATCCGGCGATTCACCATCTTCGCCGTGTCCATCTACGTGACGGCCTGGTACAAAGCGCCGCTCCCGGCAACGGCCCCAGCCGCGGACCTCGCGCTGCTCAAGGCCCTCGTCTATTATCCGACTCAGCGGTGGCCAAGGCGACGGCGACAGTCTTCGCCAGGCACCTATGGTACTTGAGCGAGCGCCTCGTCACCCTGGCCATCTTCGACGAGGGTATCGACTTGGCGACAAAGCGGGAGATGATTAAAGCGATGGAAGAAGAGGAAGGATCGGAGGATCCCCCGCGGCGTATCAATGTGGACCTGTCCACCGCCTCAATCGCCAACAATACATTGGCCAAGTTCACAACGACTACATCAAAGGAGTTCTTCAAGGTTCTGGACATCAGCACCGCCTTCCTGCTCAAGGATCCGGAGGAGTGGCGGACGGACCCAGCCTTCATCGCCGCATCCCGCCGAGTCCAGGCCCTTCAAGTTGTCAATGACTTCGCGGAGCGCGGGGTGGCGTTGATGCAGTCTTTCAACCTGGCCCTTACCAAGAGTGAAGACCAAAGGCAGTTCCTCTTACAAGTGGTCGAGAAGCACCGCTGTGACTTCCCAACCGCCCGCAAGTCCACCGTGACCTCTGCAAAGTAGGCAACAATGAGAGGGAGATGGGCGCCCATGATACCCCCCCCCCCCTTGAGGGGCTAATACTCGAGTTGAGGGGGACCTAGAGTTGAAAGTATGAAGTCCAGTTATATGTTTTAGGTCAAGATTAGTAGCTTGAACAAACTAGAAGTGATATTTTATTTGCTAGAGGCATAGAACATCATGATCTAAAATTTCTACTTTTCGAGAAATATACAAACTTTGACCGTATTGAGGCAGTTCTAAA
>JAJOZX010005030.1:157500-307500 GCA_023014485.1 Bathynomus jamesi | reverse complement strand
ATTGGAAAAATTGTATACCGCACGCTCTTGTGTAAATATGTTTGTAGACTGCACGTTATAGTAGCACCCATATATGATGAAAATAACCACGAAGGAAAAAAGAAACAGAATGATGCTCAAGCGCTTTCGTCTAATGACATGCTCAGGAACAGTGAAGATGTCATTAGACAAAAATGCTTGAGCACCATTCTGTTTCCTTTTTCCTTCGTGGTTATTTTCATCATAAATATTATTCACGTGTTACTTTCGTGAAATAATTTTCATATATATATATATATATGAAAAATTATTTCACGAAAGTGACACGTGAAAAATATTTATGATGAATAAAACCACGAAGGGAAAAGAAACACAAAGTGGTGCTCAAGCGCTTTCGTCTAATGACATCCTCAGGAACACTCAATCCTCAGTGTTCCTGAGGATGTCATTAGACGAAAGCGCTTGAGCACCACTTTGTGTTTCTTTTCCCTTCGTGGTTTTATTTCATATATATATATATATATATATATATACTCACATGTTCGTTTAATTAAAAAGCTGGAATCTCTATTAATAATGAAATTTAGGATCAATGTACATTACCACATATTTTCTTTGTTTCTAGTGTCTAATTCTAAGTTCTTTGTACGATATTGGCGTCATATCTATAAGAAAGACTTTGCCTGTATTTGTATCATATCTGTAATAAAGATTAATTTGTAAGGTATTTCCGCTATCCGTTTGTGTATTAGTCATAATTTAAACGTGACTTATACAGTATATCATATATTATATTTTATCTCTAATTAATTTGAGAGTCCAGTAAAGCCGTAACTTTAAGGGTCAAATTATATAAAATAGTAGTTCAATTAACAGTATTATTATATTATTGGTATTATTGTATTATTGCGACATAACAGAAATTGTAATATTGCAATATATGATTTTAGTGCATATATATATATATATATATATATGCTGGAAGCCCACAAGGAAAAAGAAAAACTATTCCAATCGTTTTTCTTTTTCCTTGTGGGTTTGCAGCATTCATTCATTTCACGTGTTTAATTGTGAAATTCATCCCATATATATATATATATATATATATATATATGGGAATGAACTCAGAATGGTTCCCTGAGGTTTTTTATGATACACACAGACCGTGCATGGAACAAGGAACTCTTCTACGATAATTGTTGGGACCTCTTTGCGAGTGACCCGTTTAGCATCATGAAAAAGAAAAACTATAGTATTTGTCATTTACCATTACTTATTCGGACTATAGTGGATTTAATTATCCTCGAAGAATTCCTTGTTCCATGCACGGTCTGTGTGTATCATATATATATATATATATATATATATATATATATATATATATATATATATATATATATATATATATATTACTGAAATATAGACAAAGCTTTATTTTAATTTCTCCATTTCTGTTTAGGTATTGATTTTCTCAGACACTCCATTTTCTATACTCTCCCCCATCCTTCCCCCAGATATCACCCTAAACTTGTAACCGACAGATAGAACCTCCGCCCAAACTCGAAGTAAAACGAAATATTATTATATTGGAAAACATTATTTGTGACATTCTTATGTGTTAAATCTTTAAATGTAAATAAAATATATGTCTAAAACTATATTACATAAAATAACAATATAATCCTTCAGTATCAATCTCAATTCTTGGGATTACTTTGTGATAAACTGCGGAAGAATACCAAAGGGACTGAAAAAAACGTTGAGTATACGCAGGCGAGACAGTCGGGAATGAAACGAGACTTTGGCTTTGTATTTGGATACAATTGGGTTAACTGCGCCATTCTAGTAGCGTTTGTCGAACGAGGAAGATGTGTTTACGAGAGAAGGAATATTGATCATATTTATTTTTTTAGATCCAAGTTTTTAATTTGTTTTTATAAAATTGTGTGAATCTTTCACGTTTTGAAGATTTTGCATATATTTATATTGTGATTTGTATAGTTTCAAAGTGTATTGTGATGTGTTTTGTGTTTTAATAAAAGAAGTATTTATTGAATTTCAAATGTATATTATTAATATTCCCCTTATTACAGCTAAGAATATTGGCGTTTCACTCGAGATATCGTGTTGGCGACTTCCTGTACTGTTGTCGTAACGTTGTCCACTACAGCAAACCGAAGGAGGCAGAGTACCGTAGTATCTTTTTAGACATGTTCCTCTCCTAATCAAATAATGGCCGTGGCGTTCCCTACTCTCAGCACACGAAACATTTTCGACAGTGAAAATCCTGCCTGGGGCTTCCACTGCACGTCTGTTTGTGATGTCACCTGGTTTTTAATTTTTACTTCCTTATTTGTTTGGATAGGGCTGGTAGTGTTTAGAAGTTACTCATAGCATAGAAAAATTAGGTTAAAGTCGATTAGCTGTTTTGCATTTTTGTTAGGTCTCATTTTATATCCCTTGTTTAATTTAATTGAGCTATGAATTCAAAGTATTGTTCTAACCAAATTAGAATAATCCACTTCCATAGATTAACCTAATATTTTTTATTTTTTTGGTCTAATACAATTACTTTCAAAGCAAAGTAGGCTGGAATATTTTTTTTTTTTAGGATTACTCTAATGAGGTAACTCGTATCTTTGCTTCAGAAAGTATTCATTACTTAGTCCATCATGAATTTAAAATGCATTATTTATAAGTTACTTTACTAGAATAATCACTTGAAGGTTAGTTCATAAATCCTTTAAATAAGACTTCATCTACGCCCTCCCCTCCCTATTGAAAATCAGGTGAAACGTCAAACAAAAACGAATTTTCACGCGTACTGGTATTCAGCCGCCTACAAATCTATCACTATCTGGGCCCAAAGCCTTCTCGACGACGGTAGACTTGTGCTGTTATGGACAGAGAGAGTTGAATTTAAAAGTATAATATGGTAACGTGGTAAAACTCGACGGTATGTGAAATGGTCTGAAAAGTTTGTATTTTGGTAATAACATTAAATTTTAATCTCGCTACCAAATAAAGAAAATAAAACATTAAAAAGGTAAACTTTGATTATGAGGTAATTACTTGTATATTCCATTGCATAGGCTTCTCCGTCATCAGTGGTCCGCAGTCGCAGCTGCTGCTAAGAATAAGTTGATGATTGGTACTTGGCACAAAGTGGGTTTATAGCGACCTAGTTGCAATCTTCCGATCTGGTTCGACTGATCTGGTATCATGACGCTTGATTTTAACTGGTAACGACTGTAATGATAGTAGCAATATTTCTTAGATCATTACAACAAACCATCCAAATGTCCAGTTTCAAATCTTAGCAGGTGTAATGTCATTTTGTGTATTATATATATGTAATGTATATAGGGTCATAATGTGGGGTGGGCTTGTCATTATTTTCAGGTGCTTTGGAAATTTCGACCATTGTTTCGTAGGAATCATGTGATGCGTCATTTTACCTGTTGAGGATACACCTCTTCTCTGAAAACTATATTGCTATCAGTCCATGTTTGGAGTATACACACAACACACACTTGTGAAAGCCCGAGGAAAAGAATGATAGCAAATTCACTCATTTTCTCCCATCAACCACATTCCACTTCTCCCATTTTTCTCTTAAATCCAAAGCACCAATTTGGGCACCGCTGCAAATAAGTATTCAGCAGGGCTAATGACGAAGTTGGACGATGCATCCCTCATTTAGGTAAGGAAGGAAAGCGTAATGATGAAATGGATATGTAAAGTACTGGCTTAATTTTCTTCTTTTAAGAGTCGAATGATTAAGGTGGACTTTAATTACACTTAAAATGGTATTAAAAGTGTTAAGTGAAAGTTGAAAATAGCATGAATATAATTTAAAGGTTTTGAGAAATTATGGCCGATGCATGAGTAATCATTTATCGTATTATGCATTAAATCAAAATCTAAGATGGGTCGATTTATATCCCTTGCAGACATGCGATCCTCGCCAATGCCGCAATTGAAAACCGCGGACCAAATCAGGTACCCACTCGTGTCAAGCTGCAATAGTTAAAAATCCGTTTTCCTGTAACAGGTAAAAGCAGCGGAGAAAATTCATTAACTGAACTGAGTAGTCCGTACAAAGTGAATTTAATATAATTATGAAATATGTCAATACACAGTCACTGTAAGGAAATGTATTCATAGTTAGAATATAACTATAAAATGCAAGTTTTCCATGATGGGAGTCTAGTTTGAGACTAACTTAAAAGAAGCGAAAATAAAATTATTTAATAATTTGAGTAAAGCCGAGAATAAAGGTAGAGAGGTTCGAATATTAAATGAAAGCTACTTTGAAATTATGTAATATCAAGGAAATCAATGTGCAAGGGGAGATGGACGTTATTTTACGAGGTAGGAGGTAATTCTTTATTCGCCAGAATCGAATCTTGAGGCAATTAGGACTTTATGGAGTGTAGAAGTCTTCGATATTCATATATATATAAGGTCTCCGTATAACAAATATTCAGCTCCTACAAAATTAGAACGTTCGATGAAGGTAAGGTTTAACGAGGAGCGAAAAATGTTTAAAGTATACGGTGAGAAATTCATACGGTGGCCATTTCTTCTGCATGAGAGAATAACCATGACTGAAAATTGAAATTAAACATGTTAAAATTTTAATTAAATATTCACTTAAGACAAAATTTAACTAATTCTTATCAAATTCGCCTGGTCTGGAAATTTCACACCAACCACAAAGTAAATGCAAGAGTGATAAGAATAGGTTCAGATTTTTGGAAAAACCTTTAAGAGGAACTACTTCAGTTCGTATAGGTGAGTTTTTCTCAATTTTCAATACGTGCTCACGAGTGAGATTACTAATATCAAAGGACGGCTTAATCATGTAACGTTATATTATGCTGTACTTATCGTTTTAAGAGTAGTCAATAAAACACAGTATTTTGATATGCCGTATCACAGTGTGATCTTTTCTCCGGTTTTTCATCATTGACAAGTTGCATATTCTAATTTGTTAAAAAGGAAGCAATAGACTGGATAGGAGCAGCTCGTCCGAAGTGCCCATGAAAAGTATGTCGAATTTAATGGTATTGTCAGAATTTGAGTTTTTTCTATTTTCAAAATTACAAATGTGTGATATTCTCAGTACTCTACTTCATCGATATAATGAAGCTAAATGAATAAATTTATCCGAAGGCGTTTGTGTTGAACGTGTTTGTTGCAGTTCGCAGGTGAAACCTTAAGGTATTTTACTTCAAATAATATTTCGACCTTAGAAGTGCTTTGATCAGTAATGGAAAAGTTTTTAATTTTCGCTGCAACTCCCATTTTAATCATTGGTTTATTTTGTGATCTCATTAATTACCAGGCCTCTTACTAAAACATCACTTCATAAATATTATAAAAATTCTTGATGATAAATCGTGGAGAAAGCTACATCTTTGTACGGAATATCGTAGGATAGGCTAACTGGCTCTTCTTCAGGTTGAATTGCAGTATCGAAAGAGTTATCTACGAAGTGATTTGAGAATCGGTTCGTGTATGCCAGTTGGAATTGCAGTCCCTACTTGTGGAGGTGAAACATTTCGAAATAAGATTTTTATGTTTCTAATGCTAAATACGTAAACTAAACGTCTTTCAAAATATATCTTGCATATAAAGTAGGCACAGTTCATTAGTAGGTATACTGAAAGCGTTGTTAGTAACTTTGGTTTACTACTGCTGCTGTTGTACTCTTGCATTGTTTCAGGCTTCATCAAAACGCTTTAACTAGAAAGGATATTGGTCTATTTTCATGATATAAAGTTGCTGAATATTGTTTGGTGTGTCTACTTCTAATTTAATGTAGAGGAGATTTTAAATTTTTTGTCCTTGGTTCAAAATTAAAATGTTAAAGTACTGTCACTGTATCATCAGGTATGGCAAGCAGAGAATCTGAAAGTTGCTCGAAAGGAATAAGAAAATGATGTCCATTTCGGTTGGTGAAAACGGTGATAGTTTTTGAGAGGTAGTATGAAAAATGGCTCGTCAGCTCTCGTGTGACCAGTAAATAGTCTGCATTAATTTTCTGCATAAATATTGGTAACCTGAATTACAATGAATATTACGTTGGGAATCTAATAGGTTGGAAAGCACAGCCTGCATTTAATCACTTTGGAGTTGGAGTTGGAGTTGGGGCGAGGGGGAGCGAACACTGACTTCAGTTTATTACAAAAGAATTTCAAAATGGGCGAAGTGGTGACTACAAGAATACATACTTGGTTGGGATAGTGAGAAATTTGTTTCGTTAAACAGGATAAGGGCTGATATTCAGACTAAGAAGCTGTCTTGGGATCTACTCGCTAAATAAGATTGAGCCAAATCCTCAACTAGATTGCTTTATTCTTGGTTATCAGGCTGAAGAACAGGAATTTTTATATGGAGAAAGTTAGGAATTGAACTTTTCAATCGTCATCTGTAATGTCCGGAGTCAAATTGAGGAAATATTGGGTGATCAGACAGTTTTTATAGTATCAATGACTTCTTTTGGTAAATATTAAGTTTTGCTGAGACCAATGTTTTAGTTGAAATTTTTACAAAGATCATGATTGGCTGAAATTGGTCACGTGAGAAATAACTAACCGATCTAAAGTGACTGCCTAACTGTAATCTGGTCTCCATGAAACTTAATATTACCCAATTTTTTTTATATAGTTTACTAGAATGTAAATTGCATACAATGTTCAAAAGAAACTATATTGTGAGGATAGGCTAGCACTTTGTCAGGTCTACTGAAGCTACGAACAAAATTTTGATGGTAACTGCATCTCATCCTCCGCTAGTACTTATCGTCATATCTTTTCGGGTTTCGTCGGAAGACTGACTGGAAATAAAATGGGCTTGTGTATATGTAAAACAACTGAATTTTTCTATGCTTTTCTAATTGATTTTAAGTATTTTGTATACCATATTCGCCATTATTAGATCTCGATGTTAGGTCAAGATTTTACTGTAAAGTAACTACATGTCTATTATCAGGTTTGGCGTAAGACTGCGTGATAGAATATCGACTATTCAATCGAGGTCTGTTTTACTTCATCTTTGTTTTCCAATCAAAGTATAGTAAAGTTTTTGTGCTCAATACTGAAGTACGTTTTGAAAATTGCAGAAAGTATCGCGCGCTCTCGTTAATATAAAGAATTGTAAATTATAAAGTTTGTGTGTGTATATATATTTATTTTTTTTTATTTATTTTTTTTTTATTTTTCATTTTTTTTATTTATTTTTTTTATTTTTAAAAGTGTTAGGAAATAAATAGTAAACCATCAGAAACGTTCAATTTCTTGCTGTTTCGTGTCTCGAAATTGAGTTAATATTTAACGTTAATTTGTTAGGTGTACGGAGAATTGGTTAAAAATGTGTCAATATTGGATATAACTGGAGGTTCGTCAGAGTTAAAGTTTCTTCACTCGACTAAGAAGCGGATTGGTTTTGTAATGCAATCTTTGATTCCTGATTTTACTTAAATTCTACATCTGATTATATTTATTTTTTAAATTTGTGAAGATTGCATTTAGTTTCCCACTGCGTATCATGTGATTTGACTTGATCTAATCAGAAATCTCTGAATTTGCTTTCTGGTGACTTTATTCCCGAAACGAATATGCTGATTAAATGAATGAAGATTAAAGTGCAATACAATATAAATTTATATCTCTTGCGACAATGCTTAGGCTAATTTGTTTTATCCACCGCTCTGTACTTCTAACTTTTTTAAATTATATACAGTGTATATATATATAGGCTAGAAAAGAATAAATTAGGACGATAAAATCTCCATCAGATTGAGTGCCTGGTGTCATCGAATACGTGTCGGGTTAGAGGTTTCCTTCACTATCGTCATCTGCAGTGACATAAGTTAAATAGAAGGAAGGAAGGTTCTGTTGGTGAAGTTGGTTTGTTAGATCCAAGAAGTCCGTTGTCACTTCATACATATTGCAAATAATCATTGGAAAGTGCCGCATATCAAGAAGGAGAGGCTAACAATTTATTGTCAGGTTATACTGACGCTACTTGTCCGATTTTCTGATGGTCACTGCAACATCTGCGACTCTCTCTCAGCTCTTCTCACTCATCCTTGCATTTTCTCGGGTTCAGTCAGAAATCTTAAACGGGAAAGGAAATTGTGTAATCTGTATTTTTATGTAATTTCGAAAGTAAACTAAGTAACATTAATTTTGTAAAATTTGCTTGAGATAGGTTTTGACTTGTATTTTTTCCTGCTTTTGTCACTATTAAATTTGAAGGTGTTTACAAATTTGGAGAAGTAAGATATTTTTCCAAGATGTATTATCAGGTCTGACTTAGAAGTAAAGTTTGAGTGATGTCCGTCTCAGTTCATGCGTCTTTGTCTGCAGAGTAGAATCTGGTAAAGTCTATGATAAATCAATTGTAATTGATTTAGGTTTTCGATAGATTACTTAATAAATATTTTTTCTAAGTTTGAAATTTAGATTTTGCATATATTTTTTCTTTATGAAAATGATGCCTTAGTGTTAGGAAATAAACGGTATACCGCCAGGTTGGAGGTGATCTATAAAGAATTTGATCGTCTTCTGTATTTGGACCAGCGGTTGGATATGAAGTCAAATGAAAAAACGTTCCATGGCCGAAGTGAAGAATTTGAGTTGTCACTGGTATGCAAATTGAATGAATGAATGGGAACTAATTATGGATAAAAATAATTCTTCGTTTTACAAAATTACAATAATTTTAAAATAAAAGGAGGTTGTTAATTAGTGTTTGATATTCATTTTTGTTTAATTTTGCTTTTAAACCCAAGGTTTTACATGGCTGTCAGATTGATTAAAAGATAACATATACTTCGAAGGTAGTTATGATTAAGTAATAGAAATATCATGGGTGAAAAGTATTAATTTAGAATACACAAACTTAGTTGAGTATCAGAATACAGTATGTATTAAATCTTAAATGTCGTTATCACATATGATTGAAATGTAGTACAAAGAAATAATACTTAAATCAGAGAAATGATACCAGTAACATAATGTATATACAAGAGTTGAATAGAAATTGTATATAGAATAGGATAGGTTAACAGTTCATTGCCAGGTATACCGAAGCCACATTTTTGCACTTTATGGACACTGCTACTCGTTCGTCTCCGCTCGTACTCATCGCTTCATCGTTTTGGATTTCTTGGAAAATCTTAAATTGGAAAGAAATTGCGTGATCAACATCTTTATGTACTGTAACTTAAACCAAGTTGTATTTTTGATGTCTTGCGATTTTTTTTTTTTTTTTAATAATTCAGTGTCTCTCTCTTTACTATAACTGTCTTCATAAGCTCTGAATATCAGTTCGAAATTTGCTAAGGTATTTTTGTAAACTGTATTATCAGGTTTGGTGTTTAATAAGGCTTTGTGACAGAAGCACCAGATATTCAAGTGATGTCCAAGTCTGTGGAGCATGGAGCATGCAGATCCAAATTTGGTAAAGTTTCCCTACTGTATTGTTGCCAAAACTTGTTACTGAAACCTATTTTACATTTTTACAATTTTGTTAGATTTTTGGTGAATATATATAAATAGAGATTAGGGTCTTAGTAACTTTGTTTATACAAATTTGGGAATATGTAGTGTAGGAGAATAAATAGTATACCACCAGATTTTGCGAACAAGAATTTGTTGGGATTAACTGCAGAATTTGGATTGGCCGCTGAATGTGAAATGGTCTTGAAAAGGAGCGCACCCACTGAAGTCGGTCTTCAATATTTCTTTGTTTAATAACAGTGGTGAGAATTTTTTGATACAGTTTGGTGTCTGCACCCGAAGCATGTTACTACTACGTAACTTTTGTGAAATAACTTTTAATATTTAGTTTGTTAGGCATAATATAAGCAAATAAACTCGTTATCAGGGTGGTGGTTTAAATGAAAATTATGCGTCGTAGATGAAGTTTCTTCCGAGAAGAATTACTGCCTTTTTGATGGAATCAGTTTGCAAGCGATACGAAAATCTGCCTCCACGTTTGTCTGGAAATTGAACATGCATAGTGATTATTCTCAATTTCGAAAGATTCAAGATCAGTTCGTTTGTTGCTTAAATAAACTATTCTTGGAAAATGTTCTTCAAAATTTGGGATCAAGTAAAGATAAGCACCCCAACCTTTTTTAGTTAGCTTTATAAGGCTAACTAACGAAAATATCACGACCTAACCTAACCAATCGTCAAGGGGGTACAGTTGACCTAACGATTGGTTAGGTTAAGTCGTGATATTTTCGTTAGTTAGCCTTATAAAGCTAACTAAAAAAGGTTGTGGTGCTTATCTTTACTTGATCCAAAATTTGTAATTGGCTTAGTGTAGATAGGAGTCGTTTTATAATTTGGAATTTATTCATCATGTGCCAGTCTCAGTGCACCGATTTTTTTGAGATTATTTGTATTTTAACATTTAATGCAAATGCTGAATCTAACTAAAAAAAACTTTTATGGTTAAATGCTCTTCGAAGCGGACGTATTTCGTTCTTTTGTAAATTAAACATTTTTATTTTGTAATGGAAAACTACGTTAGATTCTTTTCCGCGGGCATCAAGACAGTTGGTACAGTAGGTTCTGTAACCCAGTTTTTTTAGGCTTTGGATTTTACTTTTTATATTAACATAGGAAAACTGATAAGGGTCACCAAGAGCTTGTATGAAATATGCAGGAACACGGTAAGATCAAATGAAGGAAGAGAAAATGGGTTCAGTGTGGTAACGGGGGTGCGACAGGGAAACGTGATTTCGCCACTATTGTTTATTCTCTATATGGATGGATGGATGTTTGAAAAGAATAAAGGACACACTTTCGTATGCGCAGACGATGCAGCGGTGATAGGGACTTGAGGAGTTAGACAGCGCTACAAAGATGATGAAATTATGAGTGATCATGGCATGAAGATCAACAGGGCGAAGACCGAAGTGATGGCACTATCAAGGAATAGAGAGAACATAAATGTACAAATAGGGGAAACACCTAAACCAGGCTGATAAGTTCAAATACTTAGGAGTGACTGTTAGTGAGGAAGGAAGTCGTGGAGAAGAGTTAAAACAAAGAATTGGGAGTTTTCGAGGAATGTGGGGATGCTTTATTCTATCCTGAGAGAAAAAAAATGTACCAACTAGGGTGAAAATTTTAATATACACTATGATTCTCCGCCCAATATTAATTTATAGATTAGTGTGTTGGGCCTTGAACACTTCTCAAAAGAGTAGGATTGAAGCAGCCGGAGATTCGAGTTAGTGTTGATAAGGAAAGTAACCTTGAGGGACAGAGTTAGAAGCGAGACAATAAGGCAAGAACTTTGAGTGCAGTCAGTATTAACTTGTATTGAGAAAAACCAACTAAGGTGGTACGGTACGGCTATATACGAAGAATGAGAGAGGAAAGGTACCCACTGCAATTTTATAATTGGACACCGAGAGGAAGGAGACCAGTGGGAAGACGAAGGAAAAGATGGAGAGATACCATACAAGACGCTATCAATGCTAGAGGAAGAATCATAGAAGATGTGGAGTGGAGTCAACTCTATCGGGATCGGTCGGCCTGGAAAACGTTCGTGGGGCTCGTTACCTGACAGGACATTCCTAAGGGTGGATGGTGAGGTGAGGTGAGAAGGTGAGAATGAGGAAAAGATGAAACTGGCTGTATGTAAGAATCACTGTAAGTAGTTGAATTGTACTTAGTGCTGTATGTAGTTCACGAAAGTGGAGAGTAACGCTAATATTTGCTTGAATCTTGTGCAATTATATTTTTCCATGAATGTGTCGGATAACGTACAGCCATTTTCACATTATTTGCCGAATGATCGCAATAGCTTTTAATAGGTTTTGTAAATGGTGATGAGCTTTTTATTTAATAATATTTGCTTAGATCATGTTATTTATCCATTTCTTTACTTTTAAATGCTTGAAAAAATTATTTGCCTGAAAAAGAGAATAGGTACAAAGTATTTCTAAACAAAATATCATACTATACTGTAAAGCATTAATAATAAACAAGGGAGAAGTTTGTTGTTTGATCGAAATTCTGAAAGATTTTAAGTTTTGAATGAATTATATAAAATGGTAGTCTATGCTAGGCAAATTTGTCTTTGTTCATTAGTATTATTAATCACTAGATAGATTGACAAAGAGTAGGTTAGGCTGACAGAATCTTCATCAGATTAAGTCTATGGTGTGTCGACACGGAAAATATGTCGTGCATGAGGTCTCCTTTTCGATCGTCGTCTGGAGTTGGATAGAGGAAGAAAGATTCTATTGGCGAAGTAGGTTTCATAGATGCAACAGTTTTGTCCGTTGTTACTGAATGAATATCGTAAATAATCATTGGAGTGTCGCATATCGAGTAGAATAGGCTAACAGTTTATTGTCAGGTATATTGACGCTACTTGTCCGATTTTTCTGATGGTCACTGCAACATCTGCGACTGTTCATCACATCCTTGCATTGTCTCGGGTTCATTCAGACATCTTAAACGGGAAAGGAAATTGTGTAATCTGTATTTTTATGTACTTTCGAAAGTAAACGAAGTAACATTAATTTTGTAAAATTTGCTTGAGATACAGGTTTTGACTTTTTGTATTTTTTCCTGCTTTTGTCATTATTAAATTTGAAGGTGTTTACAAATTTGGAAAAGTAAAATATCTTTCTAAAATGTATTATCAGGTCTGGCTTAGAAGTAAAGTTTGAGTGGCGGAAGTGTATCCTATTCGAGTGATGTCCGTCTCAGTTCATGCGTCTATGTCTGCAGATCAGAATCTGGTAAAGTCTGTGATAAATCAATTGTAATTGAAGGAAGAACGTTAAGGTTTTCGATAGATTACTTGATAAATATTTCGTCTAAGTTAGAAATTTAGATTTTGCATATATTTTTTCTTTATGAAAATGATGCCTTAGTGTTAGGAAATAAACGGTATACCGCCAGATTGGATGTGATGCGTAAAGAATTTGATCGTCTTCTGTATTTGGACCAGCGGTTGGATATGAAGTCATGGAAAAAACGTTAATGGCCGAAGTGAAGAATTTGAGTTGTCACTGGTATGCAAATTGAATGAATGAATGGGAACTAATTATGGATAAAAATAAATTCTTAGTTTTACAAAATTGCAATAATTTTAAAATAAAAGGAGTTGTTAATTAGTGTTTGATATTCATTTTTATTTAATTTTGCTTTTAAACCCAAGGTTTCACATGGCTGTCAGATTAATTAAAAGATAATATATTCAAAGGTAGTTACGATTAAGTAATATAAATATCATGGGTGAAAAGTATTAATTTAGAATACACAAACTTAGTTGAGTATCAGAATTCAGTATGTATTAAATCTTAAATGTCGTTATCACATATGATTGAAATGTACTACAAAATAATACTTAAATCAGAGAAATGATACCAGTAATATAATGTATATACAAAAATTGAATAGAAATTGTATATAGAATAGGATAGGTTAACAATTCATTGTCAGGTATACCGAAGCCACATTTTCGCACTTTTTATGGACACTGCTACTCGTTCGTCTCCGCTCGTACTCATCGCTTCATCGTTTTGGATTTCTTGGAAAATCTTAAATTGAAAAGGAAATTGCGTGATCAACATCTTTATGTACTGTGACTTAAACCACGTTGTATTTTTGATGTCTGCGATTTTATTTTTTTTAATAATTCATATTTTGTGTGTGTCTTTACTATAATGTCTTCATAAGATCTGAATATCAATTCGAAATTTGATAAGGTATTTTTGTAAACTGTATTATCAGGTTTGGTGTTTGATAAGGCTTTGTGACAGAAGTACCAGATATTCAAGTGATGTCCAAGTTTGTGGAGCATGGAGCATGCAGATCCAAATTTCGTAAAGTTTCCCTTCTGCATTGTTGCCAAAACTTGTTACTGAAGCCTATTTTATATTTTTACAATTTTGATAGATTTTTGGTGAATACGTATAAATAGAGGTTAGGATCTTAGTAACTTTGTTTATACAAATTTGGGAATATGTAGTGTAGGAGAATAAATAGTACACCACCAGATTGGATTTGGCCGACAAGAATTTGTTGGAATTAACTGAAGAATTTGGGTCGGCCACTGAATGTGAAATTGTCTTGAAAAGGAGCGCACCCACTGAAGTCGGTCTTCAATAATTCTTTTTTTAATAAGTGGTGAAACGTTTTTGATACTGCTCGGTGTCTGCACCCGAAGCATGTTACTACTACGTAACTTTTGTGAAGTAACTTTGTTTAGTTTGTTAAGTATAATATAAGCAAATAATCTCGTTATCAGGGTGGTGTTTTAACCGAAAATTATGCGTCGTAGATGAAGTTTCTTCCGAGAAGAATTACTGCCTTTTTCGTGGTATCAGTTTGCAAGCACTGAAAAGATATGAAAATGTGCCTCCAAGTTTAAAATGTCTGGAATTTGAACATACAAAGTGACTATTCTTAATTTCGAAAGATTCAAGATCAGTTCGTTTGTTGCTTAAACTATTCTTGGGAAATGTACTTCAAAATATGTAAGTGGCTTATAGTGTAGATAGGATTAGTTATATAATTTGGAATTTATTCGTGTACCAGTCTCAGTGCACCGATTTTTTTGCGAGACTATTTGTATTTTAGAATTTAATGTAAATGCAAGTAAATGTTTGTGTGAAATATTGAATCTAAGTAAAAAAAACTTTCATGCTTTTCAAAGCGGACATATTTCGTTCTTTTGTAAATTAAACATTTTTATTTTGTAATGGAGAACTTCATGGTAGATTCTTTTCCGTGGATATCTAGAGAGTTGGTACAATAGGTTCTGTAAACTAGTTTTTTTAGGCTTTGATTTTACATTTTATCATATGAGGAAAAGATGAAACTGGCTGTATGTTAATAACTGTGAGTAGTTGAATTGTACTTAGTGCTGTATGTAGTTTACGAAAATGGAAATTAACGCCAATATTTGCTTAAATCTTGTGCAATTATATTTTTCCATGAATGTGTCACATAACGTACAGCCATTTTCACCTTATTTGCCGAATCATGGCAGTAGCTTTTAATAGGTTTTGTAAATGGTGAGCTTTTTATTTAATGATAATTGCTTAGATTATATGATTTATCCTGTTATTTACTTTCACTATATGATTAACTTTTAGATTGCTAAGAACTTTTCTTTTTATGTAAAAGGAGCATATGTACAAAGTATATATAAACCGAGTATTATACCAGTCTGTAAACCATTAATCACAAATTAATGTAAACCCAAGATGACAGTTTATTGTTAGATCGAAATTCTGAATGATTTTAGATTTTGAATGAATTTATATAAAATGGTAGTCTACATTTTTGCAAAATTGCGTTTGTTCATTAGTACAGGTTATTAATCACTAGATAGACTAACAAAGGGTAGGTTAGGCTGACAGAATCTTCATCAGATTAAGTCTATGGTGTGTCGACACTGAAAATACGTTGCGCGTGAGGTCTCCTTTTCGATCGTCATCTGGAGTGTCAAGAAGTTGGATAGAGGAAGGAAGATTCTGTTGAAGTAGGTCTCATACACGCAACAATTTTGTCCGTTACTGAATGAACGTAAATAATCATTGGAAAGTCGCATATCGAGTAGAATAGGCTAACAATTTATTGTCAGGTTTACTGACGCTACTTGTCCGATTTTCTGATGGTCACTGCAACATCTGCGTTTTTTCTCCGCCTCACACTCATCGTTGTATCGTTTCGGATCCAATCAGCAATCTTAAACGGGAAAGGAAATTGTGTAATCTATTTTTGTATTATTAAAAGTAAACTAAGTTACATTAATTTTCTTATGTTTGCTTGAGATAGTTTCTGACTTTTTGTATTATTTGCTGCTTTTGTTGTTATTAAATTTGAAGGTGTTTCCAAATTTGGAGAAGTAAAATATTTTTCTAAAATGTATTATCAGGTCTGGCTTAGAAGTAAAGTTTGAGTGACAGAAATGTAGACTATTCGAATGATGATCGTCTCAGTTCATGCGTCTATGTCTGCAGATCAGAATCGGGTGAAGTATGTGCTGTATCAGTTGTAAGTGAAGCCAGGACGTTAAACTTTTCTAAGATATCGATAGTTTAGTAATAAAGAAATGTGTGTAAATTAGAAATTTAGAACGGATTTTTCTTTTTGAAAATGATGCCTTAGTGTTAGGTAATAAACGGGTATACTGCCAGATTGGAGGTGATGAATAAAGAATTTGATAGTCTTCTGTATTTGGACCAGCGGTTGGATATGAAGACAAATGAAAACAAACGTTTCATGGCCGAAGTGAAGAATTTGAGTTGTCACTGGTACGCAAATTGAATGAATAAATGAATGAAAACGCTTTATGGATAAAAATACATATTTTTGAAATATTACAATAATTTTAACGTAAAACTTGCAATTGTTAATTAGAATATTAATTTTTAATTTTCCTTTTAAATTTTTGGTTCAACTTTGCTATGAGACTAACATATCACTTCAGAGGTAGTTTTGATAAGTAATATTATATAAAGTAATACTGCATTATAAATAATATGAGCAAAAACTATTAATAATTTAGAAAACACACACTTAGTTGAGTATTAGAATACAGAATGTACAAAATCTTAAACGTCATTATCACGTATGATTGAAATACAGTACAAAGAAATAATATTTCAATCAGAGAAATGAAACTAGTAATCTTATATACGAGAGTTGAATAGAAATTGTATAGAGAATAGGATAGGTTAACAGTTCATTGTCAGGTATACCGAAGCCACATTTTCACACTTTGTGGACACTGCCAGTCGTTCGTCTCTGCTCGTACTCATCGTTTCGGATTTCATGGAAAATCATAAATTGGAAAGGAAATTGCGTGATCAACTTTTTTGTGTTGTGACGTAAACCAAGTTGTATTTTTGATGTCTTGAGATATTTTTTTTTTTTTTAATAATTCATATTTTGTGTTTTCATTTAACTGTCATCATAAGGTCTGAATATCAGTTCGAAATTTAAAAAGGTGTTTTTATCAGGTATGGTGTTTGATAAAGCTTTGTGACAAGTACCAGATATTCATTCAAGTGATGGCTATTGAAGTCCGTGGAGCATGGTGCATGCAGATCCAAATTTGGTAAAGTTTCTCTATTGTATTGCAAATCTCTCTCTACTGAAGCCTATTTTATATTTTCACAATTTTGATAGATTTTTGGTAAGTATGTGTAAAAATAAATTAGGATCTCAGTAACTTCGTATCGTATACACAAATTTGGGAATATGTAGTGTAGGAGAATAAATGGTATACCACCAGATTGGATTTGGCGGACAAGACTGTTAGGATTAACTGCAGAATTTGGATCGGTTGCTGAATGTGAAATTGGCTTGAAAAGGAGCTTACCCATTGAAGTCGGTTTCCAATGTTTGTTTGTTTAATAACAGTCGTGAGAAGTTTTTGATAGTGCTCGGTGTCTGCACCTGAAGCATGTACTACATAACTTTTGTGAAATAACTCTAAATAATAAGCAAATAATCTCGTTATCAGGGTGGTGGTTTAAATGAAAATTATGCGTCGTAGATGTACAGTAGTTTCTTCCGAGAAGAATTATTGCTTTTGTCATAGAATCAGTTTGCAGTCGCTGAAGTGATATGAACAATGAACATCTTCCACTTTTAAACCACCTGGAAATTCAACATCGATTTTGAGTATTCTCGTTTTAGGCTTTGGTTTGGATTTTACTGTTTATATTAACGTATGAAGGCAAAATGAAACTGACTGTTATAGCTAAATTGTACTTCGTGCTGTACAGTAGTAAGATACATTTGAGCTAGTTTTACCTTATTTGCCGAATCCTCGCAATAGCTTCTAATAAGATTTGTAAATGCTGATAAGCTTTTTATTTGATAATTACTCAGAGCATGTGATTTATCCAGTTCTTTAGTTTCATTATGGTATATTGTAAACTTTTAGATTTCTGAGAATTTTTTTTATTAAAAAGAATATATATACAGGGTGTACATAAAGTCAGGATCTATTTTTGTGAAGCACTTGGAAATTATATGGAATTCAATCATAAAATGATAAAGTGGTAACATTTATTAAATAATTAAGAGTAGGATTCGACGTGACGCCCATCACTATCCCTGCACAGCTCAAATCGTTCCGCAGCATTTCTAAACACATTCTGGAGCATTTGCGGGGTTATGTTATCTGCAGCAGTTCGTATTACGTGTACGTAAGTTTTCAAGACTCGTGATCTTCGTCTGATAGACGTGCAATTTGATAAAGCCCCATGCAAAGCAATCTAAAGTGGTTAAATCTGGTGATCTCGCTGGCCAAGGTCTGTTGGGTCTGTTGCTTCCGCGTCCGATCCAGCGATTTGGAAAACGTCCATTTAGATAATCCTCAACAATTTTGGCATAGTGACAAGGAGCACCATCATGTTGATAGACGACGGTACTAACAATCCTATCCCCGTCGTCTATCAACATGATGGTGCTCCTTGTCACTATGCCAAAATTGTTCAGGATTATCTAAATGGACGTTTTCCAAATCGCTGGATTGGACGCGGAAGCAACAGACATTGGCCAGCGAGATCACCAGATTTAACCCCTTTAGATTTCTTTGCATGGGCTTTATCAAATCGCACGTCTATCAGACGAAGATTACGAGTCTTGAAAACTTACGTACACGATACGAACTGCCAGATAACATAACCCCGCAAATGCTCAGAATGCGTTTAGAAATGCTGCGGAACGATTTGAGCTGTGCAGGGATACTGATGGGCGTCACGTCGAATCCTACTCTTAATTATTTAATAAATGTTACCACTTTATCATTTTATGATTGAATTCCATATAATTCCAAGTGCTTCACAAAAATAGATCCTGACTTTATGTACACCCTGTATATTGTGTGTAAATTATTATACGAGACTAAACTATAATCACTAATGAATATAAACGGGAGATTGCAGTTTGTTTGATCGAAATTCGAATGATTTACGTTTTCAATGAATTTATAGTAATCTACCACTGGGCAAAATTTCGTAAGTACATTAGTAATATTAATCACTAGCTGAACTAACGAAGAGCAGGTTAGGCTGACAGAATTCTTCAGATTGAGTGACTTGTGTTAACATCAAAAAATATGTTGCGAGTGAGGTCTCCTTTTCGATCGTCATCTCTAGCGTCATTCGAAGTCGGATAGAGGAAGGAAGGTTCTGTTGGTGAAGTAAGTTTCATAGATGCAAGAGTTGTGTCCGTTGTTACTGCATGCATATTGTAAATAATCACTGGAAAGTGCCGCATATTGAGTAGGTTAGGCTAACAATTTATTGTCAGGTATACTGACGCTACTTGAGCGGTTTTCTGATGCTCACTGATCTTCTTAAACGGGAAAGGAAATTGCGTAGTCTGTATTTTTACCCACTTTTAATGTAAATTAAATTTCATTAATTTTTGTTTGCTCGAGTACAATTTTTGATTTGGAATATTTTGTATTTTGTGCATATTTTGTACTGTTTGGACATTCGATCTGAATGTCGTTCCAAATTTGTAAAAGTAAATTTAAAAAAAAAAATGTATTATCAGGTCTGGCGTAGAAGTAAAGTGCGAGTAACAGAAATGTGGAGTATTCGAGTGGTGTCTGTTTCAGTTCTTGCGTCTGCAGATCAGAATCGGGTAAAGTCTGTGCTAAATGAATTGTAAGTGAATCAAGTACTTTAAAGGTTTTCCAAAAATTCGATAGTTTACTAATAAACAATTTTGTGTAAATTAGAAATTTAGATGTTGTACGTTTATTTATAAAAATGATGCCTTAGTGTTAGGAAATAAATGGTATACCGCCAGATTGGATGGATTCATGAAGAATTTGATCGTCTCCTGTATTTACACCGAAGGTTGAAAAATAAACTTGCGGCAGAAATAGAGAATTTCAGTTGTCAGTAGTATGAAAATTGCATAGGATGTACAATAGAAAAATGTATATGGAGTATGTTAGTTAACAAATCATTGTCAGGTGTGCTGCCGCCACATGTACCAACTTTTCACAAACATGCACCACCACTTTCACCTCCGCTCGTACTCATCACTGTATCGTCTTGGATTCCATCGAAAATCTCAGAAAGAAAATGGCCGTCTCCGTATCGTTTTGGATTCAATCGGACGTCTTAAACTGGAAAGGAGATACAGTAGTAGTATAATATGTATTTATTATTTACTTTTTGTGAACCAAGTTGCCCTATCTTTGTACATTTATTTGACATGGAATCATTTGTTTTTATTTTACTTTTATTCGATGGGTGTCTTCCTACTTCGTATGACACGTTAGATCAGTTCCATATTTAAAGTAGTTCTGGAAATTTATCATCGCATTCGCGTTACAGAAGTATGAAGTATTCACAAAATTGTTTTTCAACATTGTGAGCAAATTAGACCATCACCATGCTGTCACTGAAACTCATTTTAATGTTTTAAAATTTCATACAAGTTTGTTGTGAATATAAGGAATTACATGCAAATTAAAACTGAAGATTGTTGTACATTTCTCTATTAAATTAAGGAATAAATAGTGCTAGGAAATAAGCGACATACCACCAGACAGGATTTGATGCATGAAGAGTCTGCTGGATCGACTACAGTATTTGGATCGGCTGTTGAATATGAAGTTGATTGAGAAAGAAAAGTATCATGTTCGTAATTAACTCCACCGTGTTGTCTTCGTTGTTTGGTGAGAGATCGTTTGTAGTGCTTGTCTCTGCGTGTGGACAACGTCACCCGTTTTTGTGAATTGATATAATATAATTTGTTATGGTAGGTAGAGTAGGCTAATATGTCATTGTCAGGATGCTGGTTTCGTGCGTTGCTGCTTGCATACGTTGAAGTGAAGTGAAAATTTCTCTGCCGCAGAAATATCTGGTAATTCAATTAGCAAGATAAAACTTCGTTTGCTGTTAACGAAATTATTTTGGGGATTTAATGCTTCCGTATTTCGAAACTGCTTTCTAATTGAGTAGCGTTTTCAAGTGAATTAGTAAGTAGCCCTAGTTTGATTTTTATGTAACTGTAAAAGCAATTAAGCAAAATTAAACGACTTAAAATTACATATCTTAAATCGTGTTTAAAGAAGTCAGTTGCCAATTATTTTCGTTTCATCTCTGAGACACTTTATTTTATCCGCTGAACAATCCTCTTTTTTTATAATCTTTTATCGCTTGTTTCTTATTGCATTTGTTAAACAAAACTTTTAAAACTAATTAATGTTTGCGCACTACCTTGTCACGTTTTATGTAGAAGTAAGATAGTAGAGAAATACGTCAATGACGGAACTTTTTTAAACTATACACTTGCGTTGTTCCAAATACTGAATAATATAGTTGAATAAAGTTTATAATGTAACTAGTTTATAAGTGATATAGAATGATAGTCTGACTGACACACTACAAAATCATATATGTACAATATCAATTAATATACTGTATGGTGTAAATAGGTTATTAGAAAAGGTAGGTAGGTTGGTTTAAAGGAATCTTCATCAGGTTGAGTAATTGGAATGGTACTAGTGAAAAAAATATCTAGGAGAAGCTGTAAATGGAGTGTATACCAAGCCAACTTTTCCCTCCTATATATTACTCTGGAGTTGAAGCTGTGGTGAATCTGTACTAAAGCAGCAGCAGCAATAGCAATAATTAAGGGAAGTTCTGGTGGTGAGGCAGGTTTCTTGCAATGTTTTTGACAGTTAATGGTATATTGAGTAACATAGATAGGCTAACTCTTTATTATTAGGTATACTGATGCTACTAGTACGAAGTTTCGATAGTCAGTAGAACGTGTATACTTCCGCTCACTCATCGTTGTATGGTTCTGGGTTCCATCGAAAATCGTAACTGGAAAGAAAATGGCGTCAGTAGGTTTTTTGTGTACGTATTTTACATGTAAACCAAGTTGCATTAAACTTTGAGTTTCTTTACTACATGTAGTTTTTTGATTAAAAGTATTTTAGATAAGTACTTAATTTGTGCTTTAGATCAGCCTCTTGTTAAAATTAAAAGTTCACGCAAAATCTATTACCAGGTCTTGCGGTTTCGTGATAGAAATATAAAGTGTTCAAGTAATGATGGTTTTAATCCAGGCAAAATTTCGTTTGCAGATCAGAATTTCGTTTTTTTCCATGTTACTGAATCACATTAAATGACCAAGTAGTAGCATTACTGAATAACATCATTTAGTGTCTTAAAAATTTTAGGTTTGTTTTGAATACGAGGAATTAAGTGTAAATAGAAATTAACCTTTGTAGTTTATATAATTAAGGAACGTGCGTAGTGTCGGCATAAATAACCAAACTAAACTGTACCGCCAGATCAGATGTGGTAAAGAATTTGTTGGATCGACTACCGAAATGGGATTGGCTGTTGAATACGGACTGAAAAGGCAGGTCATTGTGGATGCAGGCAAACGCTAACTATAAAAAACCTAATCTTCGTTTTTTGTTTGGTAAGAAATGTTTTGTCGCGCATTTAATATTCTGCTGCTGGGTGTAGGAATTTGGATGACTTGTTTCTTAAATTTTGTGAGTTTATATTTAACTGAATAAGGGTCAGGATGATGATTTCAAGTGGGGATTGTGCATCCTAATAAGTTTAAATGTAAGTGAACTTGAAACGTTCCCGTAACATTATTTCAGCTGATGTGTCGAAGTAAAGCCAAAGCAAGTTTCGCGACGATGATTTCTGATGAACACTGGACTTCGGTAATCTGAAATGGAGAATTTGTGACTTGAGCCTGGTAATGAAGTGGAAAACCGAATTTGTGTCGGTACCCGAGGCAATGTTCTGCAGTGGAGCCTCTGCGACTTTGAAAGGGTTTTGAAGTAGAGGATCTGGATCTTTGAAAGTAGAAGATCGCTGCAGTCGGTGGATTCTGCGATGAATAAACGAATTTTCTGGCACGTTGAATAGTGGGAACCCGGCAACTGGGTTAGCATCTTTACCGGTGTTGAATAAGGAAGAATCGATATTCGGCATCTTTAACGGTATGCAAGACTGGCAGATTAGCATCTGCAACGGCGTTTCCAGAAGTGAAGGATCTGTGTCTTCAATGGTGTTCTGGAGAGGAAAATCGGCGTCTTGGAATCGAACAGTCTACATCTTTGACGGTGTTCTAAAGTGGAGGATCGTCATGGGCACATTCGGGGAGCGGAGGATCGTCGTGGGAACATTCGGGGAGCGGAGGATCGTCGTGGGCACGTGCGGACAGTGGAAGATCGTCGTGGGCACGTGCGGACAGCGGAAGATCGTCGTGGGCACGTGCGGACAGCGGAAGATCGTCGTGGGCACGTGCGGACAGCGGAGAATCGTCGTGGGAACATTCGGGGAGCGGAGGATCGTCGTGGGAACATTCGAGGAGCGGAGGATCGTCGTGGGAACATTCGGGGAGCGGAGGATCGTCGTGGGAACATTCGGGGAGCGGAGGATCGTCGTGGGAACATTCGGGGAGCGGAGGATCGTCGTGGGAACATTCGGGGAGCGAAGGATCGTCGTGGGAACATTCGGGGAGCGGAGGATCGTCGTGGGAACATTCGGGGAGCGGAGGATCGTCGTGGGAACATTCGGGAGCGGAGGATCGTCGTGGAACATTCGGGGAGCGGAGGATCGTCGTGGGAACATTCGGGGAGCGGAGGATCGTCGTGGGAACATTCGGGGAGCGAAGGATCGTCGTGGGAACATTCGGGGAGCGGAGGATCGTCGTGGGAACATTCGGGGAGCGGAGGATCGTCGTGGGAACATTCGGGGAGCGGAGGATCGTCGTGGGAACATTCGGGGAGCGGAGGATCGTCGTGGGAACATTCGGGGAGCGGAGGATCGTCGTGGGAACATTCGGGGAGCGGAGGATCGTCGTGGGAACATTCGGGGAGCGGAGGATCGTCGTGGGAACATTCGGGGAGCGGAGGATCGTCGTGGGAACATTCGGGGAGCGGAGGATCGTCGTGGGAACATTCGGGGAGCGGAGGATCGTCGTGGGAACATTCGGGGAGCGGAGGATCGTCGTGGGAACATTCGGGGAGCGGAGGATCGTCGTGGGAACATTCGGGGAGCGGAGGATCGTCGTGGGAACATTCGGGGAGCGGAGGATCGTCGTGGGAACATTCGGGGAGCGGAGGATCGTCGTGGGAACATTCGGGGAGCGGAGGATCGTCGTGGGAACATTCGGGGAGCGGAGGATCGTCGTGGGAACATTCGGGGAGCGGAGGATCGTCGTGGGAACATTCGGGGAGCGGAGGATCGTCGTGGGAACATTCGGGGAGCGGAGGATCGTCGTGGGAACATTCGGGGAGCGGAGGATCGTCGTGGGAACATTCGGTGAGCGGACGATCGTCGTGGGAACATTCGGGGAGCGGACGATCGTCGTGGGAACATTCGGGGAGCGGACGATCGTCGTGGGAACATTCGGGGAGCGGACGATCGTCGTGGGAACATTCGGGGAGCGGACGATCGTCGTGGGAACATTCGGGGAGCGGACGATCGTCGTGGGAACATTCGGGGAGCGGACGATCGTCGTGGGAACATTCGGGGAGCGGACGATCGTCGTGGGAACATTCGGGGAGCGGACGATCGTCGTGGGAACATTCGGGGAGCGGACGATCGTCGTGGGAACATTCGGGGAGCGGACGATCGTCGTGGGAACATTCGGGGAGCGGAAGATCGTCGTGGTCACATGCGGACAGCGGAAGATCGTGGTGGGCACATGCGGACAGCGGAAGATCGTGGTGGGCACATGCGGACAGCGGAAGATCGTGGTGGGCACATGCGGACAGCGGAAGATCGTGGTGGGCACATGCGGACAGCGGAAGATCGTGGTGGGCACATGCGGACAGCGGAAGATCGTGGTGGGCACATGCGGACAGCGGAAGATCGTGGTGGGCATGCGGACAGCGGAAGATCGTGGTGGGCACATGCGGACAGCGGAAGATCGTGTGGGCACATGCGGACAGCGGAAGATCGTGTGGGCATGCGGACAGCGGAAGATCGTCGTGGGCACGTGCGGACAGCGGAAGATCGTGGTGGGCACGTGCGGACAGCGGAAGATCGTGGTGGGCACATGCGGACAGCGGAAGATCGGTCGTGGGCATGCGGACAGCGGAAGATCGTGTGGGCACGTGCGGACAGCGGAAGATCGTCGTGGGCACGTGCGGACAGCGGAAGATCGTCGTGGGCACGTGCGGACAGCGGAAGATCGTCGTGGGCACGTGCGGACAGCGGAAGATCGTCGTGGGCACGTGCGGACAGCGGAAGATCGTCGTGGGCACGTGCGGACAGCGGAAGATCGTCGTGGGCACGTGCGGACAGCGGAAGATCGTCGTGGGCACGTGCGGACAGCGGAAGATCGTCGTGGGCACATTCGGACAGCGGAAGATCGTCGTGGGCATCGGACAGCGGAAGATCGTCGTGGGCACGTGCGGACAGCGGAAGATCGTCGTGGGCACATGCGGACAGCGGAAGATCGTCGTGGGCACGTGCGGACAGCGGAAGATCGTCGTGGGCACATGCGGACAGCGGAAGATCGTCGTGGGCACGTGCGACAGCGGAAGATCGTCGTGGGCACGTGCGGACAGCGGAAGATCGTCGTGGGCATGCGGACAGCGGAAGATCGTCGTGGGCACGTGCGGACAGCGGAAGATCGGTGGGCACGTGCGGACAGCGGAAGATCGTCGTGGGCATGCGGACAGCGGAAGATCGTCGTGGGCACGTGCGGACAGCGGAAGATCGTGGTGGGCACGTGCGGACAGCGGAAGATCGTCGTGGGCACGTGCGGACAGCGGAAGATCGTCGTGGGCACGTGCGGACAGCGGAAGATCGTCGTGGGCACATGCGGACAGCGGAAGATCGTCGTGGGCACATGCGGACAGCGGAAGATCGTCGTGGGCACATGCGGACAGCGGAAGATCGTCGTGGGCACGTGCGGACAGCGGAAGATCGTGGTGGGCACATGCGGACAGCGGAAGATCGTGTGGGCACGTGCGGACAGCGGAAGATCGTCGTGGGCACGTGCGGACAGCGGAAGATCGTCGTGGGCACTGCGGACAGCGGAAGATCGTCGTGGGCACAGTGCGGACAGCGGAAGATCGTCGTGGGCACGTGCGGACAGCGGAAGATCGTCGTGGGCACATGCGGACAGCGGAAGATCGTCGTGGGCACGTGCGGACAGCGGAAGATCGTCGTGGGCACGTGCGGACAGCGGAAGATCGTCGTGGGCACATGCGGACAGCGGAAGATCGTCGTGGGCACATGCGGACAGCGGAAGATCGTCGTGGGCACGCGGACAGCGGAAGATCGGTGGGCACATGCGGACAGCGGAAGATCGTCGTGGGCACTGCGGACAGCGGAAGATCGTCGTGGGCATGCGGACAGCGGAAGATCGTCGTGGGCACGTGCGGACAGCGGAAGATCGTCGTGGGCACGTGCGGACAGCGGAAGATCGTCGTGGGCACGTGCGGACAGTGGAAGATCGTCGTGGGCACGTGCGGACAGTGGAAGATCGTCGTGGGCACGTGCGGACAGCGGAAGATCGTCATGGGCACCTGCACATTTAATGTAAATACTGAATCTAAGTAAAAAAAACTTTTATGGTTAAATGCTCTTCGAAGCGGACGTATTTCGTTCTTTTGTAAATTAAACATTTTTATTTTGTAATGGAAAACTTCGTTAGATTCTTTTCCGTGGGTATCAAGACAGTTGGTACAGTAGGTTCTGTAACCCAGTTTTTTTAGGCTTTGGATTTTACTTTTTATATTAACATAGGAAAACTGATAAGGGTCACGAAGAGCGTGTATGAAATATGCAGGAACACGGTAAGATCAAATGAAGGAAGAGAAAATGGGTTCAGTGTGGTAACAGGGGTGCGACAGGGAAACGTGATTTCGCCACTATTGTTTATTCTCTATATGGATGGATGTTTGAAAAGAATTTGTACTCGGGAAGATAAAGAACACACTTTCGTACGCAGACGATGCAGCGGTGAAAGAGATCTTGTGGAGTTACTAAAGATGTGATGAAATTATGAGTGATCATGACATGAAGATCAACAGGGCGAAGACCGAAGTGATGGCACTCTCAATGAATAGAGAGAACATAAATGTACAAATAGGGGAAACACCTAAACCAGGCTAATAAGTTCAAATACTTAGGAGTGACTGGTAGTGAGGAAAGAAGTAGTGGAGAAGAGTTAAAGAAAGAATTGGGAGTTCTCGAGGAATGTGGGGATGCTTTATCCTATCTGGAGAGAAAAAATGTACCAACTAAGGTGAAAATTTAATATTCACTATGATTCTCCGCCCAATATTAATTTATAGATCAGTCTGTTGGTCCTTGAACATTCTCAAAAGAGTAGGATTGAAGCAGCCGGAGATGTGAGTTAGTGTTGAAAAGGAAAGTAACCTTGAGGGACAATTATAAGCGAGACAATAAGGCAAGAACTTTGAGTGCAGTCAGTATTAACTTGTATAGAGAAAAATCAACGAAGGTGGTACGGTACGGCTATATACGAAGAGAGAGAAAGGTACCCTCTGCAATTTTATAATTGGACGCCGAGAGGAAGGAGACCAGTGGGAAGACCAAGGAAAAGATGGAGAGATACCAAACAAGACGCTATCAATGCTAGAGGAAGAATCATAGAAGATGTGGAGTGGAGTCAACTCTATCGGGATCGGTCGGCCTGGAGAACGTACGTGGGGCTCGTTACCTGAAAGGACATTCCTGAGGGTGGATGGTGAGGTGAGAAGGTGAGAATGAGGAAAAGATGAAACTGGCTGTATGTAAGAATCACTGTGAGTAGTTGAATTGTACTTTGTACTGTATGTAGTTCAAGTTCACGAAAGTGGAGAGTAACGCTAATATTTGCTTGAATCTTGTGCAATTATATTTTTCCATGAATGTGTCGGATAACGTACAGCCATTTTCACCTTATTTGCCGAATGATCGCAATTGCTTTTAATAGGTTTTGTAAATGGTGATGAGCTTTTTATTTAATAATATTTGCTTAGATCATGTTATTTATCCATTTCTTTACTTTCAAAATGCTAAACTTTTAAATGCTTGAAAAAATTATTTGCCTGAAAAAGAGAATAGGTACAAAGTATTTCTAAACAAAATATCATACTATACTCTAAAGCATTAATAATATAAACAAGGGAGAAGTTTGTTGTTTGATCGAAATTCTGAAAGATTTTAAGTTTTGAATGATTTTATATGAAATGGTAGTCTATGCTAGGCAAATTTGTCTTTGTTCATTAGTATTATTAATCACTAGATAGATTGACAAAGAGTAGGTTAGGCTGACAGAATCTTCATCAGATTAAGTCTATGGTGTGTCGACACGGAAAATATGTCGTGCATGAGGTCTCCTTTTCGATCGTCGTCTGGAGTTGGATAGAGGAAGAAAGATTCTATTGGCGAAGTAGGTTTCATAGATGCAACAGTTTTGTCCGTTGTTACTGAATGAATATCGTAAATAATCATTGGAAAGTGTCGCATATCGAGTAGAATAGGCTAACAGTTTATTGTCAGGTATATTGACGCTACTTGTCCGATTTTTCTGATGGTCACTGCAACATCTGCGACTGTTCACCACATCCTTGCATTGTCTCGGGTTCATTCAGACATCTTAAACGGGAAAGGAAATTGTGTAATCTGTATTTTTATGTACTTTCGAAAGTAAACTAAGTTTCATCAATTTTGTAAAATTTGCTCGAGATACAGGTTTTGACTTTTTGTATTTTTTGCTGCTTTTAAAATTATTAAATTTGAAGGTGTTTCCAAATTTGGGAAAGTAAAATATTTTTCTAAAATGTATTATCAGGTCTGGCTTAGAAGTAAAGTTTGAGTGACGGAAATGTATCCTATTCGAGTGATGTCCGTCTCAGTTCATGCGTCTATGTCTGCAGATCAGAATCTGGTAAAGTCTGATAAATTAATTGTAATTGAAGGAAGAACGTTAAGGTTTTCGATAGATTACTTGATAAATATTTCGTCTAAGTTAGAAATTTAGATTTTGCATATATTTTTTCTTTATGAAAATGATGCCTTAGTGTTAGGAAATAAACGGTATACCGCCAGATTGGAGGTGATGCATAAAGAATTTGATCGTCTTCTGTATTTGGACCAGCGGTTGGATATGAAGTCAAACGAGAAAACGTTTTATGGCCGAAGTGAAGAATTTGAGTTGTCACTGTTATGCAAATTGAATGAATGATTGGGAACTAATTATGGATAAAAAGTGATTTAGTTTTACAAAATTGCAATAATTTTAAAATAAAAGGAGGTTGTTAATTAGTGTTTAATATTAATTTTTATTTAATTTTGCTTTTAAACCCAAGGTTTCACATGATTGTCAGATTAATTAAAAGATAACATATACTTCAAAGGTAGTTATGATTAAGTAATATAAAAATCATGGGTGAAAAGTATTAATTTAGAATACACAAACTTAGTTGAGTATCAGAATACAGTACGTATTAAATCTTAACTGTCGCTATCACATATGATTGAAATGTAGTACAAAGAAATAGTACTTAAATCAGAGAAATGATACCAGTAATATAATGTATATACAAGAGTTGAATAGAAATTGTATATATCATAGAATAGGATAGGTTAACAGTTCATTGTCAGGTATACCGAAGCCACATTTTCGCACTTTTTATGGACACTGCTACTCGTTCGTCTCCGCTCGTACTCATCGCTTCATCGTTTTGGATTTTTTGGAAAATCTTAAATTGGAAAGGAAATTGCGTGATCAACCTTTATATGTACTGAGATTTAAACCACGTGAAATTGTCTTGTAAAGGAGCGCATCCACTGAAGTCGGTCTTCAATTATTTGTTTAATAAGTGGTGAAAAGTTTTTGATACTGCTCGGTGTCTGCACCCGAAGCATGTTACTACTACGTAACTTTTGTGAAGTAACTTTGTTTAGTTTGTTAAGTATATAAGCAAATAATCTCGTTATCAGGGTGGTGATTTAACCGAAAATTATGCGTCGTAGATGAAGTTTCTTCCGAGAAGAATTACTGCCTTTTTCGTGGTATCAGTTTGCAAGCACTGAAAAGATATGAAAATGTGCCTCCAAGTTTAAAATGTCTGGAATTTGAACATACAAAGTGACTATTCTTAATTTCGAAAGATTCAAGATCAGTTCGTTTGTTGCTTAAACTATTCTTGGGAAATGTACTTCAAAATATGTAAGTGGCTTATAGTGTAGATAGGATTAGTTATATAATTTGGAATTTATTCGTGTACCAGTCTCAGTGCACCGATTTTTTTGCGAGACTATTTGTATTTTAGAATTTAATGTAAATGCAAGTAAATGTTTGTGTGAAATATTGAATCTAAGTAAAAAAAACTTTCATGCTTTTCTTCAAAGCGGACATATTTCGTTCTTTTGTAAATTAAACATTTTTATTTTGTAATGGAAACTTCATGGTAGATTCTTTTCCGTGGATATCTAGAGAGTTGGTACAATAGGTTCTGTAAACTAGTTTTTTTAGGCTTTTTTTACATTTTATCATATGAGGAAAAGATGAAACTGGCTGTATGTTAAGAATACTGTGAGTAGTTGAATTGTACTTAGTGCTGTATGTAGTTTACGAAAATGGGAAGTAACGCCAATATTTGCTTAAATCTTGTGTAATTATATTTTTCCATGAATGTGTCACATAACGTACAGCCATTTTCACCTCATTTGCCGAATCATCGCACTAGCTTTTAATAGGTTTTGTAAATGGTGATGAGCTTTTTATTTAATGATAATTGCTTAGATCATATGATTTATCCTGTTATTTACTTTCACTATATGTTTAACTTTTTTTTTATGTAAAAGGAGAATATGTACAAAGTATATATAAACCGAGTATTATACCGGTCTGTAAACCATTAATCACAAATTAATGTAAACACAAGATGACAGTTTATTGTTAGATCGAAATTCTGAATGATTTTACATTTTGAATGAATTTATGTAAAATGGTAGTCTACATTTTTGCAAAATTGCGTTTGTTCATTAGTACAGTATTATTAATCACTAGATAGACTAACAAAGGGTAGGTTAGGCTGACAGAATCTTTATCAGATTAAGTCTATGGTGTGTCAACACTGGAAATATGTTGCGCGTGAGGTCTCCTTTTCGATCGTCATCTGGAGTGTCAAGTAGTTGGATAGAGGAAGGAAGATTCTGTTGAAGTAGGTCTCATACACGCAACAATTTTGTCCGTTGTTACTGAATGAATGTAAATAATCATTGGAAAGTCGCATATCGAGTAGGGTAGGCTAACAATTTATTGTCCGATTTTCTGATGGTCACTGCAACATCTGCGTTTCTTCTCCGCCTCACACTCATCGTTGTATCGTTTCGGGTTCAATCAGCAATCTTAAACGGGAAAGGAAATTGTGTAATCTGTATTTTTGTATTATTAAAAGTAAACTAAGTTACATTAATTTTCTTATGTTTGCTTGAGGTAGTTTCTTACTTTTTGTATTTTTTGCTGCTTTTGTCATTATTAAATTTGAAGGTGTTTCCAAATTTGGAAAAGTAAAATATTTTTCTAAAATGTATTATCAGGTCTGGCTTAGAAGTAAAGTTTGAGTGACAGAAATGTAGACTATTCGAATGATTTCAGTCTCAGTTCATGCGTCTATGTCTGCAGATCAGAATCGGGTGAAGTATGTGCTGTATCAGTTGTAAGTGAAGCCAGGACGTTAAACTTTTCTAAGATATCGATAGTTTAGTAATAAAGAAATGTGTGTAAATTAGAAATTTAGAACTGATTTTTCTTTTTGAAAATGATGCCTTATTTTTAGGGAATAAACGGTATACCGCCAGATTGGAGGTGATGAATAAAGAATTTTATCGTCTTCTGTATTTGGACCAGTGGTTGGATATGAAGACAAATGAAAAAAAACGTTTCATGGCCGAAGTGAAGAATTTGAGTTGTCACTGGTGCGCAAATTGAATGAATAAATGAATGAAAACGCTTTATGGATAAAAATACATATTTTTGAAATATTACAATAATTTTAACGTAAAACTTGCAATTGTTAATTAGAATATTAATTTTTAATTTTCCCTTTAAATTTTTGGTTCAACTTTGTTATGAGACTAATATATCACTTCAAAGGTAGTTTTGATAAGTAATATTATAAAAAGTAATACTGCATTATAAATAATATGAGCAAAAAGAATTAATAATTTAGGAAACACAAACTTAGTTGAGTATCAGAATACAGTATGTACTAAATCTTAAACGTCATTATCACGTAAGATTGAAATACAGTACAAAGAAATAATACTTCAATCAGAGAAATGAAACAAGTAATCTTATATACAGAGTTGAATAGAAATTGTATATAGAATAGGATAGGTTAACAGTTCATTGTCAGGTATACCGAAGCCACATTTTCACACTTTGTGGACACTGCCACTCGTTCGTCTCTGCTCGTACTCATCGTTTCGGATTTCATGGAAAATCATAAATTGGAAAGGAAATTGCGTGATCAACTTTTTTGTGTGTGACGTAAACCAAGTTGTATTTTTGATGTCTTGAGATATTTTTTTTTTTTTAAATAATTCATATTTTGTGTTTTATTTAACTGTCATCATAAGATCTGCATATCAGTTCGAAATTTGAAAAGGTGTTTTTATCAGGTATGGTGTTTGATAAAGCTTTGTGACAAGTACCAGATATTCATTCAAGTGATGTCTATTTAAGTCCGTGGAGCATGGAGCATGCAGATCCAAATTTGGTAAAGTTTCTCTATTGTATTGCTAAATCTCTCTACTGAAGCCTATTTTATATTTTCACAATTTTGATAGATTTTTGGTAATATGTGTAAAAATAAATTAGGATCTCAGTAACTTCGTATCGTATACACAAATTTGGGAATATGTAGTGTAGGAGAATAAATGGTATACCACCAGATTGGATTTGGCGGACAAGACTTTGTTAGGATTAACTGCAGAATTTGGATCGGTTGCTGAATGTGAAATTGGCTTGAAAAGGAGCGTACCCATTGAAGTCGGTTTCCAATGTTTTTTGTTTAATAACAGTGGTGAGAAGTTTTTGATACTGCTCGGTGTCTGCACCTGAAGCATGTACTACGTAACTTTTGTGAAATAACTTTAAATAATAAGCAAATAATCTCGTTATCAGGGTGGTGGTTTAACTGAAAATTATGCGTCGTAGATGTACAGTAGTTTCTTCCGAGAAGAATTATTGCTTTTGTCATAGAATCAGTTTGCAGTCGCTGAAGTGATATGAAAATCTCCTTCCACTTTTAAACCACTGGAAATTCAATAGATTTTGAGTATTCTCGTTTTGAAAGAAATTGAAGATCAGTTCGTTTGTTACTTAAGAGAAATTCTTCTTGGGATATGTACTTCAACATTTGTAATTGGCTAACAGTGTAGGTAGGGTTAAGTAATGTAATTTGGAATTTAATCTTGAACAAGTGTCAGTGCAACGATTTTTTTTTTTTTTTTTTTTTTTTTTTTGTGCAACTAATTATATTTTAGAATATAATGTTAGTGCAAGTACTGTTTGTATAAAATAGTGAATCTGAAGTAAAAACTCTGCTTAAATAATCTCTTCAAAAGGAACTTGTTTCGTTCTTTTGTAAATGAAATTTTTTGTTATACCGTTTTTGTGGGAAAATTTATGGTAGTTTCTTTTCCGTGGGTATCTAAGACAATTGATACAGTAGGTTCTGTAAATCGCTTTTTTTAGGCTTTGGTTTGGATTTTACTTTTTATATTAACGTATGAAGGCAAAATGAAACTGACTGTTATAGCTAAATTGTACTTCGTGCTGTACAGTAGTAAGATACATTTGAGCTAGTTTTTTATTTGCCGAATCCTCGCAATAGCTTCTAATAAGACTTGTAAATGCTATAAGCTTTTTATTTGATAATTACTCAGAGCATGTGATTTATCCAGTTCTTTAGTTTCATTATGGTATATTGTAAACTTTTAGATTTCTGAGAATTTTTTTTATTAAAAAGAATATATATATTGTGTAAAATATTATACGAGACTAAACTATTAATCACTAATGAATATAAACGGGAGATTGCAGTTTGTTTGATCGAAATTCTGAATGATTTTACGTTTTCAATGAATTTATACAAAATAGTAATCTACCACTGGGCAAAATTTCTAAGTACATTAGTAATATTAATCACTAGCTAAACTAACGAAGAGTAGGTTAGGCTGACAGAATCTTCATCAGATTGAGTGACTCGTGTGTTGACATCAAAAATATGTTGCGAGTGAGGTCTCCTTTTCGATCGTCATCTCTAGCGTCATTCGAAGTCGGATAGAGGAAGGAAGTTCTGTTGGTGAAGTAGGTTTCATAGATGCAACAGTTTTGTCCGTTGTTACTGCATGCATATTGTAAATAATCACTGGAAAGTGCCGCATATTGAGTAGGTTAGGCTAACAATTTATTGTCAGGTATAGACGCTACTTGACGGTTTTCTGATGTTCACTGCAACGTTTGCGACTCTTCATCACCTCCACTTATCCTTACTTGTCTCTGGTTCATTCAGGAATCTTCTTAAACGGGAAAGGAAATTGCGTAGTCTGTATTTTTACCCACTTTTAATGTAAATTAAGTTCATTAAATTTTTGTTTGCTCGAGTACAATTTTTTGATTTGGAATATTTTGTATTTTGTGCATATTTTTGTACTGTTTGACATTCGATCTGAATGTCGTTCCAAATTTGTAAAAGTAAATTATTTTTAAAAACTGTATTATCAGGTCTGGCGTAGAAGTAAAGTTTGAGTAACAGAAATGTGGAGTATTCGAGTGGTGTCTGTCTCATTTCTTGCGTCTGCAGATCAGAATCGAATAAAGTCTGTGCTAAATGAATTGTAAGTGAATCAAGTACTTTAAGGTTTTCCAAAAATTCGATAGTTTACTAATAAATTTTGTGTAAATTAGAAATTTAGATGTACGTTTATTTATAAAAATGATGCCTTAGTGTTAGGAAATAAATGGTATACCGCCAGATTGGATGTGATTCATGAAGAATTTGATCGTCTCCTGTATTTACACCGAAGGTTGAAAAATAAACTTGCGGCCGAAAGAGAATTTCAGTTGTCAGTAGTATGAAAATTGCATAGATGTACAATAGAAAATGTATATGGAGTATGTTAGGTTAACAAATCATTGTCAGTATGCTGCCGCCACATGTACCAACTTTTCACAAACATTGCACCACCACTTTCACCTCCGCTCGTACTCATCACTGTATCGTCTTGGATTCCATCGAAAATCTCAGAAAGAAAATGGCCGTCTCCCGTATCGTTTTGGATTCAATCGGATCTTAAACTGGAAAGGAGATACAGTAGTATAATATGTATTTTTATTTACTTTTTGTGAACCAAGTTGCCCTTATTTGTGTACATTTATTTGACATGGAATTATTTGTTTTGATTTACTTTTATTCGATGGGTATCTTCCTACTTCGATGACACTTTAGATCAGTTCCATATTTAAAGTAGTTCTAAATTTATCATCACATTCGCGTTACAGAAGTACGAAGTATTCACAAAATTGTTTTTCAACATTGTGAGCAAATTAGACCATCACCATGCTGTCACTGAAACTCATTTTAATGTTTTAAAATTTCATACAAGTTTGTTGCGAATATAATGAATTACATGCAAATTAGAAATGAAGATTGTTGTACATTTCTCTATTAAATTAAGGAATAAATAGTGCTAGGAAATAAGCGACATACCACAAGACAGGATTTGATGCATGAAGAGTCTGCTGGATCGACTACAGTATTTGGATCGGCTGTTGAATATGAAGTTGATTGAGAAAGAAAAGTATCATGTTCGTAATTAACTGCACCGTGTTGTCTTCGTTGTTTTGGTGAGAGATTATTGTAGTGCTTGTCTTTGCGTGTTGAACACTATGTCACCCGTTTTTTTTTAATTGATACATAAACATAAAAAACAAGCGTTGCGTTGCGTTGCGTTGCGTTGCGTTGCAATAATTAAGGAAAGTTCTGGTGGTGAGGCAGGTTTCTTGCAATGTTTTTGACAGTTAATGGTATATTGAGTAACATAGATAGGATAACTCTTCATTATCAGGTATACTGATACTACAAGTACGAAGTTTCGATAGTCAATAGAACGTGTTGTATGGTTCTGGGTTCCATCGAAAATCGTAACTGGAAAGAAAATGGCGTAAGTAGGTTTTTTGTGTACGTATTTTATATGTAAACCAAGTTGCATTAAACTTTGAGTTTTTTTACTAATGTAGTTTTTTGATTAAAAGTACTTTAGATAAGTACTTAATTTTGTGCTTTAGATCAGCCTCTTGTTAAAATTTAAAGTTCACGCAAAATCTATTACCAGGTCTTGCGGTTTCGTGATACAAATATAAAGTATTCAAGTAATGATAGTTTTAATCCAGGCAAAATTTCGTTTGCAGGTCAGAATTTCATATTTAGTTTCTGTTACTGAATCGCATTAAATCACCAAGTAGTAGCATTATTTAGTGTCTTAAAAATTTTAGGTTTGTTTTGAATACGAGGAATTAAGTGTAAATAGAAATTAACCTTTGTAGTTCATAAAATTATTTCCCCCGACACTACGCATGTTCCTTAAACAAACTAAACTATACCGCCAGATCGAATGTGGTAAAGAATTTGTTGGATCGACTACCGAAATCGGATTGGCTGTTAAATACGGACTGAAAAGACAGCTCATTGTGGACGTAGGCAAACGCTAACTATAAAAAAACCTAATCTTCGTTTTTTGTTTGGTAAGAAATATTTTGTCGCGCATTTAATATTCTGCTGCTGGGTGTAAGAATTTGGATGACTTTTTTTTTAACTTTGGTGAGTTGATATTTAACTGAATAGGGGTCAGGATGATGATTTTAACTGGGGATTGTGAATGTGCATCCTAATAAGTTTAAATGTAAGTGAACTTGAAACGTTCCCGTAACATTATTTCAGCTGATGTGTCGAAGTAAAGCCAAAGCAAGTTTCGTGACGATGATTTATGATAAACACTCGACTTCGGTAATCTGAAATGGAGAATCGGTGACTTGAGCCGGGTAATGAAGTGGAAAACCGAATTTGTGTCTGTGCTGACTAGTGGAGAGTCGTTACCCCAGGAAATGTTCTGCAGTGGGGCCTCTGCGACTTTGAAAGGGTTCTGAAGTAGAGGATCTGGATCTTTGAAAGTAGAAGATCGCTGCCGTCGGTGGATTCTGCGATGAACAAACGAATCTTCGGCCACGTTGAAAAGTGGTATCATCCCGGCATCTGGGTTAGCATCTTTGCCGGTGTTGAATATGGAAGAATTGATATTCGGCGATGGGCAGGAGCGGGGAATTGGCGCCAGCATTGGCATCTTTGGAAGTGGAGAGACGACCCCAGTTCGGTGATGTTGGATAATGAAGAGTCGACATCTGGGGATGATGGTTTGAATATTTGCATAGTCTTCGACGTGGCGATTGATGAAGGATCTGCGTCTTCTGTAGTGTGTCTGGAGGGAACCGGCATCTCAGCGATGGTTCATGAAGGATTAGCGTTTTTCGGAAATGGAGAGAATCGTCCTCTTCAGCAGCATCTTAACCATTTAAGGACGAGTCCGCAGCATATGCAGTCACCTTGTTACCAGAACGTACAGTTTTTATTGTTATTCAAAACTAAATATTTTAGTAACTAGTCAATGAGATGATACACATTTTGGGTTCCTTTCTCGACAATTAAATATCTATATAAACTTATAGAAACGAGGCATTGTAGTACAATTTATATTGTTATTTCTGGTGGACCTTAAGGTACCATTCGTCGTTAAAGGGTTAAGAAGTGGAGAGTAGAGGTCTTCGGCAGTGTTGAATAATGAAAATTCGGCATCTTTAACGGTATGCTAGACTGGCGGATTAGCATCTGCATGTCGAGAAGGGAAGGATCTGTGTCTTCAATGGTGTTCTGGAGAGGAAAATCGGCGTCTTGGAATCGAACAGTCTACATCAGTGGTGCACAAACTTTTTTGATGTGAGGGCCAAACCAACCATCTGTTTTATATGTAGGGGCCAGATATATAGATATTCTTTTTTTTTATAAATATGCGGTTTTATAACCAGGGGTAATATTTCAGATTTTTCTTTGGGTAGCTACCCTTTTCATGTGAAAAATGTGATTGAAAAGACCCGTGGGGGCCACATTTGGCCCGCGGGCCAGGGTTTGTGCATCACTGGGCTACATCTTTGACGGTGTTCTAAAGTGGAGGATCGTCATGGGCACATTCGGGGAGCGGAGGATCGTCGTGGGAACAGTCGGGGAGCGGAGGATCGTCGTGGGAACAGTCGGGGAGCGGAGGATCGTCGTGGGAACAGTCGGGGTCGGGGGAGGATCGTCGTGGGAACAGTCGGGAGCGGAGGATCGTCGTGGGAACAGTCGGGGAGCGGAGGATCGTCGTAGGAACAGTCGGGGAGCGGAGGATCGTCGTGGGAACAGTCGGGGAGCGGAGGATCGTCGTGGCCACGTGCGGAGAGCCGAGGATCGTCGTGGGCACGTGCGGAGAGCCGAGGATCGTCGTGGGCACGTGCGGAGAGCCGAGGATCGTCGTGGGCACGTGCGGAGAGCCGAGGATCGTCGTGGCACGTGCGGAGAGCCGAGGATCGTCGTGGGCACGTGCGGAGAGCCGAAGATCGTCGTGGGCACGTGCGGAGAGCCGAAGGTCGGCATCTTCGGCGATATTCTGGAGTGCAGGATTTTTTCTTGTGATCGGTACCTGCTTTGTTCGTGAATACTGGAGAATTACCTAATTTAGCGATCACTGTCTTCAGTGGTGTATTGGAGCTGAATCAACTCTTAACTGTCCTGCAATCATTCTGCTGGTAAGAAATAATAGGTAGGATGATTATTTTCAGTCAGGAGGGCCAGAAACTGGCTCGGCGCTCATGCCAACTAATTCTGCCCATTGTTCTAACTTCTGTTTTATCATTACCACCATCATCGGGAGTCAAACCCACGACCTCAGTGTCTTCGTTTCGCTTATAGGGAAACGGTGCTACCCACTGAGATACGGACACTGGTTGGGTAAGATAATGGATAGATTCCGTTTCAGAAGTCATTAATAATAGTTTTTATAATCAATTCGTAAATGATTTGTGTACTTAGGAACAGACAGTTGTGTTACCAAAATGCATCTTAGTTCCTGAAAACCGTTTAGGATGTAATCAGATTTCTGATGCACAGTAAAATTGTTTTCTATAGCTACACTTATCTGCTCACAGTCATTAGGGAAAAAGTGGGAGGTAACTAAAAATTACAATTGCAAATAAAATTTGCAGTATACAAAGAATACTTGATTATGGAAATTACTAGTAGTTATATATATGCCAAGGGAATATAATTTTTAACGTATAAAACAATTACAATTTCTTGTCATTGATATGCAGAATTGATGATGGTAGCAGGCCTTGACACGAAAGTCGAACAATGGTTTTAGTGTTTCGACACGCATGATGGAGGAGGAGGTTGCTGTTGTTGTTTTCACATAGTTAAATGGTCTGTTCTTTGACACGAAGCATATGATTGCGGATGAGCGCTGGGTTTTCGATATGAAAGGCTAAATAATCATCTTGAACGTGGACACTCAGGTTTGTATATATTTATATACGCATCCATGTAGGAGTTAATGAGCCACACATTTTTATATTAATTTATGGTTTAATTACTAGCATCTCGCTTTTCCTCCCATAGGTTGGATGGTGATTTATAGTTTGACGTAAAATGTGTCGAGGGATACTTGTGAAAATACTAATTACTGATCTGAATCGTAAATCTTCATTACATCAACAACGTCAAATTCGCTAGTTAAATTTGGAACTGAGAAGGTAACTATTTGTAATGAGTTTGCTGTTGATGTCTATGTATTATATTCAACTTCTTTAATATATAGGTTGAGGCAAAAGCCAGACGTCATGCGATGTAATAATTCGATAAATGTTTGACTTGCAGGCTGTGAAGCAGTTTTCATGTCATTTCTATTATATAATTTACTACGAACATTGCATAACGTTCTATTAGTCCCTTCAAATGTTCGCTCTTTTAGTTCCTCAATAACAAGTGTTTGTAACTCGTAAACACAGTCTACAGATGACCCTTCTCACCCAAAAATATGAATACACAAAAAGAGTGTGCCAACGTTTATGCTTGATTTCTTGTGCTATGTCTGTAGTAGTTTACATACGAGAATTGACGTAAGTAAATTGCTTCGTGGCCTGCAGTTTAAACATTTACTGAATTGCTAAATATTCAGTTTGGGATTAAACTTTTGATGCACCATTAATAACCGAGCCTTCCATGGCGGACATCGGAATAACATTGAAGGCCCGGTTCGTATTTGGAATCCTCTATAATGAAAATTCAAATGTGTATTTGGAGTGTGTTTCTCACATACATCCACAGGTCTGTTGAATTAAGCATGTTTTAACGGATTTAGTTAGTTAAATAAAGGTTTTCAATTTTATTGTGATGTTTGTTATTTCTATGAATTCATGCCAAAAGTTATTTCAGCCATTTCGCTAAATGGCTGGTTACACATTTTGACTAACATATATATGTATATACAAAAGGCGAATACACATATATTATATATGTATACAATCATTCAAAGATGTTAATGGGTAAACTCTTATTTCAGAATGGAGGAATTCGAAATCATGAATGACTAGCTTCGATTTTAGAAGCAAACGACAAGAGTTAGTTCTTGTGCTAACAAATAATTTTACTAAAATTAAAGACAAGGAGTAACTGCAGTTATATACAAGTGTAATTAAGCTCCTTACAAATTTTAATGATGATAATATAAGTATTGTATCGAATAAAAATAATAATAGGGTCTTACTCAAACTGAGAAAGTTTTTAATAGTTTGTCATTCTTAATTTAGCGTTGCTTTGTCCCATTATAATACTTTTTAAAAACCATTGCCACATTACAACCAATAATAATTATATCTTTATGAAAAATCCAAAGAATCCAATCCAAAAAGGATGACCATTTAATTATGTTGGAGAACACCGAGTTAGTTTATAGTAAATTTAATGTTCATTAATGAAAATAATATTTATTTTTCTTGTAATAAGACTGCAGAGGGTTCTCGGCATATAATTTATCACGAATACTAACGACACCTAGAACTAGGTAGTGCATATTGATGGTTCTGGAACAAATGATAACGTGTACAGCCATTTTCCAAAATCTGAAGTAGAATTACCAATACGTCTGTATGAGCAACAGGACTCCAGCCTGATTTAAATATCATAATAAATACGGATGAGAATCGATCTACAGATTATTTCAGACTTGCGCATTGCTTTGGATATATTACAGCAATGACGCAATCCACCGAACATGTAAATATAGCAAAATAACTTATTGACATCGTATATTATGCACTATCAAATTCTGCTTGTCCACCGGCATTTAGTGGCAAAGATGGTAACAAAAGAAAAAGCTGAAAAATTAGCGAGAGGTATTTAATGAAGTCTCTAAACAACCATGGTGAAGCATGGAGGATGACAAACTGCATGAACGGTGTGAAATTTGCTCTGTATGAATTGGTCCACAATTAACCCACCCCTTATATCTTCTAGAGATTCCGGAAATGGTCCAGAGCGGGCAGATAAATTGAGGTCCACAGTAGGATTCCTCACCAAACTAGGTTAGGGCAATCTACCTTCACCTTTGTTAAGCTATGAGTTGATGCTGGGTCTTAGGCCACAATGTAGGCCTAAGTTGTCTGACCCAGCTTAATTTAATGAGTCTTCTAAGTTAGAAGTTAGAAGATCTAACTGGGCTAAAAACACAATTAGTCACTTACTGCTACTTATTAGAGAGTCTCTTTTCTCCTTCCTGTATAATTGTCGAGAGCGTACTTGCTGGTGGGGATCTTTCTTCGGTGTCTGTTCTCGTCCCTTTTCCAGTTCCGTCCTCTCGCCCCGTTCCTCGTTTTCGTTCTCTCTTTGTTCTGCTTTTCTCGGGGCTTTTTCCACCAGCGTAATCTTGGTTTTTTCTTCGGTTGGTTGATCGGTAATGTATATCTATTACCGAGCACGCTCTTGTTGCACAGTATATAAATACTAGTGTGGAGAATAACTGGTGAGCAACCAATTGGTTTCATCCACCCAGTTATTGACATAAAAGGAATTTAATAATTGTTAGATTAACTACCTACCTACGCAGTGAACCATTTTCGTTACCTCCCAACTACCCACTCATCAGTTTTCCATATACTGGGAGCCCCGGGAGATAAAAATTTTGGTGTCATTGTCACCAATTTTTATGTCTGAGTGTAGACTAGCTAACTATTTGACTGTAAATGCCTGTTAATCTGATTAACAGTGCCTATCCTCACCTTCTCATGGAGAAGGTGTAGCATTTAATTAGAAGAGAAAATATACATCCATAGGATGAAACTGTCTATGGTCTTTACCATAAGAAAAGAAAAAGTGAAAGTTAGAAGATAAAATTACAATTCCCCAGCATCTATTTTTTGTTGCAAAAATAGTCGCGCCTTTAATGCTGTTTGTCGCTGAGGTCTTGTGTCTGTCAATGTTGTAGTAGGATGCGTTACCACTCCTACTGTCAAAGGAATAGTTACTGGAAGTTCAGTGTCTCCAGTTGTTACTGTCAGTGGAGAAGGTTCTCCAAAGTCCATTGTTTTGGGTCCAGACTCTAAAGGGTACAAAAGAGAAATGTCCCTTGTTGTGTCACCCGTTGAAGTCCTTAATTTGACCACTCTTGTTACCCTGTCTGCCCCTGGTCTGAGTTCTGAAACTCTAGCCAGAGGCCAGTATTGTCTTGGAGTACTGTCATGTATGAGAACAAGGTCCCCCTACCTAATTGTGTCAGACCAATCCTTCTTAGTCATTTGTTTATGTCTCTCCCTTAGACCCATCAAGTACTCAGTTTTCCACTGTTTAATGAAATGAGCTTTAACTCTAGTTAAATGTTGTAACTTAGTCTGGAGCTCATCATGTCGTTGAGTCCAGTTTGGGTCTTCTGAAGAGTCTATATTGTAGTCCGGCAGGAGACTAACTTGTTCTCCCCGAATCAAATGATTTGGAGTTAATGGTTCCGGGTCATTAATGTTGTCACTCACATAAGTGAGTGGTCTATTGTTAATGATGTTCTCAATCTCAGTCAGGAGAGTGAGCAACTCAAATAAGTGTATCTGTTTTTTACCAATTGCTTTCTTCAAGCAATTCTTTACTGTTTGTATATTTCTCTCCCAGATAGAACCATACCAAGGAGAGGCAACTGGAATATACTTCCACTTTATGTTTGAATTTTGTATATATAATTGTGTGAGTTCATCGCTTAACAAGTCGTGGATGACTTGTTCACCAGCCTTGAAATATGTAGCATTGTCAGTCCAAACTGTCTTTGGTACTGAATGTCGTGCACAGAATCTCTTAAAGACAGCAACAAAAGATTCTGCTGTAAGGTCCTCCACAACATCCAGATAAACAGCTCGTGAGGCAGCACATGTAAACAGTACAATGTACATTTTTTGTTCAGTGTCAACCACCCCTACAGTCAATGCTCCTGTGTAGTCAATGCCTACAGTCTCAAAGGGTCTGTTGAGAGTAACTCTCTCCTCTGGCAAAGCAGGAGGATTTGGTTTCCTATAGGGCCTAGCATGAATACGCCTACATGTGACACACTCACTCAGGATTGTTTAACAGTGATCCTTCCCTTGGGTATCCAATAAGTTTTTCTTAATGTAGTTAGTGTCTGTGGTACCCCCATATGATATACATCATTGTGTGTTTTTCTGATGATTAATGTTGTCAAATAGCTAAATCTAGGTAAAAGGATTGGATGTTTGCTTTTGTATGACAGTTTTGATTTGTCTAATCTCCCTTTACACCTTAGAAGGCCTTCCTCATCTCTGAACAAGTTTAGATCCACAACTACTGATGGTACAGGTTCTTTTGTTTGTTTCCCATTAGTCAAGAATTCTAACTCTTTATTGTACTCTTTTTGTTGTGCATGGCCTATCCAGTATTTGGTTGCAACTTCTGTATAATTATGATTGTTTTTATTTAGCTGTTTGTTAATTGTAGTTAAACAGTTGTGAGCAAACCTCAAACAGTAGGCTGTGACCCTGACAAGTTTACTGAAGTCAGAATAACGTTCATAATTAGTGATTGGTTCAACCTTTTCATTTGAAAAGATTAAATTTAATGTCAAGTTAACTTGTTCCACAGCCATTGGTCTGTATTACAGAGCCACTTAGGTCCCATAAACCAAGTTTTGTTTGACTTCAACAACTTGTAGGATAAACCTCTGGTCAGAAAGTCTGCTGGATTTTGTTTAGTTGGAACATAGTGAAAGTTTACTTGTAGGCTTTCATTAGCTTCAGCTATTTCTTTTAGCCTATTTCTTACAAAGATATTCTTACTATTAATGCTATCATTCCGTATCCAGACAAGACAAATCTGACTGTCAAGCCAGATGTGGATATCAGTTATGTTCACATCATGGTAAGCATCCTTAAGCAATGAAATGGTTTTAATGGCTAATGCAGCAGCCAATAGTTCCAATTGAGGTATGGTTCGGGTAGGTTTGAGAGGTGCAACTTTCCCTTTTGCATAAATTAGATGACTTTCTGTAGGACTTACAAGATACGCACAGCACCCATAAGCTTGTGTGCTTGCATCAGCAAACACATGAAGTCTCTGGGGCTTATCCCTAAACCCACAGCACCTTTGAATTTTAATGTTCTGCACTTTTGTTAAATCAGCAGCTAACTTCTTCCAAGATTTTTGATTTTCATTTGTTATTGGATCATCCCACCCAACATTTGTCCTCCAAATTTCTTGGAGGAGAATCTTTGATTTTATTGTTGAAGGCAGGAATAGATCCATAGGATCAAAAATTTTGGAAGCCTCTGATAATATTTGTCTTTTAGTATTTGGTTCCTCATCAAGTTTAAAACCTTTAGTACAGATTGAATCATGATTGTTAGAAGTTGCATCCAAATACCAGTTCATACCTAAAGTTTTAACTCTGTCTGATGGCTCAGTAAGACCATTATTATCCTTTAAAATATTTTTGTTTAAATCCTCATCATTTGAAATCCACTCTCTAAGTTCAAAGTTACCTGTTGCATAATGTTTTGAGAGTGTTCATAGACTTCAGATAATTCAGATTTTGTTGTTGTTGAGCCTATTAGATTGTCTACGTAAAAATGTTCCTTAAGGAAGTTCAATGTTAAAGAGTTATTAAACTGGTTCAAATGATGTCCAATGTCAATGCTAATAGGCTAGGTGAGCAATTGGCTCCAAACAACACAACATTAAATCTATAGGTTATGAACCCTTTATTCAAATCAAATGGATCCTTGAACCATAAGAACCTAAGTTGGTTCTTATCATATTCATTTTTAAGATTTATTCTCAAAAATGCCTTTGAAATGTCACTTTGTACGGCATATTTATCTAACCTGAACCTCAGTAAGATCTTCACAAGGTCAGAAATGAGATTGGACCCTCAATCAGGCAATCATTCAAACTGTGTTTATCACTGTCTTTGAGGCTACAGTTAATACTACTCTGAGTTTTGTTGTTGGGGCATCTTGTCGATAAACCCCCCTGTGGGTTAAATAATGACAACCGTCTTTTTTAAAAGGGTTATTTGTTACTTCTTCAATGAAGCCTTTCTGTAGCTGTTCTTTGAAGACATCACTGTACTTTTTAATATTATCTTGTTTGAGTTTTTTCATTACTTTATATAAATGTCCTTCAGCTACTTTGAGATTATCTCTTAAAGTTGGACAATTTATTTTCCAAGGTAACTCAATAAAATAACTATTGTCTTTGCACTGAATGGTGTCTTCAAATCTTTCTACCATTAACTGATCTTCTGAAGTTGATTTGTGTCATGTATACCCACAGATTCTAGCAACCATAAAGTTTGAATTGCCTCATCCAGTTTCATTTGATAGTGATGAATTAATGTTCTCAGTTGAGATAATATTATTCAAAGTGTTGCTATTCTTACAGGTGTTATGTAGGACTGAGTTGAGGCACATAGTATTTGTTAGTCATGAACTATTTTGGTTTAGGTCTAGGTTGTATTTGGATAGGTCACCCAAAGGGGCTATCTCTGATGGAGTCTGAATAGCTATACCATTACCTATCTTCACTATGCCCTTATGAATAAGATTAATATAATCTGCCCCCATTAACATTTCAATGTTAGCTACTGTGTGTTAGTGATATGTCTATCAGCTATTTTGTAGTGTTTTCCCAAATGATTTATGGTTGTTCTAGTTTGGGTATAACCAGTTTGTTTTGTCCTACTTTAGAAATAATAACTGCTTCAATTTTCTCTAATTTATTTTCTAAATGTAGTTCCAGGTCATTGTCTTATAGCTATTTTTGTCCGAGTTATCCTTAACAAAGGATGCAATATTGAGGTTTTGTTCATTCGGGTTGGTGTCAAACCCAATTTATTAACTACATTTTGCGAAACAAATGTTTGTTGAGAACAACAGTCTATAAGACATCTCACTGGAGTGGTGCTACCCTCACTATTCACTAAGTCCAAAGTAATAGTTGGTAAAAGAATCTCAGTGTTTCTTGTTACGTTGTTTGAGCAAACAGAATGTCCCATGAAAGTGGCATTTTCTTGATTACCTTTGTTTGGTGGAGGTATCTTTTGAGTTTGAGTACTATTGTTTGGACACTTTGGTGAATCACACATTGATGAGACATGTCGTAAACTTTTACAAAACTTACACTTGAATCTTAACCTAGATTTACAGTCTTTCTTATAATGTCCCTGGCCAGTACACTTTTTACATAGGTTCAACTGTTCACATCTTTTAGCTCTTTGGTTAAAGTCTGAATATTTGTCACACCCAGTACTACTGTGTTCATTACTTGCACAAAATTTGCAATGTAGTGTGTAAGTTGAGGCAGCAGTTACATTAAAGTTCTGTAATGTAGGTGTTCGTGTATTACAGTTGGTCACATTTGATTCTACAGTATCAAGTTTTGTCTGTTTGGCTGTAGCTAGTTGGTCTCTGGGAACAGTCTTTGGTTTATCCATAGTCTGGGTCTTATTTTGTGTTGGAATATTTCTCAATTTGTAATTAGTTAGGATATTGGGAAAGTGTTTTCTGATATCTTCAAGATTAGGATAATTTTCTCCCGTCTTTAGAACTAAAATATCTTTAACCCTCAAAGGAAGGCACCTAAGAACTATGCCTTGTATAATCCAAGATGAAGCTTTAATATCTATCTCATTGCTAACCAGTTGTCCTATAATAGCTTCTAATTTGTATAAAAATTTTCCATATCACTATGGTTATCTTTTATGGGTGCAAAATCAAAATTTGTTGAGATAATTCATATACAATCTCATCTTTATTAATGTAATTACGTTTTAAGAGATCAATAGCTACTTCATATGAATTCCCTACGGCTGGTAAATAGGCTATCAGGTTATAGGCTGGGCCTTTAAGGAAACTAGTTAAGTAGCTAAACTTATCAACAGTTGAAATATAAGGTTTATTACCTATTAAACTCTCAAATTTGTCAATGAAAGATGGGAATTGTACCGTGTCCCCTTCAAATGTTGGTACTAGCAAAATGGCTAGCAAAATTCTTGTGACTCAGGATTTAGCATGCCACTTAAGTTTTGTTGAAGGTTAGCTCTACTTTGATTAAAATCAGAATTAGGTTTATTTGGTGTTAAGTCAGTCAAACGAGACCGTAGTCTCCTTATTTGCTGTTCAATTGAGATTACCTGAACATCATTATCAGCGTAAAGGTCTATCAATTGTTCTTCAGCCATTTCGGATTCAACTAACTCTGAAATACTCTCATCAATGGCTATTATTTCCTTCTTTTTAGTTTCCAATTTAAGAATTACACACTCTAAATCTTCCTTACCTGGTTGTGTAATATTGTTAAAAGTGTTCTTGGCCTTTGTAACAGCTCCCAACTTTGCCCCCCTTTTCTTTTTTAACTTTTTCAATTCCGCACTGTCCATGTTTAAGTCAAAATTGTTTAACTGGGGATCGTAATGAAATAGAGGACAAGAAGAAATTACCAGAGAAGAGAGAGCACAGACAAAACAGTCAAGTTTAAATTTGGTTTAATCCCCCCCAAGTACTTATGTGTCACTCAGGTCTAAGCTTATAAGAGAATGAGACTCCTTAAATGTAAATGTTTCCTAGTTAGGCCCTAGGTTGTTGACCTAATTAGGCTTGATTAGGTTAGGCTTAGGCTTAGGCTAGACCATTTAGCCTAATTCTGCAATTTTTTTGTTAAGTAAGGTTAAGGTTTGTTTATTCCCCACACACGGACCACCAATGTGAAAAATGCTCTGTATGAATTGGTCCACAATTAACCCACCCCTTATATCTCCAGTCTAACTATAGAGTAGATTAAGTCTAGCCCTGTAGGGGTCAGCCTAGAGATTCCGGAAATGGTCCAGAGCGGGCAGATAAATTGAGGTCCACAGTAGGATTCCTCACCAAACTAGGTTAGGGCAATCTACCTTCACCTTTGTTAAGCTATGAGTTGATGCTGGGTCTTAGGCCACAATGTAGGCCTAAGTTGTCTGACCCAGCTTAATTTAATGAGTCTTCTAAGTTAGAAGTTAGAAGATCTAACTGGGCTAAAAACACAATTAGTCACTTACTGCTAGTTATTAGAGAGTCTCTTTTCTCCTTCCTGTATAATTGTCGAGAGCGTACTTGCTGGTGGGGATCTTTCTTCGGTGTCTGTTCTCGTCCCTTTTCCAGTTCCGTCCTCTCGCCCCGTTCCTCGTTTTCGTTCTCTCTTTGTTCTGCTTTTCTCGGGGCTTTTTCCACCAGCGTGGTCTTGGTTTTTTCTTCGGTTGGTTGATCGGTAATGTATATCTATTACCGAGCACGCTCTTGTCACACAGTATATAAATACTAGTGTGGAGAATAACTCTGGTGAGCAACCAATTGGTTTCATCCACCCAGTTATTGACATAAAAGGAATTTAATAATTGTTAGATTAACTACCTACCTACTCAGTGAACCATTTTCGTTACCTCCCAACTACCCACTCATCAGTTTTCCATACTGGGAGATGGCGGGGGGGGGGGAATCTATGCCTGACAAGACTGAACCATCCTGAACGAAAAACATCGTGTATATAAACGCTGTTCAAGTTTCAAACAGAAAAAAATTGCTAATGGGAAAGTAAATGGATATTGTTTTTCAAATTCTGCACCATCGGACTGACTGAGGAAAGCCTGAGTTATGCAACCGTGAAGCCATTTTTTTGAAATTTTTCGTCTTCCATAACCATTCTATATTAAAATTTACATTTTACAAATTTTTATGTTCCTGAATCTTGATATTTTTGTTTTATGTAATTCATATATTTTAAATGAGTTCCACTTTCAAGTCAAACCTTTCACTAACCCCATTATGATCGATTAATGTACTGAGAATATAACCGTTTCTTACATATATTTTATGGAAAGCTTTAGGTCTCTCGTTTGTAACGGTGAAAGTGGTTGCTTCAAATAAAAAAAAAATATATATATTTTTAGTTCAATAAATTTTGTATGCCAAGGAGAGAATTGACTGATACCGGAATAAACTAACAATCATTCGGCTTTAAATTCCATAATTGGTATAGACTGATCATTTGGAATACCATCTAACGTTGTTCGAGAATGAAAAGGACCAGAGTTAAAATATTACTTCAATGCTTACTGATATTGAAGTACAAAATGTCATGTGCCGGATAAGACTACACGCAAAAATAAGGCGCATATTGTGTCCGTGACTACCTCTACTCGTTAGATCCTGTCAGTTTATTTCGGAAACGGCTGAAAAGATGATGATGAAGTACCTCGTAGGTTTTTTTTTTTTGTTTGTTTTTTTAAGAGCCAGTTTTTAAAGACTGAAAACATGGGAGTCAGAAAAATACTTTTTGTTTAAGACTTGATTGTTCTCTCAATTATATTAATTATTTTCGATGTTTTGTTAAATTTGTATTAAAGTCTAAAAGTATCTTTTTTATCATTTTCATTGTAGCGTTTAAGAGCATGTAGAATGCAGCTCACACTTTAATTAAAATAAACAAATTAACTATTTTAAATAAAGAAACCTGGTCTTCTAAATACCAGATGCATTCATAAATACATCATATTCACACTAATCCTGGAATAAAGAAAATAAGGTTCATGTAAAAGGCCAATCGTCCTATTCTTCACACAGTTTTACGTCATCCTTCTCTCTAAACCTATCAGAACGATGCACGATTCCTTGGTTAACCCTTTACGGACGAGTCCGCAACATATGCGACCACTCTTGTTACCAGAACGTATAGGTTTTATTGTTATTGAAAACTAAATATTTTAGTAACTAGTCACTGAAATGATACACATTTTGGGTTCCTTTCCCGACAACTAAATGACATCTATATATAAACACGTAGAAACATTTATAGAAACGAGGCATTGTAGTACAATTTATATTATTATGTCTGGTGGACCTTAAGGTACCATCCGTCGTTAAAGGGTTAAGAAAACCATCACAGCGTGTAGCGTATATATACACGAGGGTGGGCTGAAAAGTAATGCCTTCACTGAAATTTTAAACGGGTTGAAGGATTTTATCGAAACAAAAGCAGATATGTACCTTAGAATTTATTCTTCAAAACGATACATTTACTTTTCTACAAAATCACTCTCCACCTCGATACATTTACGCTAACGATAAACGAGTTTTTGAAATCCATCCTAGTAAAACTCGGAAGCTTTGATTACGAAACAAAAATTTCACAGCGGCCTTAACTTCTCAGACTCGTAGCGATTTCGACGGAGATGTTCTTAAGTTTAGGAAAGAGGTGAAAATCGCATGGTGCTAAATCGGGGCTATATGGTAGAAGCAGCAAGACGGTGAACTGCAGATCCTCGATTGCTTCTCACGTTTGAACACTGGTGTTAAGCCGTGCGTTGTCATGGTGAACAATGACTGCGTTTTTTCAACTTTTTAGAGTTTCAATATAACGTGCGGAGTCAATTGCTGTCCCTCTTTCCATAAAGTCCAAGACCCATTGAGTGAAGTCTTCCGGGTATGACTGAATACTAGATCTTGTATTTTTGTTTGGAACGGTAGACTCCTTATACCTGTTAACTTCGGAGAAGACACAGAGGATCCTGGTTTAAAAAGCTCATCAATTAGCCATCTTGAGCCAAACACGTGATCTGTCTATATGCCAAGTCCAAATAAAATTGGTGGTAATGCTATACGTGGTCGAGCAGCTTTAACAATGACACTGTCCAATGGCAGACTGTTTGGTAGTGTTTGGGAATAGGGAAGAGAGCAATAGACGTAATCTCTCAGTAATCCATCCAGAATTATCAGCACTATTTTTAATTTCATCAGCTGTAGGGTAAAAGGTTGTATCTAGTTTCATATTTCTGATTTCTTCTCTGATTAATTTTGCTGCTGTTGATATGATTCGTATAGCTTCATCGTTTATCTTGTCTTTTCTATCAAGGTACCACTTGTTGATGATGATATAGTCAACCATATTCTGAAAGTAGAGAACATTGCTTCGTTCTTCTATTTCTGCAAAGTATCATAAATGTGTTCACCATAACGCTCTTGTATTTTCTGTTTCAACCATTTGGTACTGTAAACTTCTATCCCACCTTATAAAGAAATAATTTTTTCATGTAGTTCTGTTAAAGTAATAAGTTCGGATTCAGATTCTGTCTCAATGCATCTGCCATTCCTTGATCTACTGGTCGACCAACAGACTTTTTTTCCGTAGCATTAGTAAGAAATTTTGAATAGCATGATCGATGGTAAACAGCCTCAGCTGCAACAAAATCAATACAATCTTGGAGGCGACCTTGCACTTCTATAGGCCATCTATCCTCTCTTTCACGACAATGCTCAAGAACTTTATCTCGAATCAACATATAATTTCTATCCATATGGCGAGTGTCTACTATTGCAGTTTTAGTACAGAAAAAGCAGTGTTCCTTCCAATTAAATGAGCCGACTGATCGTATTTGTCGCTTTTGTTGTTTTGATATTGATGGCTTTTCTTTCATTGATGCTTCTACACGCTTCTGGTCCGTAAAATCACGTCTGCATCTTTGATGTACTTGAAAAAGAGTGAAGGCGTTAAGTATTCTGCAGTGCGTCAGTAAGGAAAAATCGAATCGCAAAACAGAAACATCTTTTGCAGTAGCAGTTAATGGATATTTCTTACCTTTATCATTTTGTTCGTTGGTGATTCATCATCTAGGTAGCATAGAAGTGCCGTTGCTTTTCTCTTTCTGCTGGATGTTTTCAAAGTATCCATACCCTTCGTTGTGACTTCACTCAGTCGCTCTGAATCATCATTTTTGAGACAAATAACGCATGCTTCTTCTCGAAGTGAAAGGTTCTGACTACATTACTGATCATCCATTATGTCACTGTGAAAGGAAATAAACACTGTAGAGCCACGCATGTTTCAGTGTTGACAGAAGAAGGATTAATTCAATGTTAAATCAACAATGGCTGTTGAAATACAAGTTGTTGTTGTTGTTGGTTAGCCGATCAGCCCACCCTGATCGAGCAAGCCGGCGGCACGCAGGTAACCGATCGCCCTCTCCGGAGTGGACCAGAGGTTCAGCGCACTAGTGATGTTGTGTTGTGTTCGTTGTTGTGCTAGAGCGGTACAGTCTGTCATAATGTGTTCAATTGTTTGTGGTATGTCCTGGCACAGGTGGCAGGTGGCGTCTGTGGAGTTGTCTACTCTGTGTTTAAATATCTGTAAGTTGGGGTGATGTCCACATCGGAATCGTACTAAGTTAACTCGATCCGATCTGCTCAGGCTGGTCTCTGACCTGTTAATGGGTGGCGGCTTCGCACCTAGGACCGCATTCGGACCGAGTCGTGTCAGTGCTTTGTGGGTTAGGTGTGTGTGTGTATGTGTTTTCTGTACTGTGTGATGTCTGTGGGGCGTGGTATGGAATGGAGTATTTGGTTATAATGTCTCTCTGGTGTTACCTTAATGGTGCGAGGTGTTGGTGCATGATTGTATATGTAGTGGCAAGGGTGTTGTGGGTTATTTGTCGCTGCTGCCATGAATTGTGTTCCCCTCATGTCTAAATGTTCCCTAACTTTCAGTATTTTTGTTTCTGTGTGCAGGTGTTCTATTGGTGTTGTTTGAGTGCATCCTGTAATGATACGAAGTGCGTTGTTTTGTATTCTCTGTAAGGTGTTTATGTGTGTGTTTGAGATAATGAGTGCTCAGCATGGGCTAGCATAGTCCATAACTGAGCCAATATATTGTTTGTATATGAGTGATGTTGTTTCCTGCTGGTGTCCAAAGTTTGTGCCTGTTAGTACCCTAAGCGTGTTAAGTCTTGAGTACATTTGTTTTTAATGTCCTGAATGTGGTTTGCAAAAGATAATGATGTGTTTTATGTGACCCTAAGTATTTTGGGCCTGTGAGTGTGTGGAATGTTGATGTTGTTTAGTGTAAGTTGTGGAATTACCTGGTGTTCTTTTGTGTTGCTTGTAAGCAAGGTGTTGGTTGATTTTGTGGGCGCTACTTTGAGTCTATTGTGTGTGAGCCAGTCTTGTATAGTGTTTATGTATGTTATTTGTAGCGGTGTCGATGTTGTTGTGGGTGGATGTTAGAGTAATGTTATCTGCATATGATGATAAGGTAAGCTTGTTATCTATGGGTGTTGGAATGTCATGCATGTATAAGTTGAAGAGTGTTGGTGAGAGAACAGAGCCTTGAGGGACCCCGTTCGGAAAAAGCTTGTTTTTGGATGACTTGCTATTTAATGTGACATGTGAGTATCTTCCTGAAAGATAGTTGCTCAGCCACCTTTTGGTGTTATTGTGCATGTTTGTGCTGGGTATTTTGTTTATGAGAGGGAAGCGTGGGATAGCATCAAATGCTTTACTAATGTCTATTGTTGCTAATAGTGTACGTTGAGCTGGTCGTCTGGAGTTGATGCCATCCATGATGTGCTGCGTGAGGTTAGTGAGTAATGTCGTGGTTGAGTGGTGAGGTCTGAATCCATGTTGAGTAGGCGATAGTGGAATGTGTGGGTTGGTGATTTGTAAGATTAGTCTTTCTGTTACTTTGGAAGGTGTGCATAGTAAAGTAATGGGTCTATAGGAAGCTGGTTCTGTTGGATTTTTGTTTGGTTTGAGTAGTGTAATAATTTTACCTTGTCTCCATATGTCAGGAATAATAGTGTGTTGGTATGAATATGTGCTGATATTTGTGAGAGCTAGTATTCCTTGTGGGCCCAAGTGTTTAACCCTTTAAGGACAAGTACGCAGCATATGCGTACACTCTTGTTACCAGAACGTATAGGTTTTATTGTTATTCAAAACTAAATATTTTAGTAACTAGTCACTGAAATGACACATTTTGGGTTCCTTCCCCGACAACTAAATGACATCTATATATAAACATGTAGAAACATTTATAGAAACGAGGCATTGTAGTACAACTTGTATTTTTTTCTGGTGGACCTTAAGGTACCATCCGTCGTTAAAGGGTTAAGGTGTATGTTAGATATGTTGTCTGGTCCAGTAGCCTTCGAATTCTTAATGTTTTTGATGATCTTGGTGGTCTGGTCTGTATTGAAGGGTGTAATGGTCGTGTCGAGTCTGTAGGTTTTCTTGTGTCTGGCTGTTTGTCTGTCTGCGTGTTTTTGGTTGTTGTCCCTGTTTAAGTGACTTATCTTTGCGTAGTGATTAACTATCATGGAATGTTAGCTTGTTGTGTATATGTTGGGATATTATTTTGGCTGCGACAGATAACCGCGTGTGAGGTGTGAATGCCGCTGTTAGAGTGGGTAATGATGTTTATAGTCTTGTATAGTCTGGACGTATCTGTGGAGTGGTTTAGTGTTGTTATGAATTCCCTAAATGTTTCTGTTTGTTTTTCTTTAAGTTTGTTGTTTATTTCTTTGTTGAGCTGTTGTATCTGCTGTTTTATGACTTCTGTGTGTGGTGTTTGTGTGTTATGTTTGAGGTTGTGTAATTTGGGTTGTATTTCCTAATGTTGCCCTTGGGTATGTATTTGTTTGCATTATTGATGATCTGATTAAATGTCTTGAGTGTTGTAATGATGTTTATGATGGGTGTGCTGTTTAATGTGGTGAATTGTTCCTTAGTCTGTATTCTGAACTGTTCCCAATCAGCTTTCTTGTAATTTCTGTAAGTGTGCCGAAAGCTGTTGGGGCAGTGTAGAACGTGTTGTAATGATGATAGGCAGGTGGTCTGATGACAGTTGTTTTTCTGTTCTCCACTGTGTATGTGTTGCTAGTGAGGTGACCTGACCTTGGATGTTAAAGGAGGTTAAACAATCCAAACATGATATTATTATTATTATTATTAAATGACGTGTGTTATTTTTCATTAAAATTAGTAGATAACGTCGATCATAATATCTGTTTGTTTTTTCAACAGATAATGTTTGCAAACATCTCAATTTGTTTAACAACAAACAACCTTTGAAAAAGAAAAAGAAAAGCAGAACAGCGTTCTCGAATCGCCAAATTTTTGAATTGCAAGTTGAGTTGCAGAAACGACTTCTTTATCAGAAGTATTTGAGTCCCGCCGACAGGGATGAACTGACTCAGAGTTTAGGGTTAAATAACGCGCAGGTTAGTTGGTTCACAAGTGAGAGTTTGTAACACAGGTCAGGTGGTTCATATGTAGTTGAAAATTAAATAACGTTTAAAGGTCAAGTTGTTTAAATCATAAAATTCAATAATGCAGAGCAGTTAATTGGATCAGCTGTAAGAGAAAAGTCAGTTATTATTGGTTAGTCGGATAAGAGTATAATAATGTATATTATTAAAAGCAATGTAGAATAGTAGCATACAAGAGCCGCATTTACACTTGGGTAACTTTGTTCGTTAACATGTTGGCTGACATGGTAACTAACAAATTTATCCCGGTGTAAATATTTAACATGGTCAAAAACATGTTTTGTTTTGTTTTTTTTACGAAATTTGGCGATACATTTTCCTATTTTTGGCGAAATTTTTTTCCTGATAGGTTGTTGTTATTGTTGGTTAGCCGATCAGCCCACCCTGATCGAGCAAGCCGGTGGCACGCAGGTAACTGATCGCCCTCTCCGGAGTGGACCAGAGGTTCAGCGCACTAGTGATGTTGTGTTGTGTTCTATGTTGTGCTAGAGCGGTACAGTCTGTCATAATATGTTCAATTGTTTGTGGTGTGTCCTGGCACAGGTGGCAGGTGTCGTCTGTGAAGTTGTCTAGTCTGTGTTTATATGTCTGTAAGTTTGGGTGATGTCCACATCGGAATCGTGCTAAGTTAACTCGATCCGATCTGCTCAGGCTGGTCTCTGACCTGTTCATGGGTGGCGGCTTCGCACCTAGGACCGCATTCGGACCGAGTCGTGTCAGTGCTTTGTGGGTTAGGTGTGAGTGTATGTGTTTTCTGTATTGTGTGATGTCTGTGGGACGTGGTATGGATGGAGTATTTCGTTATAATGTCTCTCTGGTGTTACCTTAATGGTGCGAGGTGTCGGTGCATGATTGTACATGTAGTGGCAAGGGTGTTGTGGGTTATTTGTCGCTGCTGCCATGAATTGTGTTCCCCTCATGTCTAAATGTTCCCTAACTTTCAGTATTTTTGTTTCTGTGTGCAGGTGTTTTATTGGTGTTGTTTGAGTGCATTTTGTAATGATACGAAGTGCGTTGTTTTGTATTGTCTGTAAGGTGTTTATGTGTGTGTTTGAGATAATGAGTGCTCAGCATGGGCTAGCATAGTCCATAACTGAGCCAATATATTGTTTGTATATGAGTGATGTTGTTTCCTGCTGGTGTCCAAAGTTTGTGTCTGTTAGTACCCTAAGCGTGTTAAGTCTTGACGTACATTTGTTTTTAATGTCCTGAATGTGGTTTGCAAAAAGATAATGATGTGTTGTATGTGACCCCAAATATTTTGGTCCTGTGAGTGTGTGGAATGTTGGTGTTGCTTAGTGTAATCTGTGGAGTTATCTGGTGTTCTTTTGTGTTGCTTGTTCGCAAGGTGATGGTTGATTTTGTGGGCGCTACTTTGAGTCTATTGTGTGTGAGCCAGTCTTATATAGTGTTTACGTATGTTTGTAGGTTATTTGTAGCGGTGTCGATGTTGTTGTGGGTGGATGTTAGAGTAATGTCATCTGCATATGATGATAAGGTAAGCTTGTTATCTATGGGTGTTGGAATGTCATGCATGTATAAATTGAAGAGTGTTGGTGAGAGAAGAGAGCCTTGAGGGACTCCGTTCGGAAAAAGCTTGTTTTTGGATGACTTGCCATTAAATGTAACATGTGAGTATCTTCCTGAAAGATAGTTGCTCAGCCACCTTTTGGTGTTATTGTGCATGTTTGTGCTGAGTATTTTGTTTATGAGAGGGAAGCGTGGGATAGCATCAAATGCTTTACTAATGTTTATTGTTGCTAATAGTGTACGCTGAACTGGTTGTCTGGGGTTGATGCCATCCATATTGTTGTGCGTTAGGTTAGTGAGTAATGTCGTGTTTGAGTGGTGAGGTCTGAATCCATGTTGAGTAGGCGATAGTGGTATGTGTGGGTTGGTGATTTGTAAGATTAGTCTTTCTGTTACTTTGGAAGGTGTGCATAGTAAAGTAATGGGTCTATAGGTAGCTGGTTCTGTTGGACTTTTGTGGGTTTGAGTAGTGTAATAATTTTACCTTATTTCCATATGTCAGGAATAATACAGTGTTGGTATGAATATGTGCTGATATTTGTGAGAGCTAGTATTTCCTGTGGGCCCAAGGTTAGGTTAGCAACCCTGCTGTCCACTAGCAAGGCTGCCATTTTGAGGAATTTCGTCTGTTAGTGCAGAAAACAATTGCGCATCATTGACGGACATGGAACTGGCGGACGTCATTCCACGTCAATGCGGAATAATTACTCTTTTTAAATATGCTAATTTTAATATGAAAAACGGAATAAATGTTAACAGAAATGATATAAAAGATGTTTTTATGATTAACAGTTTTTAAAATACCCGGATACAAGATATTCTCTAAGCAAGTTAGAGTTTAACATTTACAATTAGCTCCTGAATCATTTAAATTTTAAATGCAGCTTCACAGATTTTAGTTAAAGCTCACGAAGCAGTTAAATTTCAAATACAACTTGTCACATTTTTTTACGGGCGGCAATGTGAAGCTCAAGATTTTCATGACTGCGTTCTTTTCTATAGTTTTATTGACCAAATAATTGAACCGACAGTAATTGGGGGACCTGCGGCCCCCCCAATTACTGGTGGTTCAATTATTTGGTCAATAAAATTATAGTCATGAAAATCTTAATAGGCTTTACAGTAAATCTTGACACAATGTGAAGTTCAAGATTTTCATGGCTGCGTTCTTTTCTATAGTTTTATTCGGTGCTAATTGGTGGTGGTGGTGGAGTGGCGGGGCTGGTGGTCACACATATATTTTCGTTCATTACTCATCACCCCCATCCATCATACGAAGTTCGGTCGAAATCGGTTCAGAAATGTAAAAGTTTTTTCTGCGGACAGACAGACAGACAGACAGACAGACAGACACATTTTCGGTAAATTATAGTAGTAATGGGGGAGTATTTTGTGTAAATTTGGTAAGGGATGATATGATATTTTGATCTATTTTGTAAATATGAAATCTGTAATAAAACATGAAAATGAACAAAGTTGGTATTAATTCACACCAAAAAATGTAAATGATACGTATATATGTATATGAAAATGAAATGAAAATGAAAAGGTTTATTGTCATATTAATACAATGACAGTTCATATACTAAGGATCGATAAAATCCGGTGTTTCGTTCTCAAGGAATGTGACAGTTTAGCGTGCTCTGTGAGCCTGGGCTCCATCTTGTTGGAAAATATATCTTTCACGACTAAGTCGTCGAATATCAGTTAGATAAAGTGAAGGATATGTACTTTCCAACAAGATGGAGCCCCTGCTCACAGAGCACGCCCAACTGTCACATTCCTTGAGAACGAAACAGCGGATTTTATCGAACCCAATATGTGGCCGGCTAGTAAACCCGATCTTTCACTACTAGATTTTGGTGTTTGGGAAGCCCTGAAGTCCAAAGTTTACATCCCTGGTACCAATATAAGAGACACAGATGAACTACGCGAAAGAATCCTGCTCGGCTGGGAGAAGATGTTTCAACGATATGTAAACAGGTGTATTGATCAGTGGCGTCCACGTTTGGAGGCCTGCGTTGAGCAGGAAAGGGGACACATTGAGCAACTTCTCAATTAAGACGAACAACGTGCTAAGGTAAGCATCTATGAAGTTTGGGAGGTCTAGTCCCCTTACTTTTTTTAATATGACAGAAGGAAAATATATATGTGTGACCAGCCCTCCCCCCTCCCGCCTCCCCGACCAATTACTGGGTCCGAAGCCGAAGGCCCCAGCACTGCGATATCATATATATATATATATATATATATACACATACAGGGTGTCCCATAAGTCTGAAACCATAGGGTAAAATAAGTAATTCATGTTTTTCCGTTTATGCAAGTGCCCATGATGTCTTTGAGTAAGGAAGAACGCATCCAGGTAATTCTGCTCGTAGGAAATCGGAGTCAGAGGGAGGTCGCTGAGGAATTTAACAGATTGTATCCGGACCGCACGCCGATAACACACAGCTGTGTCGGCAAACTTGTAGCAAAGTTCAGGGAAACGGGATCCATAGGAGATAAGCCACGCAGTGGACCTCCGAGGACATCCACCGACGATGACACAGCCGTTACCATCCTCGCTCATTTCACAAACAGTCCCCAAAAGTCTCTTCGGCGTTTTTATTGCCGTTTTTATCATTTTGCCCTATGGTTCCAGACTTACGGGACACCCTGTTTATATATATATATATATATATATATTATATATATATATATATATATATATACATACACAACAAGGCATCTGATGGATGTTAAAATATTCAAACTAATTATAAATATGATTGCTGACAGACACATTAATATTTGAATAATATGAGTTTCATCGTACTCAGAATATCAAAAGCAAATATTATTATAAAATATTAAGGCATAATTTTCTCATCATTTTCATATAAGTCACTATGCTCGCAGATGCGTCCTTACCAAATTATGTAGATTTGAATATTATATTTTTGCGGCATTTTTTTCCCGCCCTTCCAATATTTGATTGGTGACGTCATGAGAACATGATATATGAGCTAGGCTTTGTAAGATACTTGTTCCACTTCTGTTAGTTTTTCATAGATGTTGGTCGTGATGACATGTGAAGGGTGCGAATATTATTTTGAGGATTTAATATACGAAGTGCATTCTAATGACTCCCGAGCAATAGAAATATTTACAAAACACAATATTTTACCATCGACCCGTAAGTGCGAATTGTGCGGAAACGAGTGCTCGTTAGTAGAATCTCGAGATAGATTTAAGTGCAACGCGTATTCGAAAATTGATACTCTAGGTCAGGTTAGGTAGGGTTAGGTTAGGTTAGGTTAAGTTAATTAATACCAAAATACATTTTCCTAGTAATATTTGATGTGTTTTGCTTAGATTTTGACTTCCATTTCCCTTGAAAATGAGCCAAATTTCAAAGTACTATAGCTTTGTTGGATCTCATTTCCGAGGGAAATGGAGGTCAGATTTGAACAAATCACATCAAATACTACTAGAAAAATGTATTTTGGTGTGTAAAATGACTGAGTTACTCTTTATACATAATTACCTAATATTCTTCCTGAAATACAGAATGATATATACATTTCAGTTTGTATCATAGAACCTATATGAATAACAGAATAACTTAAATCAAATTAATTATACCTATACCACATTCTCTATAAAACTAAACAACCAGAGAGAACGTGCGAATTGTGACGTCATATCCTTATGCAAGCCATGTCCCAAGTAACATCGTTACATGTCCCACGCAGTATTGAAGTTTAGTAGTTTTCGTTTCTAATATGTGGTTGTGATTCTAAATTTATTTAATTAATGGATCTCTCCACAGTTAAATTATTGGGTCTTTTCCGTTTTGGGGGCTAGCAGCGAATTTTCAAAAATTTCTTTCTGATTTCAAAAATAACTTTCTTTGGAGAAATGAAAAACTAACATGTTAGAGCACTTTAAATAATTAATATGTGTTTCAACTAGCTTAAACTACAGTAGTCACAGAGGATTGTGTTACATTTAGCCAGAGTCACAAACTGCTACTGTTTATGAAAAGTGCTCTAAGTATGGGAAAGTGTGTTCCTTTGATAAAAATACCCAGTTCTTTCGTTGTCAAAAGCGTCGGTCAAACGGTAAAAAGTGCAACTTTAAATTATTCCTAACGAAGAATACGTTTTTTAAAGGATCCCGGCAGATCTGTAAAAGTAGCAGAAAAAAATCGTTAGGTCAATTGAATACCCGGTTAAGTCAACTGTACGCCCTTGACGATTGGTTAGGTTTGTTTGTTTTTCATTTCTCCTAAAAAAGAAAGTTATTTTGAAATCAGTGACCAAAACTACATTAGTATACCGCTTTTCATTAAATTTCGCGGTAATTATTCGTTTTTACACCCAGTCTGTTTTTATGATGAGAACAAACTTTTCTGGTCTATTTCGAGGTGTTTTGTACGAATCTGCCATCTGTTTCCTGTGCAAATGCGTAGTTTTCGAGATATAGTCATCTCGAAAACTACGCATTTGCACAGGAAACGGATGGCAGTTTCGTACAAAACACCTCAAAATTAACCAGAAAAGTTTGCTCTCATCATTTTCATTTAAACTAGCGAAAATATCGCGACTTAACCTAACCAATCATCAAGGGTGTACAGTTGACCTAACCGGCATTCAATTAACCTAACCGGGCCTTCAGTTGACCAAACCGGGCCTTCAGTTGACCAAACCGGGTCTTCAGTTGACCAAACCGGGCCTTCAGTTGACCAAACTGGTTAATATTGGTTATTTCACCTAAATATCTTCTGATCTTTTCGTATTAGGCACTCACCGTCACATTTCGGGCAAGTTAAGGATGAGAGAATAACGCCGTAATTGATAAAAACATCCAATCCTTTGTCTTCATCTCGGGCACATAACGAATCAAGTTCTCAGTCAAAATCACACGAATTGCACGTCATTGTTATTTTATTTATTTGTCGGGTTCGAAATCCCAGCTGAGCCGTGAACGGCCAAATTCTAAAGGGCAAGTTCTACCTAAAGCCCAAGTTAAGCTAAATTAAACTTACGGATTTGAGATCCTATTAGGTCCTACCTCAGGGTAACCTCAGGGTTGCTGACTCGATGCGGGCCTAACTTAGATCTTAAATTACATGAACTTAAAAAGTAAACAAAAGGGTACTATTTGTGGTCTTCTTTCTGAACCTTGCAACAACAACGCAACCTGGACTATTGCACGATGCAACAATCATGTATCTAAACAACCAAACTGAATTGCAAGAGAGCTCTCTATCAAACCACACCTTTACGTACGACCTTCCACAAACGAGTAGAAAAGACGCGCAGCGTCTCAAAATGATGCCAACAGTGTGACCAAACAATGATGCCACAAGAGCTAAAAAATGCTAGCTCTAAATTAATTTAATTTTTCACTAACCTTACAATTATGAGATGGATATATATACACACCTTAACTTAATATATATACAAGCAATGCTGCATCAATCAGCTTAGTCATCGTATCGCCTTGGGACAACAATGGTTCTTCCTCTTCTAGATTTTCTAACACTCCCCACCGAAGAGGCATTGTTGTCATTACCTTCTGCAAGGTTAGCCAAGCCTTCTTCATGAGGCTGTAACTCAAATGTTTCATCTTGACTATCTGTGTTTTTGCTGATTTCTAAAGCATAGAGTTTTTGTATAGGTCTCTTTAACTTTCCTCCTGAAGTCTTTACCAGTGCAGACCTAACTAAATTGTCTTTGCCAACAAACAACTCTTCAATTATGCCAAGCTTCCAGCATTGCCTTGGTCTTTCATCCCCAATCATTACCACTTCTCCCACCTTGATACAATTTGCATTGGAGCCCTTTACCTTGCCTGATGGGTAATAATTGAGTTCTGGCAAGTATTCCATCTGCCACCTCTTCCATAACTGATCTTGTAGCTCTTCAAGGTACCTGAACCGTCTGGTTAACTCTCCTTGAGTGCTCTGGATGGGCTGCAAGTCTTCTGGCCACTGGGGTTTGATGTTAATCGTTTACCACAAAGAAAATGATTTGGTGTCAATGGCTCTGCATCCTGCCTACTGTTGTAAACAAAAGTGATAGGCCTACTGTTCACCATTGCTTCTACTTCACATAAAACAGTAGAGAATTCTTCTTTGCTCAAATGAGCATTAGCTAAAAGTTTCTTTAATGGACACTTTACACTTCTCACTAGCCTTTCCCAAAATCCTCCCCACCATGGTGCTCTCTCAACAATAAACTCCCACTGTACCCCTTGGTGTGAAAAGTAGGATTGGAATCCTTCCTCTTTTAGCAAGGACCAAATTTCTTGGAGTTCCTTTGCAGCCTTTTTGAAGGTTTTTGCATTATCCGATATGATTTTATTTGGGAAACCCCTTCTGTTCACAAACCGTTTAAAGGCCAAAAGAAATACATCACTACTTAAGTTGCTTACCAACTCCAAATGGATTGCTCTGGTGGTAGCACAGGTGAAAAGACATATATAACCTTTGTTAGACTCCCCTCGCTCATACACATAGACTGGCCCTGCAAAGTCTACTCCCACTACATCAAATGGGGCAGTATAGACACACCGTTCTCTTGGAAGTGGAGCCACCTTTTCATAATAAGGCTTTGCACTCCAACGCTTGCAAACCACACATTTATGCAAGACCTTTTTCACTACTTGTCTAATTTTGAGAATCCAAAATTGTTGTCTAATCTCTATTATCACTTCTCTAACTCCAGCATGTAACAGCTTATGATGAGTATCCAGGATCAAAAGGTCCACAAAGTGCCCCCCAGAAGGTAGCAAAATTGGATGTCTTTTCTCCTCTGGAAGCCCAGAAAACTGTAGTCTACCTCCTACTCTCAATAATCCTGATCCAAAAACACATCCAAACCCTTGAGCGCAGAATGTGTTGGTAGAACCTGTAATGGATGGCTGGTGAGCAATTCTCTCTCTTCACCAAATTTGTTCTTCTGCATATATACCACCCAGTATTTCCTGGCTTGCTGAATCTCATTACTGTTCAGAATTCCTTCCCTTCTTGTTTCTCCCTTAATGTTGTTGGTAAATCTATATACCCATGCTGTCACTCTTAACAATCTTTTCAGACTGCTAATGTCCTCAAGCCTCAATATGGGGTCCTGCTGCATAACTTGACAACTGTTCACAGCGCATTTTCTCACCTCACTCACCCATGCTTCTTCAGCCTGGCATTCTCCTACAATAGGCTGATTAGAAGGCCAGTTTTCACTTCCAAGTTTTAGCCACTCTGGCCCATTCCACCACAAACTTGATTGTGAAAGATCTTTCACCGAAATTCCTCGTGTTGGTAAATCAGCGGGGTTTTGGATGCCTGGACAATGCTTCCATTGCTTGGGATCTGTGTGCGCTTGAATTTCCTCCACCCTATTGGCAACAAATGGTTTCCATTTCCTTGCCTGACTTCTTAACCAGTGCCAACTATAGTGGAGTCTGTCCAATAATAGCTTGGAATTTCATAGAGGGCCAAAGACTTTCGCACTGTAATTGCAAGCCGACTAGCAATAACGGCACCCATCAATTCCAACCTTGGAACAGAAAGCCTTTCAAAGGTGCTACTCTACTCTTTGCCGCAACCACCTGCAACTTACTTCTTCTTGCAATGCGCCTCTTATATAAATACAAGTTGCATAGGCTTCCTCACTTGCATCACAAAATATGTGCAGCTCCAATTGTCTGGACTATTGTTCAACTCTCCAAAGTACCATCTTGGGATTTCAATGTCTCCAAGATGTGCCAATTCTTTGAACCAATATTTCCACCTTACCACCATATGATCAGGTAACTCTTGGTCCCAACCAAGTCCAATTTCCCAGAGGCTCTGAAACCAAATTTTTGACTTTATCACAAATGGAGCCAGGAATCCAAGAGGATCAAGACTTTCGAAGCCAAACTAAGAGCTGTACGTTTTTGTCCACCTTGTCTCATTCTCGCCAGCTCTACTAAAGATTTCCCATTGAAGGTAAACAAATCATCATCTTGCTGCCAAACGATGCCTAGCACCTTTGCGTCTATTGCCCACAACTCCTTAATACCAGAATCCTCAATACTTTCTGCTGCATCAGGTTATGGAAAACTGATGAGTGGGTAGTTGGGAGGTAACGAAAATGGTTCACTGAGTAGGTAGGTAGTTAATCTAACAATCATTAAATTCCTTTTATGTCAATAACTGGGTGGAAGAAACCAATTGGTTGCTCACCAAGTTATTCTCCACACTAGTATTTATATACTGTGTGGGAGGAGCGTGCTCGGTAATGGAGATACATTACCGCTAAACCAACCGAGGAATAAACCAAGACAACGCTGGTACAAGAAGCCCCGGGAAGAAGAGAACAAAGGGAGAAGGAAAACGAAGAACGGGGCGAGAGGACGTACCAGCAAAGTACGCTCTCGAATGAGACAACCGGAGAAGGGAGAGACTGTAATAACTAAAGTAAGTGACTAATATGAGTTTTAACACCAAACAGTTAAGAACATTAAATTAAGCTGGGTCAAACAAGTTAGGCCTACATTGTGGCCTAAGACCCAGCATCAACTCATAGCTTAACAAAGGTGAAGGTAGATTGCCCTAACCTAATCTTGTGAGGAATCCTACTGTGGACCTCAATTTATCTGCCCGCTCTGGACCATTTCCGGAATCTCTAGGCTGACCCCTCTAGGCTAGACTTGATCTACTCTATAGTTAGACTGGAGATATAAGGGGTGGGTTAATTGTGGACCAATTCATACAGAGCATTTTTCGCATTGGTGGTCCGTGTGTGGGGAATTTACAAACCTTAACCTTACTTAACAAAAATTGCAGAATTAGGCTAAATGGTCTAGCCTAAGCCTAACCTGAGCAAGCCTAATTAGGTCTACAACCTAGGGCCTAACTAGGAAACATTTACATTTAAGGAGTCTCATTCTCTATAAGCCTAACCTGAGCAAGCCTAATTAGGTCTACAACCTAGGGCCTAACTAGGAAACATTTACAGAAAAGGAGTCTCATTCTCTTATAAGCTTAGACCTGAGTGACACACAAGTACTTGGGGGGGATTAAACCAAATTTAAACTTGCTGTTTTGTCTGTGCTCTCTCTTCTCTGGTAATTTCTTCTTGTCCCCAATATTTCATTACGATCCCCAGTTAACAACATTAGTGAACAAGCATTTAAAATGCATACAACTCCAAGCATCCAATTCTTCTTTTAAGGAAGAATCACTCAACAGATTTTTTCAACAGGCACATGCATTCCTTGCAATCTGTGTATATATATGTATATATACACTGTACTCTTTACATGTGCCACAAATACACTCAACCTATCTGAACATAAGCAATGATTGCATGGGTTACTCAAAAGGGTCTTATGGCCTACCTTGGCCATGGGCCAAAACAATGAGCCTTGGTCTTTTGGCCTACCTTGGCCATGGGCCAAACAATAAAGGTCTTATGGCCTACCTCAGCCATGGGCCAAAACAATGAGCCTTGGTCTTTTGGCCTACCTTGGCCATGGGCCAAACATTAAATGTCTTATGGCCTACCTTGGCCATGGGCTAAACATTTTCTTATGGCCTACCTTGGCCATAGGGAAAACTATTACAAGTGTCTTATGGCCTACCTTGGCCATAGGGAAAACTATTTGGGTTACTCACTCTCCTGGCTGAGATTGAGAACATCATTAACAATAGACCACTCACTTATGTGAGTGACAACATTAATGACCCAGAACCATTAACTCCAAATCATTTGATTCGGGGAGAACAAGTTAGTCTCCTGTCGGACTACAATATAGACTCTTCAGAAGACCCAAACTGGACTCAACGACATGATGAGCTCCAGACTAAGTTACAACATTTAACTAGAGTTAAAGCTCATTTCATTAAACAGTGGAAAACTGAGTACTTGATGGGTCTAAGGGAGAGACATAAACAAATGACTAAGAAGGATTGGTCTGACACAATTAAGGTAGGGGACCTTGTTCTCATACATGACAGTACTCCAAGACAAAACTGGCCTCTGGCTAGAGTTTCTGAACTCAGACCAGGGGCAGATGGGGTAACAAGAGTGGTCAAATTAAGGACTTCAACGGGTGACACAACAAGAGACATTTCTCTTTTGTACCCTTTAGAGTCTGGACCCAAAACAATGGACTTTGGAGAACCTTCTCCACTGACAGTAACAACTGGAGACACTGAACTTCCAGTAACTATTCCTTTGACAGTAGGAGTGGTAACGCATCCTACTACAACATTGACAGACACAAGACCTCAGCGACAAACAGCATTAAAGGCGCGACTATTTTTACAACAGAAAATAGATGCTGGGGAATTGTAATTTTATCTTCTAACTTTCATTTTTTCTTTTCTTATGGTAAAGACCATAGACAGTTTCATCCTATGGATGTATATTTTCTCTTCTAATTAAATGCTACACCTTCTCCATGAGAAGGTGAGGACAGGCACTGTTAATCAGATTAACAGGCATTTACAGTTAAATAGTTAGCTAGTCTACACTTAGACAAAAATTGGTGACAATGACACCAAAATTTTTATCTCCCGGGGCCCCCAGTATATGGAAAACTGATGAGTGGGTAGTTGGGAGGTAACGAAAATGGTTCACTGAGTAGGTAGGTAGTTAATCTAACAATCATTAAATTCCTTTTATGTCAATAACTGGGTGGAAGAAACCAATTGGTTGCTCACCAGAGTTATTCTCCACACTAGTATTTATATACTGTGTGGGAGGAGCGTGCTCGGTAATGGAGATACATTACCGCTAAACCAACCGAGGAATAAACCAAGACAACGCTGGTACAAGAAGCCCCGGAAGAAGAGAACAAAGGGAGAAGGAAAACGAAGAACGGGGCGAGAGGACGTACCAGCAAAGTACGCTCTCGAATGAGACAACCGGAGAAGGGAGAGACTGTAATAACTAAAAGTAAGTGACTAATATGAGTTTTAACACCAAACAGTTAAGAACATTAAATTAAGCTGGGTCAAACAAGTTAGGCCTACATTGTGGCCTAAGACCCAGCCATCAACTCATAGCTTAACAAAGGTGAAGGTAGATTGCCCTAACCTAATCTTGTGAGGAATCCTACTGTGGACCTCAATTTATCTGCCCGCTCTGGACCATTTCCGGAATCTCTAGGCTGACCCCTCTAGGCTAGACTTGATCTACTCTATAGTTAGACTGGAGATATAAGGGGTGGGTTAATTGTGGACCAATTCATACAGAGCATTTTTCGCATTGGTGGTCCGTGTGTGGGGAATTTACAAACCTTAACCTTACTTAACAAAAATTGCAGAATTAGGCTAAATGGTCTAGCCTAAGCCTAACCTGAGCAAGCCTAATTAGGTCTACAACCTAGGGCCTAACTAGGAAACATTTACATTTAAGGAGTCTCATTCTCTTATAAGCCTAACCTGAGCAAGCCTAATTAGGTCTACAACCTAGGGCCTAACTAGGAAACATTTACAGAAAAGGAGTCTCATTCTCTTATAAGCTTAGACCTGAGTGACACACAAGTACTTGGGGGGATTAAACCAAATTTAAACTTGCTGTTTTGTCTGTGCTCTCTCTTCTCTGGTAATTTCTTCTTGTCCCCAATATTTCATTACGATCCCCAGTTAAACAACATTAGTGAACAAGCATTTAAAATGCATACAACTCCAAGCATCCAATTCTTCTTTTAAGGAAGAATCACTCAACAGATTTTTTCAACAGGCACATGCATTCCTTGCAATCTGTGTATATATATGTATATATACACTGTACTCTTTACATGTGCCACAAATACACTCAACCTATCTGAACATAAGCAATGATTGCATGGGTTACTCAAAAGGGTCTTATGGCCTACCTTGGCCATGGGCCAAAAAATGAGCCTTGGTCTTTTGGCCTACCTTGGCCATGGGCCAAACAATAAAGGTCTTATGGCCTACCTCAGCCATGGGCCAAAACAATGAGCCTTGGTCTTTTGGCCTACCTTGGCCATGGGCCAAACATTAAATGTCTTATGGCCTACCTTGGCCATGGGCTAAACATTTTCTTATGGCCTACCTTGGCCATAGGGAAAACTATTACAAGTGTCTTATGGCCTACCTTGGCCATAGGGAAAACTATTTGGGTTACTCACTCTCCTGGCTGAGATTGAGAACATCATTAACAATAGACCACTCACTTATGTGAGTGACAACATTAATGACCCAGAACCATTAACTCCAAATCATTTGATTCGGGGAGAACAAGTTAGTCTCCCTGCCGGACTACAATATAGACTCTTCAGAAGACCCAAACTGGACTCAACGACATGATGAGCTCCAGACTAAGTTACAACATTTAACTAGAGTTAAAGCTCATTTCATTAAACAGTGGAAAACTGAGTACTTGATGGGTCTAAGGGAGAGACATAAACAAATGACTAAGAAGGATTGGTCTGACACAATTAAGGTAGGGGACCTTGTTCTCATACATGACAGTACTCCAAGACAAAACTGGCCTCTGGCTAGAGTTTCTGAACTCAGACCAGGGGCAGATGGGGTAACAAGAGTGGTCAAATTAAGGACTTCAACGGGTGACACAACAAGAGACATTTCTCTTTTGTACCCTTTAGAGTCTGGACCCAAAACAATGGACTTTGGAGAACCTTCTCCACTGACAGTAACAACTGGAGACACTGAACTTCCAGTAACTATTCCTTTGACAGTAGGAGTGGTAACGCATCCTACTACAACATTGACAGACACAAGACCTCAGCGACAAACAGCATTAAAGGCGCGACTATTTTTACAACAAAAAATAGATGCTGGGGAATTGTAATTTTATCTTCTAACTTTCATTTTTTCTTTTCTTATGGTAAAGACCATAGACAGTTTCATCCTATGGATGTATATTTTCTCTTCTAATTAAATGCTACACCTTCTCCATGAGAAGGTGAGGACAGGCATGTTAATCAGATTAACAGGCATTTACAGTTAAATAGTTAGCTAGTCTACACTTAGACAAAAATTGGTGACAATGACACCAAAATTTTTATCTCCCGGGGCCCCCAGTATATGGAAAACTGATGAGTGGGTAGTTGGGAGGTAACGAAAATGGTTCACTGAGTAGGTAGGTAGTTAATCTAACAATCATTAAATTCCTTTTATGTCAATAACTGGGTGGAAGAAACCAATTGGTTGCTCACCAGAGTTATTCTCCACACTAGTATTTATATACTGTGTGGGAGGAGCGTGCTCGGTAATGGAGATACATTACCGCTAAACCAACCGAGGAATAAACCAAGACAACGCTGGTACAAGAAGCCCCGGGAAGAAGAGAACAAAGGGAGAAGGAAAACGAAGAACGGGGCGAGAGGACGTACCAGCAAAGTACGCTCTCGAATGAGACAACCGGAGAAGGGAGAGACTGTAATAACTAAAAGTAAGTGACTAATATGATTTTAACACCAAACAGTTAAGAACATTAAATTAAGCTGGGTCAAACAAGTTAGGCTACATTGTGGCCTAAGACCCAGCATCAACTCATAGCTTAACAAAGGTGAAGGTAGATTGCCCTAACCTAATCTTGTGAGGAATCCTACTGTGGACCTCAATTTATCTGCCCGCTCTGGACCATTTCCGGAATCTCTAGGCTGACCCCTCTAGGCTAGACTTGATCTACTCTATAGTTAGACTGGAGATATAAGGGGTGGGTTAATTGTGGACCAATTCATACAGAGCATTTTTCGCAAGGTACTACAGAGGAATGACTCATAAACTCTTGTAATTGCGAATGATTGGTCTGCCATTTTCTGAGCTCCATGCCAGCCTCCCTCATTATAGCTCTAGCCTCCATGAATATCTGTTTAGCCATTTCTGTATTATCCACGGAACATAGCAAATCATCAACATAAAAATTTTTCCTTATGTGTTCAATAGTGTTAGGATAGACTTCAGAATATTTCTTAAAATGGTACTGCATAGTAGCTGCCAACAGAAATGGACTAGAGCTGAGGCCAAACAACACTGACTTCATTCTATATGCTTGAACCTTAGGTTCATTTTCCAACAAGTCTTTCGTATCCACCCACAGATACCTTACTGCATCTCTGTCCTCTGGTTTTAACTTTATCCGCAAAAAGGCTTGCTTCACATCTGCAGTCAATGCTACTCTACCAAACCTGAATCTCAGTAACAAGGAAAATAAATCTGCATTTAAATTTGGCCCAGCATCCAAACAGTCATTCAAGGACACACCACCTTTGTCCTTGGCTGAGCCATCAAAAACTACCCTCAGTTTGGTGGTAGTTTTGTCTCGCCGTACCACTGCATGGTGTGGCAGATAATGTGCCTCCTGGCTCACCAGCTCACCTTGCACCCTTTCAGCATAGCCCTCCCTTACATAACTTAGGATGGCCTCATCGTATTCAATTAACAACTCCTCATTTTTTCTTAGCCTGTACAATGAAGTCTCCAACCTCCGATTAGCTAGCTGAAGGTTTGAACCGGGTTTGCAAGAATCCTTCCATGGTAGGCCAACTTCATAGCAACCATCTCTAAACCCAATCCCTTTTTCAAATTGCTCTAAAACATCATTGTTCACTGTACTTGCCTGGTTGTCCTTTATGCCAATAGATTCAAGTTCCCAAAACGCTTTCAAATGCCTTTCCAGACCATGGCTGTTCTCCTCAATCTTAACAAAAAGAGCCTTAACTTCCATTTCATTGCAATAACTACCATGTAGCATCCAGCCTAGCTTACTTTCAATAGCTACCGGGCCTTGAGATGTACGGACAATATTACCAGTGATGAAGTCCCAATAATAGTCAGCTCCAATCAAAAGACTAATATCTTCTGTTCCCTCAAACTTATTATTGCCCAAATTAATTCCTTTAACTTGCAATTCTTGGACACATGCCATATCTAAACAAGTAGTGACTGGAGCACAAAGTTCCTCAATCTCTACAGCTTGGACCTTGATAGTGGGACTTTGCGGTAACAACCCTTTAACCAGAACTTCTACCTTCTTAAATTTGGTTCGGTTTTGAACGGAACCCCCAAACCCAGAAATTCTTAAATTTTCCCTCTTAAGTTCTTTAAACTTCAATTTTCTGGAAATTCTGGTCTTAATAAAACTACACTGGCTACCACTATCAAACAACACTCTTACAGTAGCTTCTCCCTCATTCCCAATTAATAAGGCTGCAGTTGTTTGCAATAATCCCCCTTTACTTTTACTCCCTTGCATAGCAGTGGCATGTGCCACTGATGTCTCTACTTCTGGGGTAGGCCTACTAAGAGTGTTTTCACACAATAATGGCTGATGCCTACCATGACATTTTTTGCACAAAATTTTAAACTTACAAAACCTTGCTCTATGACCTTTCAAAAAACATTTAAAACATGCTGTGGACTTAGTTACCCTGTCCTTTCTCTCCTCAAAGGGTAAGGCCTCAGCCACCTCACATTTATATGACTTGTGGTTGCCTTCGCAAAATATGCATTCCTTGATTCCCTTTAATTTATTCTCAGAGGAGGCATGTAGAGCTGACACTGTACCTGGGCTATTCCTTTTTGTGGAAACTTTGGTGCTGTGCCTGCCTTTGTCCCTTGTTTACCATCCCACTGTGCAAACTCAACTCCCTCTCGTCTTGCTAATTCTGTGCCTAAAAGACTTAACATCTGCTGAAGGGGGATGTACACATGTTCTGCAGAGTGTCCCCTACTTAATTCAAGCAAAATTGAGCTAGGCAATTTAGACTCCAGTGTAGGAACCAACATTATACCATACTTTTCCATTCCTACACCCAAGTTGTCCAGGGACCTAGTTCTAATTTCAAATTCATCATATAACTGCCGTAACTCCTTGACACTATTAGGATTATTAACAGGAGGTATAGCTAAAAGTGCACGGAGGTGGCTTTTAATTAAGATCTCTGGCTTACCAAACCGTTTCTTTAATATATCCCAAGCCACATTATAATTAGCCTCTGTTAATGCTAATCCTGCTATAGTCTTTGCTGCCTCCCCTTCCAAGAGGGACCGCAAATAATTAAACTTCTCCACGGCACTTAACACTTGACTAGAATGAACTGCTGATTGAAAACTGTCTGCCCATCCTTGCCATTCCTGAATACTCCCAGAAAATGTTTTGAGTACAAGCCTCGGTAATTGAACTACAGATCTGTTAACCTTAACTTCACAACATCATTTGTTGAGTGTTGTGTTTCATTATTAGACCTGGTCTCTAACTGTACTGAGCTGCTAAACTCTTTTGCTCGGAGGCCTACGTTAATTATATCATCAATAATCTCTTCAAAGTAAATTATGTTATTTTCTATTTCATCCTCTTCTATAAGAGCCTCAATTTTAACATTTACCTCACTTAGAGCAACCTTTTTAGTTTCTAATATGGAAAGCTGCGCAGTCACTAAGCGTAAATCCTCTTGCTCTATGGCAGAATCTATAGTGGCAATGACCTTTGTAATTAGACCTTTGTAGGCGCTTCTCCTTTTTATAAATTTGTTCAATTCAGATGCACTCATCTTCAATGCAAACAACTTGGGCTCAATACCAAATGAGCTGAATTGGCAGAAATACTTAACCAAACTGATCAAACGCAAATTTTACTTTCAAATAAACTGAATTGCTGGTGGGGTACTAACCAACACCAGTATGGAATACCAAATTTTCCACCCAGGACCTTAATTCAATAATAACCCAAATTAACCAAACCGGAAAATGTAGGCCAAAAACAACGACAGACGACTGGCCAAGTTTCGCAATTGGGCAACCAAACTTTCTACCCTGGGACCTTAATTCAATAATAACCCAAAATTAACCAAACCGGTAAAATGTAGGCCAAAAAACGACAGACGACTGGCCAAGTTTCGCAATTGGGCGACCAAACTTTTACCCTGGGACCTTAATTCAATAATAACCCAAAATTAACCAAACCGGTAAAATGTAGGCCAAAAAACGACAGACGACTGGCCAAGTTTCGCAATTGGGCGACCAAACTTTTACCCTGGGACCTTAATTCAATAATAACCCAAAATTAACCAAACCGGTAAAATGTAGGCCAAAAAACGACAGACGACTGGCCAAGTTTCGCAATTGGGCGACCAAACTTTTACCCTGGGACCTTAATTCAATAATAACCCAAAATTAACCAAACCGGTAAAATGTAGGCCAAAAAACGACAGACGACTGGCCAAGTTTCGCAATTGGGCGACCAAACTTTTACCCTGGGACCTTAATTCAATAATAACCCAAAATTAACCAAACCGGTAAAATGTAGGCCAAAAAACGACAGACGACTGGCCAAGTTTCGCAATTGGGCGACCAAACTTTTTACCCTGGGACCTTAATTCAATAATACTCAACCCGTCTAGGCCTAACTTGGGCTACAATTTGCACAATCAGAACTTTGCCGAAAAATAGTCACTGACTCAGTCTTGGGGTAGAATCCGGTTCTGAAGGACCATGTTATTTTATTTATTTGTCGGGTTCAAAATCCCAGCTGAGCCGTGAACGGCCAAATTCTAAAGGGCCAGTTCTACCTAAGCCCAAGTTAAGCTAAATTAAAACTTACGGATTTGAGATCCTATTAGGTCCTACCTCAGGGTAACCTCAGGGTTGCTGACTCGATGCGGGCCTACCTTAGACCTTATTACATGAATTTAAGTAAACAAAAGGGTACTATTTATGGTCTTCTTTCTCAACCTTGCAACAACAACGCAACCTGGACTATTGCACGATGCAACAATCTTGTATCTAAACAACCAAACTGAATTGCAAGAGAGCTCTCTATCAAGACCACACCTGTACGTACGACATCCCACAAACGAGTAGAAAAGACGCGCAGCGCCCCAAAATGATGCCAACAGTGTGACCAAACAATGATGCCACAAGAGCTCAAAAATGCTAGCTCTAAATTAATTAATTTTTCACTAACCTTACAATTATGAGATGGATATATATACACCTTAACTTAATATATACAAGCAATGCTGCATCAATCAGCTTAGTCATCGTATCGCCTTGGGACAACAATGGTTCTTCCTCTTCTAGATTTTCTAACAGTCATAATTCTATCACAAACACCACTAAACTGAATCCAATTAGAAAAAAAAAATGGCTAGAACAAAACCCAACCAACTAATTAAGTCGCAGAGTAGAGAAAAAATAGCCCAATCAGGAAAAATATTTTATGAAAAAAGTTACATTATAGCCAAAACAGGAAATATTTTTTATTAAAAATAGTACATTTGAACAAATTTGCACAACATAAGATATATATTTTCTTAGTCAGTTTTGAATGGCAATTCAATATATTGTACTGTTTTAACCGCGAGTGAGCGGGTTAAAAGACGAATATTAACCAAATTCGCTGCTAGCCCCCAAACGGAAAAGATCCAAATTATTAATATAAGTCCTGTTCATTGTTTCAACATAAATAAAAATCAGTAAACAGTGATAGTCTTCCGCCATGCCCTTGAGCTTTGTTCGTGTCAAAATTTCACTGCTGACCACGCTCTCCGTCTACTGAGTTTATAAAACGCAACGAAATCAGTGTGAATACCAAGAAAGAGTGATAAATAAAGGAAGAGTAAAGAAAGGTAACTAACAAAAACTGATGGATGCTTATCTTTTCTGGATCTAAAAATTCAGAGATGCTTGAATCAGTTCAAATTTTAGGTTTTTCGTAAGCCTACTAATAATAACTCTTATATGCATTTTTATTCTGACCATCATCCATCGATTAAATCTTCTATTTTCTCTGCTATGTTTCTTAGAACATTGAGAGTTGTCAGTCCTGAATTTTTAGATTCCGAGTTATGCAATATCATGAATATTGGTACTAAATTATGTTATTCTACTTCATTTCTAGATAACTGCCTTAGGAAATCTAAGAATAGGTATTATAATAGCGTAACTGTAAAGGAATTTGAGCGTAAAAATATCCTGAGCCTACCTTAACCATGTTAATTTTAAATATCTTCCGACTTTACTTAAAGCAATTGGCATCAACGTAGTCTTTAAGTATATTAATATTGTTAAATCTCGCCTAATAAAGAATAGCCCGGATAATGAGGTTGGCTGTGTGTATTCGATCGGATGTACATAATATAACTCAGTATATATAGGTCAAACGGGAAAAACGTTAGATATCAGGGTAAAACAGCATAAATATGCACATCTAACGCATTGTTTAACCATATGTACATATGTAATCATAGTATCACGTGGGATAGTTCTAAAGCGCTCGTTAAAAACACATATAATTGAAAGGAATATTCTAGACTGTGGATTCATCCATTTTAAAAATAATTTCAATAACAGTGCGAGAATGTATAAAATGGACAATATCCTATTAAAATGCCTTTTACCTTTAATCAACTCTTGTTAATCATGTGCTAATCTTTTTATTTTTCTGTCCCGTTGTACATATGTAGTATGTACCTATATATTTTCGTCATCTCACCGTCTCCCTTCATTCCCTGACGAGGTGTACTTCTGAATACACAAAAGCTTTTGAAATCAATTTTCTTTTTCCTTGTGGATTTGCATCATATACCTTACCTTATGAAACTTATGTTGTTTCGTGCGTTGGTCTCTCTTCACACGGTCAAGCTGGTGGTCCCGCCTCTAGGTCTGGCTTGGTGGAGGAGCGAGTTGCTTTCTTGCGCTCTCCACCGTACATAGCCAGGCACGCCCGGCTCATCTAGTACCGTCCTGAGCCAGGCATCCAGTCTTTTCTTGAAGACTTCAACTTTGACCCCCGTTACGTTTCTGAGGTCCTTTGGAAGCTGGTTGAAAAGTCTTGGCCCCCTGACAACCAAGCTATTTTCTTCAGAGTTGAGGAGGTCCCTTGTCGGGTCTTTAATTTGGGAACACTGCACATTCTGCTTTTCCTATTTTCCAGTGTTGTTTGAATGGTAATTGGGTTTAGTTTTAGGTTTGGTACCTGTTTTTCGATCATTTTCCATATGTAGATTATGGTGTACCTCTCTCTTCTTCTTTCCAGCGAGTACAGATTTAGTTTACGTCGTCTTTCCCAGTAGTTTAGTTCTTTGCAGCCATCAATCTTGGCTGTGAAATGTGTCTGCGTTTCTTCTAGTTTATTAGTTTCTTCCTTTTTATATGGGGACGTCAAAACTGAGCAGTATTCAAGTTTTGGTATAATCAATGTTTTTAGCAGGGGAATCATTACTGTCCTGTCCTTTCTCTTGAACGTTCTTAGTACCTGTTCCATGATATATATATATATGAAAATTATTTCACGAAAGTGACACTTGAAAAATATTTATGATGAAAGCGCTTGAGCACCACTGTGTTTCTTTTCCCTTCGTGGTTTTATTCATCATATATATATATATATTATTTTTAACCTCAAAATTAACCAACTGGTTAGGTTAATTGAATGCCCGGTTAGGTCAACTGTACGCCCTTGACGATTGGTTAGGTTAAGTCGTGATATTTTCGTTAGTTTTAACGAAAATATGACGACTAAACTTAACCAATCGTCAAGGGCGGACGCCGGACAGTTGACCTAACCGGGCATTCAATAATTTTCCTGCAGGTTTCGATTAATTTAGATTTTTTTTCGTTTCTCCAAAAAAAGAATTTTGAGATCCTATAAATTATTTTATTAGTAATTATGTTGGCAATTATTTATATTATTTATATTACTAAATTATATTAGTAACTACAGGGTGTCCCAAAAAAACTATATACTCTTCATAGCATCATATATTTTATAATTTAAAAAAAAACCAAACAATATATTGTTATAGCAACTGCCAATGAAAGGTAAATTAGTAATCTAAGTGATCAAAATGTTATAGCGAGTTGTTTGCATATAAAATTTTAATTAACTACGCCAAATGCTCAAAATGTTCTCCGGCGGCATGAATGCACTTTTGAATGCGTCGACTAACTGATTCGCAGACATGGACTAATGTGGATGCTGTGATGGTCCCGCACTTTTCCCTAGTTGCATCCTTAAGGTGTTCGAGTGTTGCAAGTCTTGTACCATAAACTGCATCCTTCAGGTAGCCCCACAAGTAAAAATCAAGTGGAGTCAAGTCCGGTGAACGTGGAGGATACTCAACGCTTCCTCTTCGTCCTATCCAACGGTTAGGCAACGTTTCATCGAGGTACCTTCTGACACCACAATGATAATGAGGGGGGCTCCATCTTGTTGAAAGTAAGAGTCGTCGTTTCCAAACAACTTCCGAACTGCAGGTATAATTTCTGTCCGCAGCATGCCGAGAACACTTTTTCGTTGCTCCAGTGTCAAACGTTTACGCAACATGGGTTCTTTTGCTGAACTGAATAAAGTTGAATGCTGTAGAGTTTGTATCGTGGAATGAGTGCGTAGGCTAAGTCCGAAGCAAGCTAGTGAGTGACTAGACTACGTTCGGTCCATAGGCTTCGCCATTACAAGGCCTTTGATAAACAAGGCCAGGCTTAGTCGACGCATTCAAAAGTGCATTCATGCCGCCGGAGAACATTTTGAGCACTTGGCGTAGTTAATTAAATTTTATATGCAAACAACTCGCTATAACATTTTGATCACTTAGATTACTAATTTACCTTTCATTGGCAATTGCTATAACAATATATTGTTTGGTTTTTTAAATTATAAAATATATGATGCTATAAAGAGTATATAGTTTATTTTGGGACACCCTGTATTTATATTATTTATATTAGGCATCGACCGGTGGTTGTATCGGTATCAGGCCGATATATCGGCATCGGTACCGATACCGATGGTTAGTAGCTACCGATACCGATAGTTTTTGTTTCTAAGAATAAAAAAAAACGCTGGAAATATTGCAGCGACTCCTTTCCCAAAAGCAAGCTATCATTGAATATGACGTCGAATGGCCCCTGGAAAATACGTTGACTTCAACGCAATGGAAGCTTATGGTCAAGCTTATTGACGTGCTTGCTGTCTTCAAAACTGCAACGCTCAAAATCAGTGAGGAAAAACTCGCTTTTATCAGAAGTTTTACCTACAGTCAAATCTCTGTCAAAATGAATCTGTGCAGCGTGCTCAGTGAATGATGCTGGTGTCAAGATTCCGAAGAGCCAGCTGGGCGATTCTCTCGAACAGAGATTTCGAGAGCATAATTCAAATGAGAAACTGCTGCTAGCCACAGCAGTTGAACCCCGATTCAAAGGAGCTGGACTGATAGACGACGACATGCGAGAAAAGGCCAAGGAATTGTTGAGACAAGAGATACGCAATCACATGGAGGGGGCCCAACGAAAGCGTATTGGAGGTCCAATTGCCATGAAACGCCGCCGAAGTGGTCCGGTTTCTCCGTCCAAGGAAATCGCTCTTTGGGAAAACCTTTCCGATTCCGAAGGTAGCAATCTCGACGATCACGTTCGTCCTATTCTAGTTGAAGAACCCCAAACGAGGGATACGGACACGAGGTTCACTGTCCCAGACGCACGAGTGGAAGCAGCCCTGGACACCTATTGGTCGCAACCTCGGATCGCTGGGATAGGGATTCATTCATTTTCTGACGAGAACATTCTTCTGATTTCCCGGAGATTGCCAAAGTTGCTGAGAAGTGCATGAGCTGCCCCTCTGGATCAGTTGAATCTTAACGGCTTTTCTCAACGGCTGGAGATGTTATCAATGCGAAACGAGCCAACATCACCCCAATCAATGCTGAGGAACAAATCATCCTCTCCAAAAATCTGAAGTTCCTCAATTTTGATTAGTGAGTGAACCGTTATACGGAGTTACACTCTTTGAATTACATATTGTTTCCATGAATTCCATTTCTTCAAATATATGTTTTGAATTACAGTACATTTGTCGAATTACATTCTTTGAATTCTATTTTAATATTTTGGACAGATATCGGTATCGGCCGATACTTTGCTCTAATTATCGGTATCGGTACCTAATTTATATTATTTATATTAGTAACTGGGCTATGTCGTGGCCAATGTCGTAACACCGCTTCCCGGAGATCAGCGAAGTTAAGCGACATTGGGGCTTGGTAGTAGTTGGATGGGAGACCGTCCTTCGCCCCGAGATTATGTAGCGACCGTGGTTCGGATCAAACGTAAAGCTGTAGGTCCCTTCCGTCATATAACCTTAGATGTTGCGAAGGAGGTGAAACAACCACAATTAAAATTATATATATATATTAGTAATTACTAGCAAAAGATCGGCGCTACGCGCCGATTTTGCTAGATCTGCGGTGCTTGGACCTTCGACCCAAACCGAATTGTGGGCCTACGGCGTATTTTATTTTGAACATCAATAGCCCTTTATCTGGATATCGTTCCCATTCCTCTCACCTTGGGCCTCAGTAATTGGGGTACCTGTGGCCCTCCAATTACTGGCAAACCAATTATTCGGTCAATAAAACTACAGAAAAGAACGCAGCCATGAAAATCTAAAACTTCACAAATCTTGATACGATGAATTCGGATGTGAAGCACAAGATTTTCATGACTGCGTTCTTTTCTATAGTTTTATTGACCAAATAATTGAACCGACAGTAATTGGGGGGTCGCAGGCCCCTAATTACTGGGGGTTCAATTATTTGGTGAATAAAACTATAGTCATGAAAATCTTAAGCTTTACAAATATTGACACAATGTAAAGCTCAAGATTCTCATTGCTGCGTTCTTTTCTATAGTTTTATCGCGGTGCTGGGGGCTGTCGGGCCCAGTAATTGGTGGGGGGGGAGGCTGGTCACACGTATATTTTCGTTCATTACTCATCCCCATCCACCATACGAAGTTTGGTCGAAATCGGTTCAGAAACGTAAAAGTTTTTTTTGCCTGCAGACAGGCAGACACATTTTTGCTAAATTATAATAGTAATGATGCCCGATTAGGTTAATTAAATGGCCGATTTTGCTAGATCTGCGGTGCTTCGGCTGAATTGTGGGCCTACGGCGTATTTTATTTTGAACATCAGTAGCCCTTTATCTGGATATCATTCTTATTCCTCTCACCTTGGGCCTCAGTAATTGGGGTGCCTGCGGCCTTCCAATTACTGGCAAACCAATTATATTCATTCAATAAAAGTACAGAAAAGAACGCAGCCATGAAAATCTAAAGCTTCACAAATCTTAATACAATGAGCTCGGATTTGAAGCCTAAGATTTTCATGACTGCGTTCATTTCTATAGTTTTATGGCCCGCCAAATCATAGTTTTCATTGTTTCGAGTGCATCAATAATATTGCTATAGTGTTCCATTAGTTGTGATAAGCATGATCTTCCTGACCGGAATCGATTTTGGTTATCATTTTTTTTTCTGAGTTTCCCCATTAACCCCACCCCCTCCCCCATTACCCCACCAATTTTTTTTCTGAGTTTCCTCATTAACCCCACCCCTCCCCCACCCTTCCCCCAAGGGGGGAAGGGGGCTGCCACCTTGCATTTACTTTAATTTTTTTTGGTTACATATATATATCACATCTATTTTTATGAGTTTCCCCATTAACCCCACCCCCCACCCCCCATTTTGTGCCAAAATTATGATTAAAAATGAAGAAATGGGAAGAACTGTACCCCTAAAAGGGGGGGGGCAGGATTTATGTTAGGGAATTTTTTTTTAGCATGGGCACTGCACAATAAAAAGACGCATAGAATGGTGAAAACCGCATTGTTCTACACCAATTGTAGCGACCTGTAGGCGTGCGCAAAAAACTGTTACATATATATATATATATATATATATATATTTATATAGATATATATAAATATATATAAGGCTTCATTTCTGAAATAGTATATTAGATTTATATTATTTATATTAGTAACTATTTATATTATTATACCACGTGACCACAAAAATTGTCCCTGTTTTTAATCGCTTATTACTCAGTCATTATTGCAGCTTCACAAATGAAATAAAAAGCATTCGAAAGAACATTTTAAAGTTTTAATTTATTCTACATGTGTTCAAAGTGACGTCCCTGGACATTCTTACATTTCACACAACGGGAAAGGAAGTTATTTATTACTTTTCCAAAACGCTGCATTCAATGGACTGTACACACTCTACCACCGCTTGCTTTAATTCTTCGATAGAGGATGGCTCTTGCCTGAATACTTTGTCCTTGACAAATCCCCAGAGAAAAAAGTCCAAAGGTGATAGATCGGGAGATCTTGCGGGCCAGGGAAACTGCGAGCGATGAGAAATGAATCTTTGTTCAAAAAAATCTTGTTAAACATTCCAGTGATTGCCTAGTTGTGTGGGCTGTTGCTCCGTCTTGCTGAAACACTTGTTACTGCAGTTTTCTTGTTCAAAAACAGTGTTCAGCATTTCTACATATCTTTCTGAAGTTACTGAAAGCGGTCTCCTTGTCTTGGGTCCTCAAAAAAGTAAGGACCATAAACCTTGCTGCTACTCAAACCACACCAGACAGTAACTTTTGGTGAATGCAGAGGTTTCTCCAAGTGTATATTTGGCTTGTTTTGTGACCAACACCGGTAATTCTGTCTGTTGATGAACCCATTGAGATAGATGTGGCATTCATCACTGAATTATGTCACTTAATCTTATCTGGTTTTGTTCAATTATTGTTTCAATGCGTTCACAAAACATCAAACGACGCTGGTAGTCTTGTCGCTAAGCTGTTGCAAACACATAATTTGAATGACTTCATTCTCAAATCCAACGTGATTATTTTCCGAATGCTCTCCCGTTTGATTCCTGTCACAGCTGATAGTCGTCTCACAGATTTCTCTGTCCGTTTCAAGCCGATTGCGACTGAATCAATGTTTTCAGCGGTTCGCACACCTTGTTGCGCCCAGAGTTGCCTTATGCATGTTCTTGATTGAGCCGTGATGTTTCCATTTTGCGAAAATCCTGCGAATCGTTTTAGGATCTATGGTCCTTTGCTGACGTATTGTCGTCTGAAAGACCGTTGGGTGGCAACTACCGAGCCATGTTTGATCATCTCTTCTGCGATGAAAACACGTTGCATGTCCGACAAATAACCATGATGTGGTGGATAAAACATTTTTTATAAGTACTGATTTCGTATCCAGGATATCGAAAAAATAAATAAAACTTTTAAATATTCTTTTTCGAAAGCTTTTATTTCATTTGTGAAGCTGCAATAATGACTGAGTAATAAGCGATTAAAAACGGACAATTTTTGTGTAAAAAAAGACGGAGCAACAGCCCACACAATAGGCAATCACTGGAATGTTAACAAGATTTTTGAACAAAGATTCATTTCTCATCGCTCGCAGTTTCCCTGGCCCGCAAGATCTCCCGATCTATCACCTTGGACTTTTTTCTCTGGGGATTTGTCAAGGACAAAGTATTCAGGCAAGAGCCATCCTCTATCGAAGAATTAAAGCAAGCGGTGGTAGAGAGTGTACAGTCCATTGAATGCAGCGTTTTGGAAAATGTAATAAATAACTTCCTTTCCCGTTGTGTGAAATGTAAGAATGTCCAGGGACGTCACTTTGAACACATGTAGAATAAATTAAAACTTTAAAATGTTCTCTTTCGAATGCTTTTTATTTCATTGTGAAGCTGCAATAATGACTGAGTAATAAAGCGATTAAAAACAGGGACAATTTTTGTGGTCACTTGGTATTATTCACATGAGGACAACACGAAATTAAAATTCAATGAAATGGATGGAAATTTGTTTTTCTATAAGTTTAAAATTTATAAAATACAAGTAACAAAAATGATGTTTTCTGGCTTTGCATTGGTAAACTTTTCAACAATTTCATTAAAATCTAGATTCATCACCATATTATCACTCAGTTGATAAACGTGAAAAAGCATAAGTTTCCTTTGAAAGTGTTGACCGCGAATCGTTTTTCACTCTTCGAGACTATCGCGCGATGATATTAATGCACATGGAATGGTACATGGACTTCTTTTTATAATTATTTTAAACGTTCCGAATCGAGTAATATCTCATTACGTAAAAAGAGACACGCGAAGTCTGTTAAACTTAAATGTTGGAATGCCTAAAATTAAAAGTAGCTTAACGTTAAAAAGGAACACGTATTTCAAATTTTAAGAAACAAATAATTTGTCCGATAAAAATGCTTACAAGCTATTGCGAAAGCGAAGCCAAAAACTTATTAGAAAAAGTAAGAGCAACTATGAGCTATATATAGTGAACCAAATTAAATCGAATCGGAAGGAATTCTAATAATTATGTTAGGTTAGGAATAAAGAAGTGGCTTCGCGGACTATTGGTCCACTCTAAGGCGAAAACTAACAAATTTACGATGACTTACAAATGACTGAAGTTTTAAATAAATTCTTCTCTTTCGTCTTTACTAACGAAAATATAGACAACATTCGTGTTCCCGTAATCATGCTCAGTGATGATCATTTAAAGCTTCACAATTTTACCGTTAGTGAAACCGAAGTACTCTCGGCCAGAGGTAAAATTAATCTTAATAAAACTCCAGGTCCAGATAAGTTCTACCCTAGGGTACTTCAAGAAATGAACTTCGCAATAGTTTCTCCCCTTACATATATAATTAATTAATAATAATAATAAATCGTTACAGTCTGGAGAAGTTCCGTTCGATTGGAAACTTGCAAACATTACGCCAGTATTTAAGTATTTAAAAAGGGGACAAATCGGCTCCGGGAAATTATCGTCTCATTAGTCTGACTTCAGTAGTTGGTAAGCTTATGGAGACGATCGTTCGAGACAAAATCGTTAATCACTTTGAAATTAATAAATTAATCAAAGATTCTCAACACGGCTTTCGACGTAATCGTTTTTGTCTTATTAATTTGCTCGATTTCTCTAATGATATTGTAAATATACAGGGTGATTACGAATGATCTTCCCGATTTTAAACAATGAATGAATATTATATAATACTAGCAAAAATACCGCCCTACGGGCGGTTTTTGCTATTTCTTGTGGAAGGCTTGGAGCCCTCGGCCAATTACTTCATCTGGGAAATGAATTTTCTTACCTCAAGGTATTATTTCCTGTTATAAAATATAAAAAAGAGAACATCATAAACTTCTTTATTTCATTACTGAAGAATCTCCTTGTAGACATAATTGTCAACAAATACTTCCTTTTCATTTCTTTGTCAGGACTTTCAGCAAAAGATCGGCGCTACGCCCCGATTTCTCTAGATCTGCGGTACTTGGGCATTCGGCCCAAACCGAATCGAATTGTGGGCCTACGGCGTATTTTATTTTGAACATCATTCCTATCCCTCTCACCTTGGGCCTCAGTAATTGGGGTGCCTGGCGCCCCAATTACTGTCGGTTCAATTATTTGGTCAATAAAATTATAGAAAAGAACGCAGCCATGAAAATCTAAAGCTTCACAAATCTTGATACAGTGAGCTCAAATGTGAAGCTTAAGATTTTCATGATTGCTCTTTTCTATAGTTTTTTTGGTTATATATATATATATATATATATATATATATATATATAAATAATCATGCGGGTTGCTTCTGCAAAGCTTCATTTTAATATTCAGGAGAAATCCAATGACAAGGAGAAGTGTAAATGCCATGAAAAGTGTCTTCTTTAATGCGCAACGTTCGAGCAATACGCTCATCTTCAGGCTAAACAATGACAATATAAAGTTAAAATCAATAAATAAATGAAACACATAAGACAATAATTACTATAAAAACCTATTCTTAAAAGCAAAATTAAAAAGACTAAAAGAAGAGGGTTAAATTCAAAGTTATAAAAATTTACATATAAAAATACAAGAAATTTAAAAAGCTATTTTTAAAATTATATAGTAAATTTGAAATTAATACAATGGGATAATTAACACTACTAACCCTTCATTGTTGGTTCCGAGGCACAAGTAATTTAAAACAAAGCAAAGGGAAAATACTATGGGTTGGGTGGTTGGAGAGTTATAAGTTGGGGAGGGGGAATTATAAAAAATTTAGAGGGACAGCTGAGGAATCAACGTTTAGAGAAGGGGTCAATGTTTTAATATAAAGAGATTCCAAAATTCTAAGTGAGTTGGGGCAAGGATTACAGCCGAGAATTTTAAAATTATCCAGAGTGACATCTGTTTACATTTAATACTATGTTCCCGGATACTAGAGGCTTCTTTTTATTTAAAATTTTACCTGTTCGACAACTTATTCCCATATGCGAATAAAATCTAGCCCTGAGAGAGCGCACGGTGCTGCCAATATAAGTACCAAGGAGACACCTTGGGCAGGTAAATAAATATACAACACCGCTACGCAACGAATCAGGAGTTCGATCCTTCGCTGAGAAAAAGCTACCTAAGGACGTTGTATTAATAAATATAATGCAAAAATCAGTATGAAAAAAAAATTTTTAACAACTTGGTAAATTAAGTTTAAATTCTTTATTCATGGGACCCATTTCAGGTACCAAGAAATATTTTACATCTTTAGGCACTGAAATACAGGAAAGTTGAGGGCTATAAACATTATTTAAGAAAGATCTTATTAATTATCCACATATTGAACAGGAAAACTATTATTGGTAAAATATGATCTTAAAGATGAGCGTATTGCTCGAAACGTTGCGCATTAAAGAAGACACTTTCATGGCATTTACATTTCTCCTTGTCATTGGATTTCTCCTGAATATTATATATATATATATATATATATATATATATATATATATATATATATATATATCGCACTTACCTCCATTATAATATAGATAATATTATACAGGGTGTACATAAAGTCATGATTCATTTTGTGAAGCACTGGAAATTATATGGAATTCAATCATTAAAATGATAAAGTGGTAACATTTATTAAATAATTAAGAGTAGGATTCGACGTGACGCCCATCAGTATCCCTGCACAGCTCAAATCGTTCCGCAGCATTTCTAAACACATCTGGAGCATTTGCGTGGGTTTATGTTATCTGCAGAGTTCGTATACGTGTAGTAAGTTTTCAAGACTCGTAATCTTCGTCTGATAGACGTGCGATTTGATAAAGCCCAATGCAAAGAAATCTAAAGGGGTTAAATCTGGTGATCTCGCTGGCCAAGGTTTGTTGCTTCCGCGTCCGATCCAACGATTTGGAAAACGTCCATTTAGATAATCCTGAACAATTTTGGCATAGTGACAAGGAGCACCATCATGTTGATAGACGACGGTACTAACAATCCTATCCCCAATCAGCTGAGGTTCAAGGAATTACTGCAACATGTCCAGATAAATAAGCCCCGTACTGTAGCTTCAGCAAAGAAAAAAGGACCATAAACCTTAGATTTTGTTAAACCCATCCAGACATTAACTTTAGGTGAGTCTCTTTCCCAATTTTGGACGAAATCATTCGGTCTTTCATCTGCCCAAATTCGACAGTTATGGCGATTTACTTTTCCACACGTATGGAAAGTGGCTTCATCACTAAAGAGAGTGTTGTCCATTAAATTATCACTCCAGATTTGTTCTACGAGATCAGCACACACAGCACTTCGTCGAGGGAAATCTTCCTCATGTAAATCATGTAAAACCTGCAAATGATAGCTTTTCTTCTGCAAATTAACTTTCAGAATTTTGTGCACAGATGACGTCGGGAGGCCGAGTCTGTGTGATGCAGCACGAACGGACGTACGTGGCTCCTCAGTGATAATTCCGCGTACTGCATTCACGGTAAGATCTGACATACACGGTCGTCCTGATCTTGCTCATCATTTACAGATCCCGTTCGTTTAAATTTGTTTACCAATTTTCGTATTGTCTTGTCTATTGGCCCCGGCTTATGAAATCTCCTTCTAAACTTCTCTCTGATGTCATTGTATTTCTTTCCCTCGATTCGCCAAATTACTATTGCCACACGCTCTTCTGTATTCATTCTAAGGGTTTCTGAAAAGAAAAATAGAAAAAAATAATTATTTCACAAAAATAGATCCTGACTTTATGTACACCCTGTACTATAACATTAGGTTAGGTTAGGTTTCTGTTGTATTATATGAAAAATGAAGTAAATAATGGGTTATAACCCACAAGATCTAAGATAATTTGTAGAACCTTAATTATATTAAGTGATACCAAAGCAGGGGCATTTTGCAGGTTTTGAATTGGTCGGGGCAAAATATGTCACAGGGGCCTCGGGCCCCTTTTACCAGTTTTTCTTAATGGAAGTTCTCGAAAAACTCTTTAATGTTTTTGCTAATCACTACGTAGTTAAGTAAAGTTATTTCAAACAAAGTAAAAAAAAAACAATACAAATAATATTGGTTTTTGTAACCTTTATTCAGGATGCAAATATACAGGGTCTGTCAAAAAAAACTAAGCCAATTTGAAATCTCTATAAAATGCACAATTTGATAGAGATTTCAAATATCTTTTTACACTAAATAAATAAAAGGCTCATAAATAATCTGTGATAATTTTATAACTTTATTTTAAATATTTTAGGAGTTATGCGGTTATTTCTACAGATTGCGAAAATTTCAGTTTTTCTCATTATGTAATATCTTCTTTTTTCTCTTTTTCAGAATTTGTTTAGATTTAAAATTTTCGTGAATACCTCTAAATATGCCATTCTCACATGAAGATAAAATAATTATAAAGCATTATAGAGTTGAAAAGGTTATAGTGCAAGGAAATTACTTTCTGAATTCGATTATAAAGGATGGACTAGATCGGGTTTAGATTACTTATTGAGAACTATCAATGAAACAGGAAGCATTGAAAGAAGGTGGTAGTGGGCGACCAAAATCAGTTAGAGTAGATGAAAATATTCAGAAAGTGGAGGAACGTATCCTTAGTCAAGAGGATCGACTGGTAGCCACATGACACCTGCTCAAATATCAAAAGAACTAGAAATATTAGAATCAAGCGTAAGAAGGATTATTAAATCTGATCTGCAATTTAAACCATTTAAAAGAGTGCATGGACAAAGATTGTCAGAAGTAAAACTGTCAGAAAAGAGTTGAGAAATCCAAACGTATTTTACGTATAATAACTGAAGATAAACTTTCCAAGACATTTTTTACGGATGAAAAACGTTTTACGGTAGAGCCACCAAGAAACTCACAGAATGACCGGTTTATTCTGATGTTGCGAAGAAAAATGAAATCCAAGATGAAAGACTGTACGCAACAAGGAGTCACTTTTCTTCTAGCGTCATGGTTTCTGTTGGAGTGTCCAAGTTGGGAAAAACTTCAATATTTTTTATTGAGCCAGGAGTGAAAAATTAATGCTCAATATTATTCAAATACCCTGCTTGAGAAAATGCTTCCAGAAATGAGAAACTTGGCTAGTCAAGGTTACTTTATTTTTCAACAAGATGGTGCAACATCACATACTACCAAAACAACCATCGAATATTTGAAAAAGAATGTGCCTGAATTTCTGGAACCGAATAATTGGCCACCTAACAGCCCTGGCCTAAACCCTGTAGACTACGGAATGTGGGAAAACTTGGCAGAGAGAGTGTATAGGAACAGAATAAGGGATGTCAATCATTTGCGTGAGTTGATTATCGCAAATGGGCAGAGCTCCCCCAAGAGCAAATAAATCGAGCAATAGACGAATTCAGACCAAGATTAAAAAAAGTGATAGAAATGCAAGGGAATCATATTGAACAGTTCTTTTAATTTTATTAAACTAAAAATTATCTACAGTATATCGTAAAACAAAATTTTTTCATGTTAAGTAGGAGAATCTCACTTTTTAGTTAATTATTAATAAAATTAACAATTCTGAAGATATCGTCATACAAATTTAAAGGGTAATAGGTGATTACCTATACTTTATTGTGTAAAAAATTCAACTTAATTAGATAAATGGTTTTGTTTTAATAAAGGTTTGAATTTGGCTTAGTTTTTTTTTGACAGACCCTGTATATAGAGCAGAAGAATTATAGCAACCAACTCACTCTTGTACATTAAATTATATCTAATTTTGTTCATCTTAAATTTTTTATGGTTGGAAAAAAAATGCAACAGTAAATTCAGATGACGTGTATTACAACCAGAAATGAGCATAAATACTTTAAAATGTATTTAAGTACTAAATACCACGCAAATTTGTGTTTAAATACCAAATACATTACTGTAAACTGGAATGCAATTAAATACTAAATACATTACTTCAAAAATTAACTTAAATACAATCTAAATACATTCCATTTTTAGTGTTTATTATTGTTATAGTAGTTTGAAGCTTCGTATCCGCAACAAAGGCAATCCAAACAGAGGCAACAGAAAGAAGGGACGACATAAATCATAATAAACATAACACAGTACAGTTTGGAACAGTTACAGGTAAAATAATTAAATTCTTGATTTACAAAAAATGAGACTAAAATACTCCGAATAATGAAAAAAAAAAAAATCCATGATTTTATTGCAAATGTATTTCAAAATGTATTTATAATTTCAAAATATGTATTTATAATTACAAAGTACATCAATAATGTATTTAAATACACATTTGAATACCCTTAAAAATGCATTTATTTATACAGTATTTAAATACATATTTAAATATTTATCAAATCCATTACTGCCCATCTGTGATTACAACAGTTAGAACCAATGACTTGCATACTCACAGGAAGGTAAATGACTAAACATAGCCTAATGGTAAATTTTGTGAAATAAAATGTGCTCACATAATGGTTAACGCTGTATCACTTCTCGGTAGATTCTCACAACGTTTTTATTTTATCCATACCCAAATGGATCACCCTGTATATATATATATATATATATATCTACAGAAGCTAAAGCTAACAAAGACCCTAAGATCCACTCTAAGGTTAGTCCGAGAGAAAGGAAAGAGTAGGGGGTTAAGAGAAGAGAATAAGGGGTTAAGTAAGTAGCAACACCTATCACTCGTGGGTTAACATTCATTCAGAAAAAGAGAAAAAAAGACACCATCATCATCCGCCGGCCACTGCCGACAAGTCAGAAAAATAGTCGAAGAGAATAGGAGAGGGGTGAAAGATGAAAATAAGTAAAATAAGAACGCTTACAAACCATGCAAACACAGTCTTAACTCACTGTCATACCATGCAAACTACAGACATGCAAGTCAAGAGAGTTACAGACATGCAAGTAAGGAGAGGATAAGAAAAAAAAAGTAGGTAAAGTTAAACAAAAAGTGGGTTAGTGCTACGAGCTACATCTACGTTCGTGTTAATCTAATTTTTTTTTCTTTTTTTTATGATATTTTTTTTGCTGGCATATCACACGCTGACATGTCACAAACTGGCATTAATCGTCAACAGACTCATCCTCGACACACCACCACCAGAGCTCCTGTTACTAATTGTCTTTTATTTTAAACAACGTTAATATTTTTAAAATGCTTATCTAACGGTTCTTAAACATATTAACGTTGGTAGAGTGAACGACTGACGCGGGAAGATTATTCCATTTATCAATTACTTTAAACGTAAAGAAGTTTTTAGCGATATTAGTAATGAAACGTCTGCCACGCAACTTAAATCCGTTATTACGAGTATTGCTATAATCGAAAGTGAACAGTTTGTCAAAATTTACGTTATCGATGTTATTAACGATTTTGAAAACTTCAATAAGCTCTCCCCTTAATCTCCTAGTTTCGAGTGAATGCAAGTCTAACTCTTTAATCCTATCTTCATAAGGCTTGTTGCGCAATGACGGAATTAGTTTCGTGGCACGACGCTGAACCCTTTCTAACCTATCAATATCCTCACGCAAACACGGGCACCAAAACTGAACGGCATATTTTAAAAGAGGCCTGACTAGGGACTTGTAAAGGGGCAATATAATATCCTTCGATTTAAATTCGACATTACACGCTATGAAGCCTAACATCCTATTAGCTTTTGCGCAAGACTCCAGGCACTGGTTCCTAACTTTTAAATCCTTAGATACGCGTACGCCTAAATCTACTTCCTCGTCAACGCTCGCTAACTCTCTATCATCCATCGTGTACGTGTAATTATTGTTACGAGAACCTCTATGCAAAACTTTACATTTGTCTACGTTAAATTGCATCTGCCACTTATCCGTCCACTCCATAATCCTATTTACATCGTCTTGGAGCCTATTTCTATCGTCCTCGTCAACAACCTTACCGCCTATTTTAGTATCGTCCGCGAATTTTGACACGTTACTAATCAATCCTACATCTATGTCGTTAATATAAATTACGAATAGCAATGGGCCTAACACTGAACCCTGTGGGACACCGCTACCTACATCCAACCACCCCGATTCACTACCATTAACAACGACCCTCTGTCTCCTAGCACGAAGCCATTCCTCTAACCAGTTAGCTACCTGACCGCGTATACCGTGCGCTTTAACCTTCACAATTAATCTTCTATGCGGAACTGTATCGAACGCCTTTTAAAAATCGAAATAAATAACGTCAGCCGCTCTATGCCTATCGTATTCGCGCACTATTTCATTATAAAATTCAAACAAATTAGTTAAACAAGATCTATGGCGTCGAAACCCATGCTGACTACTATTAATCAAATCTCTACTTTCTAAGTGATCGATGATACGATCCCTAATTAGGGATTCCAAAAGTTTACCGACAATTGACGTTAAGCTAATGGGCCTATAATTGCTAGCTACCGTGCGGTCGCATTTTTTAAAAATGGGGGTGACGTTGGCTAATTTGAAGTCTTCAGGAATAATCCCCGTTTCGAGTGACTGATTAAAAATCTTCGTTAAGGGGCCTACGATAACGTCTTTCAAATCTTTCAAATGTCTGGGATAAAAAGCGTCAGGGCCTGGAGCCTTGCTAACTTTTAGCCTATCGATATAATGCGCAATCTCACCCTCGTAGACAGTTATTTCATCCAAAATAGTCTCGCTACTAAATGGAACGATATCGTTCACGTCGGGAACATTATTTACGTCTTCTACGGTAAAAACTGTCGCAAAACAGTTATTGAAAATACCCGCCATCGCCTGAGCGTCAGAAGACAAAGCGCCGTTAACATCCACTAGAGGGCTTATATTATCTTTTATCGTCTTACGATTAGTGACGTATTAAAAAAACTTTTTTGGATTATGTTTACTATCCGCAGCTATAAGTATCTCTAAATTACGCTTAGCATTCCTAGCTGATCTTTTAACCTGACGTCTAAGCTCGATATATCTATTAAAGTTAGCTGCCGTGCCATTGCGCTAATTAAGTCTATACACTCTATTACACTCGTTTATGAACTCGCCTATTTCCCTAGTCCACCACTTGGGCCTACCATGATTTCTAGCGCGCTTGGGCCAACGAGGAATAAACTCCCTTTCAATATTCATAAAACTTTCTTTAAATGCCTCCCAATGCAAATGTGTGTCATTACCAATAAATAAGTTATCCCAGTCCACTACTCTCATCCTATCCGCAAAACTATCAAAATTAGCCCTACGAAAATCAGGGACTTCTATTACGTTACTATCCTTAGTGTTTTCTATCAATAACTTAAACCTAAGAATTTGATGATCACTACATCCTAAACTCTCGCCTACTTCTAAACTATCGACTATATTTTCGCCGTTCGTCATCACCAAATCTAAAATATTGTCACCGCGCGTTGGTTCGGTAACTATCTGTCGTAAAAAATTATCTTCCATGAACTCAATCAATCTCAAACCCTCCTCATTACCATTAAAAGTCTCGTAATTAACATTAGGGCAGTTAAAGTCTCCGACAATTACACTATTCCGATTGTCAATAAAGTTACCAAGAAGTGAGTAAAATCTAGTATCGGTATCGAAGGGTTGAACGGGAGGTCTATAAACAAGAAAAAAATTAAAACTAATACTACGCGCCCTAACTTCAACGCATATCGCATTAATTGCTGCCGGAAAATCTATCTTAACCTCGATAGCCCTAAGGGAATTACGAATGTACAGCAAAACGCCGCCACCAAACCTATGTAACCTATCATTAGTAAAGAGTTTAAAACCCGGTATATCAAGTTCCCCCAACATGTCCCGAGTCACAGTATTTAACCACGTTTCAGTAATAGCAACTATATCGTAGTTGCCGGAATAAATTATTGCCTTAAATTAATTTAATTTATTTCTAATACTACGCGCGTTACAATAAAAGACGTTTAAGTTATTTTTTACCACGGGCCCGCGTTTTAAACTATTTTTCACGTCGGGCCCGCGTTCCCCGGACCAACAACGTTTAAAGAAGGCTTCGACTTATACAGCTTTCGCACGTTTTCGTCTATTAACCTACCTAGCCTAGCATTACCTATTTCATTAAAATGCACGCCATCTTTTATAAAAAGGCTAGGATCACTGAATTCTGATCACAGCTTTACGAAGGATACATTTTCCTCAGCACAAATCTCTTCTAATTTAGTATTAAAAAATATCGTTTTAGACGTAATCCTAAGACCCAAACCGTGCCTAGGGTTAATAGTGTCTTAATACCTAGAACTAAAGATCTATCTGACCTCGCCTTCAGGGACCTAATTAACCTCTATATCTCTCCAAAAGGTCAGGCACTCTCGTATCGGGCCTATACGAGTCGTTGCCCCTACCATCGTCACCAACATCGAGTGACGGGAGGCAACGTCAATCCTGTCCACCTCGTTTCTAACTGTCAACCCTGGCCCCTGGGAGACAGACCCTCCTCTTCTTGGTTGGATGCCGTTCAACGAACTCTGTGTCTATATGGCGCACTAAAGAGTCCCCAATTAAAATAGTTTCCCCTCATTCACGTCCCTTTCCAAATGGGCGAAAGGTTTCGAAACCTCGATAGGGGAGAAATTCCTATCACCTAACGTACGCGGCCTAGCTCCACCCTTAACTTCTTTAAATCCCTCCCCATCTACTAATCTCGGACCAACCTTAACCCCTTCCTCAACTCTATCCAACCTTCCCGACAAGCTACCTAAACTAGAAACTAGGTTACGCACCTCACCCTTCAAATTACTAACGTCTTCAACGTTAGTATTGGTTCGGCTTTCGTCAGCCGTAGTAGCCCTCATCAAGCGTTGCAAGTCTTTCCGTTACCTCACGTACACTTCGTTTTATGTCAACTATTTCTTTCATTAACTCGCGAAACAAACAAACTGATCTCTCGGTAATCGCTATAAGACCGCCGTTATAATCTTTAAATTCCGAATACCACCGGTTTACCCCACACCTAACACACGACGCTTTCTGCGACGGCATCGCGCAGTTAAAAATTAGTTTATAACCGTCACAAGTTTAAGTTAAATTAAGCCGGCACGCTATGAAAACTTCTAAATCGCTAAAAACCACTAATATTCAATTACTTAACTATAACAATGTGAATATAAACGCAAGTATATAAAATTCAAAACTTTTCAAAAGTAAAATTATTAGCAATATGCAAAAGTAGATGCAATATCAGAGAGCTCAGGAAATGCGTCTGTTCAGTACAGAGTCTGGCTGACGAATATATATATATATATATATATATATATTATATATATATATATCAGTGGCGACTCCAGCTCTTCAAGACTACTCGGGCTCTTTTTAAATTTTCAAGTCTACATATGAGCCGACATTTAAATGCATGACAATAACTTATGATTATCAATAAAATAAATAAATACATACCTCGGTAAAAAAAATTATTTGAATTTTATTTACTTGAACATAAAGTCCAAGCGTTTTGGTTTTAAAGCAAATTCCTTTAATATTCGGTCATGTAATTCCTTTTTGCTTTCTAAATCAATAAGTATTTCTTTTTCAATTGAAATCCTAGCCAGGGACGAGAGCCGTTCTTGAGCCTGTGTTTCTTAAATATGATCTAATTCGATCAAGAACAGAGAAACTTCTTTCATTTGAAACAGAAGTTACAGGTATGGTAAGAAGGAGCTGAATCAGCTTTGTGGTTTTCTTTTAATAATAACACTATGTCCTCCATGGGTGGGCTATACTTCTTAGAATACTTATAATATTAAAAATAAATTAGATTATTTAAGAAAAGCGAACAATCTTACACTGCGACAAAAATTAAACTGCACCGCCGCCCAAGGCAGTTGAAGGCATGCTTATCGAAATGTAAAAAGTTACCATGTATCGCCAGAATTAAAAATTGTGCCTCTACAAGGCCGAAGGATATAAGCCCAAGTTGAAATGTTTTTTCTTTATAAAAAAAATTAATAGGAGGAAAAACGTATTTTATTTAACGAGAATTAGAAGAAGGACTATTATGTAACCGTATGCAAGCAAATAATTATTCATTAAAAGAACTTTAAATATACGATATTACTTATACTTTCTCGGACGTAATGTCTTGCGCCAGAGTAAAGGATCTTGAAAGATTACACGAAAACTTAATGTGTCAATATAGTTTTTATAGGTAGTAAGGGTATCTAAATGCGCTCAAAATTTGCTTGCGTGACGAAGGCTAGACAGAAAAATAGTAACATACTACCAGCCAAAAAACATTTTTACAATTTGTATTTAAAACTTTTTTAAAACTTAAATCTATAAATACACAATTTTATCTCTCATGCTTCTCCTTGCTGCTTGCCTCTCGGGCTCAGCCTGAGAAGCCCGAGTGTAGGAGTCGCCACTGATATATATATATATATATATATATATATATATATATATATATATATATATATACATATATATATATATATATATATATATATATATAATAAAAATTCCGTTTTATCCCCTTCTTCTGACACCAATTTGTAATAAAAATTATGTCCGTTGTCAGGGGAGACGGACCCTTATTACAATGTGTTTTTTTTCGAAGGTCACTGTAAATGCTCGATGAGTAAATTGAAGTTATAATGAATCTTTCTTTAAGTTAGTGACCCTCTGCGTATATTCTTTATCCTTCGCTTACTTCTGTACCCCCGATTTTAGTGTGTATTTGATAATGAAATGGTTTGTTTGAATAGCTTTTAATCAATAAACTTAAGTCACATTTGGCTACAAGTTCAATCTCAAATTCGAAATATAGTACGGTCAAGTTCAAATTTTTTCTTAAACTAGTCTTAACATTAATTAAATAATTTAAGTTCTATCGTTGCCCATCCACTACATCCCTCGCAGTAGTTTAGGTTAACGGCTCTCAATATTTCCTCATAAACTTAAAATCTCAATATTCTCTCAAACTCAATATCTCTAACTCAAATCTCGAATCTCACTCAATAACTCGCAAATTTAGTCTTTAACGAGCAAACCCTCTCAAAGGCCTACTCGGAGAATTACCAGAACGCCACCCGGCCTTTCACTCATTCTCGACGAAGCGCCAGATATCTTCTAACGTCAGAATCCAAGGTGCGCCGAGGCGAGCCCAATCAACGGAGACTGGTTAGTGGGGGAGAGCGCAACTTAGGGGTTTGCCTCCTGTTAATGCGCTTCAAGCATTTAAGAACAAAGAAAAAAGGGGGGGGAGCGTCGCACGAGTCGATGAGGACAGTCGAGGTTTATCTCAAGGGCTGTTTTAAATATTGAAGATAAAACATGGGGTATCATGGGGAATCAAGTGGCTTGTGTATAACATATATGTATATATATATTATATATAAAAATGGTTTTGACGTAATTCCCCAAAAGGCAAATGAACTCTTTGGAGATAAATACGAAGCCACTCTCCCCAGATGGAATAGAATGCTTAATCCTTACAAAATGTTCTTTCAAAACTGGATCATAATTTGACAGCAACTCTACCAATTCCATGAAGTTTCCTTTGTTTGCTGATGACATGTCCTCTTTGTGACCACGAAAAGGAAGATTCTGGTGAGCCAGAAACAAGGTTACGTCCAAGAGGCGATGTAACCCGCATGATTATATATATATATATATATATATATATATATATATATATATATATATATATAAGGGTTGTTTAAAACGTAAGTTTATAAGGTGTTTTGAAGAAACTGTTTTATTACAAGGAAAGTAATTATTACAAATATTTCAACAACTTATTACCTTTTCTACATAATCACCAAACAGAGTCAAACATTTGTCGTAGCAAAGAACAAGCTTTGCAATGCCAATTGAGTAAAATGTAGGGTCCTTACCAGTGGCGTACTGAGAGGGGTGCGAGGGAGGCGGTCCGCCCCGGGTGATAGCCAGGAGAGGGGTGCCATCAGGAGAGTTGAAATACCAGTACAAGTTTTCAAACCAAATGAAAAATTCGCCAAAGTAAGAAAAAAAATTTAAAATGTTCAAACTATTACAACAGCTTAATGTTAATTTCCACTAAAATAATTTTTATTTTTATTGCAATACAAAATTTACAAACGAAAAATTAAATATTTGATAAAAATTATATCGAAAGGCGAACGTTTGATGACGTTTTAGTCATCAGTTTGTTGAGCATAGCCAGCTGGCTGCAACTGACATTCCAAGTCTTGTTCACTTGACACTGTGACTCCACATTCATGAGGTATGTTTCATTAAGTAATTATGATAAAGCATAAAGTGCTGGTGTTTATAACAATATCATGGTACTTATACCAGTGTCCAGTAATTTTTGACAATGTGGTATCATAGTGATGTTTAAGTGTTTATAAATGCATATCGTGATGTTATAATACCCGGTAAATGCATCGTCGTGATGTTATAATAAATAATAAAAATAATAATAATAATAATAATCACAGACAATTTGCTCAGTTAATGTATTTCAAGTCATAATAGTTCATGCTTGTTATGCATGCTCATGCTTTATATCTTTTGATTTTAAAATTTTGCAGAAAACATCAACTATGAAGCGAAATCGACCCAGTGGATTCCAACAAAGAAAAATGAAGAAGGCAAGAGAAGAGGTGGCAGGCAATGTTCGGATCAATTTTGAAGTATGTGACGCCTTCAACATCAAGTGCAATAGGAGAAAGTCTGAAGATATTCAGCCTGGTGAATCTGAAGGGCAAATACAAGAAGCATCTTCACAAGAGGATTCAAATGAGAGAGAGCAAGGATTGGTGGATGGCAATTCATCTTCTAAAAGCAGTGAAACTGATGAAGAGGAAGGAACGCCAGCAGAAGTCCACACCAACAGGAAAACTGATGAAAAGAGGAGACGATAGATTTTCAATTTATTCTATGTCGCTGCTTGGCCAATCCCGGTTCCAAATGACTTGAGAGTTGATCTTATTAAGAGGGGAAGTGAACCCTTCCAAAATAGGGATGGACCTTTCAGTGCAGTTCAAAGACAAGGAGAGAAATCCAAAGGGAAGAGTCGACAGCTGACCACTGCATGGTTCTATAAGGCTCTGCCAAATGGCGAGAAAGTTTTGAGAACATGGATGGTTTACTCTCCATCAAAAGAAAGTTTGTTTTGTTTTTGATGCAGACTGTTTGCTCTTGATGACAAAGGAATTGAACATCCAGCTTTGTCACTGGGTTTCAAGCATGGTGGAAGCTAAACCCAAAGGTGTCTGACCATGAGGCTTCTGAGCAGCATCTCTCATGCCTGGAGAAATGGAAGACCTTGGGAGCAGGGTTGAAGCTTCAAAAAACCATTGATCAAGTTCATCAAGCAACAATGGACAAGGAGAGAAAGAAATGGAGGGATATTTTACATCGCCTCTTGGACGTAACCTTGTTTCTGGCTCACCAGAATCTTCCTTTTCGTGGTCACAAAGAGGACATGTCATCAGCAAAAAAAAAAACTTCATGGAATTGGTAGAGTTGCTGTCAAATTATGATCCAGTTTTGAAAGAACATTTTGTAAGGATTAAGCATTCTATTCCATCTGGGAGGAGAGGCTTCGTATTTATCTCCAGAAGAGTTCATTTGCCTTTTGGGGAATTACGTCAAAGAGGAAATAGTGGCTGATATCAAGAAAGCAAAGTATTTTGGAATTCTTTTGACAGCACTCCTGATGTATCCCACACTGATCAGATGTGTGAATTGATCAGATACGGCCATATTGAATGTGACAAATTTGAAGTAAAGGAATCATTCTTGGGCTTCTTCCCTATTGCCGGAAAGACTGCTGCTGAGCTCACAGGGGATATCCTGAGACATCTGGAGAGAGATGGACTGGACATAAACCTGTGCCGTGGTCAAGGATATGACAACGCTTCAACTATGGCTGGGATTCATGGTGGTGTTCAGTCAAAGATCAGAGAGATTAATCCCAAGGCTTTGTTTGTACTTTGTGCAAATCATTCTCTTAACCTTTGCGGAGTGCACTCATTTGGAAGCGTTTCTTCATGTGTGACGTTTTGGAACCTTGGAGAGAGTCTATTCATTCTTTTCAGTCTCAACTCATCGATGGGAAGTGCTGATGGAGAATGTAGGCATGACAGCCAAAAGACTATCCCAGAAAAGATGGAGTGCTCATTATGACGCTGTGAAACCAGTGAAGGCAAATTTTAAAAGCTGACCTCAACCCTTGAAGTACTGTGCGATCCCAAAGAAAATGTGGACACAATAGGATCAGCTCAGATTTTGCTGTCTGCTGTATGCGATTTCTCTTTTTTGAGTTACCTTTCTTTCTGGTATGAAGTCCTGGAAGAAATTAATCTCACACAAAAGTATTTGCAAACAGTTGGAATCAGCCTTGAAAAGTGCATTGTGAAGCTCCAAGCTCTAAAACCGTTTCTTGAAGATCAGCGCAATGAAATTGTGGAGAGGGCCATTCATTATGCAACTACAAAGTGTGAGGAAATGGACATTTCTATGGAGAGAAGAGGGAGAGTAAAGCTCCGAAAAAGGATGCCAGGAGAGATGGCAAAGGATGCTGGTCTCACATTGTCGAGAGGAAGTAAAAAGGGCTATGTTTGAATGTCTTGATCGCTTTCATCAAAATTGGAGATTCGTTCTAAGCCAATGGATCAAATTCTGTCAATCTTCGCTGTTATTCAGCCAAACACTTTGGTTGTTGCAAGAGAAAAGAACTTCAGAAGTATATTCCAAATTTGACTCAGATTTTCGATGAATTCTCCGATGAAGATATCATGTGGAAATTGGACGACTTCGGAGGCATTTGGAAGCTGCCAAAATCAGCGTTGAAGAGGCAAAGAAATGGACAGTATTGCAGTTTCTGAAGTTTTTGTGAAATGGGATTTTGTGAATCTTTGCCAAGCTTGTCACTGTGTTTGAGATTCTTTTTGACTGTCTGTGTGTCTATTGCTTCACGTGAAAGAAGTTTTTCCATATTGAAATTGATAAAAAATTTCTTTCGCTCGACCATGATCAGACAAGATTGACAAATCTGGCTTTACTTTCAATTGAATGTGAATATGCAAAGAAGGTGAATTTTGATGAGGTCATTGATCAATTTGCAGAAATTAAGGCTCGAAAGCAGAGACTGTGAATCCTCTCTATTTACCTTTGAAGAATAGGCTGAGCGTTGAGACTGGATTTCCTGTTTTTTTGTATAAAATAAAATGCAGTATTACCTGTTCACTGAATTTTTAATGTCCTGCATTTTTCTTATTTCCAATTTGCTTATGACAGTACTGTACTGTTTAAAACTCTACTTGCAAACATAATATATTTTTCTGTGTGTTTAAATTTTAAAATTATTTATGGGGGGGGTGCCAAAGGAAGGATCCGCCCAGGGTGCCAAATAACTTAGGTACGCCCCTGATCCTTACATTTTAACCAGCTTCGTACGGCCGCTTCTGCATCAGGATTGTTTTGAAATTGTTTACCTCCGAGGTGTTCCTTTAGGGCTAGGAACAAATGGAAGTCGCTTGGTGCAAGGTGAGGACTATGTGGTAGGGGAGGGAGTAATGATCCATGCCTTTCAAGTTGTGCAATTCCCTAGACGTATACCTTTTCCTTTTCTGTAGGTGGTGCCGAACGAGCAAAGCGACGAGCTAAAGGACGAGTAAAGGGACGAGGAGACTGCCTATAACTATTATCACAACCCCAGTGATCGTTCCACCACCTGACACATCGTCTGAAGAAAGAGAGGCAATAGATAGATTGAATACGTTGGAACCATGAGCATTCGTGACTGTAAGGAAAATGCAGCGTTCTAAATCTTCCTTTTGCACTTTTTTTATGCGAACAACTGAGACGTAGAAGTTATCAGAAGGTCCTGGGTGCAGCTTTGGTTCTCTTAAGTCGTACCGCTCTTCAAATTCCTGGCTTCCTTCCGGGTCAGAGCAGTTGGTTTCGTAGGACCAACTGGATCTCGGGAGAGGATTTGCCTTGTAGTAGAAGGTGATGGTGAGCAACTTTCCTGTTTTTGTTTCTGCATTACGAGTAGTTTGTCTCTCTTCTCGAGGCGCAAACAAAACTTCTAGTGTCACACTTTTCTTAATTTCTTTGACAAAACTGTCCACTGTACAAGTTAAAGATTTATTGTTGTACCTGTAGTCCAACTCTATCTCACCTCTCAGTGTTTCACTTTCTTTAGCAAATTTGACGTTTTTCCCAGCAAGAGTAATATCGATGTTTGATAGAGGACGTCCATCTTTTGCCTGACATTCAAAGGAGAGTTTTCTCTCAACAGTTTTGAACAAACCAGTGCTTATCTCATCATCGATTAAAATCATCACACTTGGTGTTTTTGCGAGAAGGAGCATGTATTGCTTTCGTATAGTAATTATTCCACCAACAGATGCTGTACATGATGCATTTTTTCCTTCATCTGGAGATTTTATAACAATATCTCCTTTTTGTTCTCCATTATCATACGTTTCATAAATCCGAATTTCCTCTTCGTCAAGTGAATATCCTCCAACTCTTCAGGAATAGGACTCTATATCATCATCAGGTGGTTGATCATCAAAGCACTTCAATTTGATATATCTGTCTTTCACAAAATATGTAGGCTTAATTTCAAGTAGACTTCTCTTAGCTCTTATCTGATGACCTTTTACAATATATGAAAGCAAACACAGCAAAATATAATAAAGACATATTTCTGAATAAATAAAAGATATCATTTTAAAATTACTAATTGGAACAATTTTAATTATGGTCAAGTCTGTAGAGAGGGACAGGCTACATGTACTTTACTAATCTACTTATGAACTTGATTAAGATTTAAGACTACAGTCAAAGAAACTTCGTAAATATATCTAAATTAAAGTATTACTTACTGTGATTAACAATAAGACAGTTCGTATTGACACGTACAAAATATTACCACTGTTGAATGCTGGGAATTAAAGGCGTAAATTATGATACATGGAGGACAAAAAAGTATAGCGATTCAATGGTATCAAGATGCAATAATTAAGAAGATAAAATAGTCCGGTGGCTATTAACAATGAAATTCTGAGATCGCTTGTCGAGCCAAACTCACATCAAACCACACGAGAATTCGCACAGATACTCCAAGTGGATAACACAACTGTTTGCGATCATCTGCGGCAAATTGGAACGGTGAAGCTGGATAAATGGATACCTCACGAACTTAGCAAAAAGAACAAAGAACAAAGAACTCCATCCAAAGAATTCCGGAGCGAGGTTTATCTTGAAACATCGAAACGGAATTTCTGAAACTATCGTTGAGTATCACGTTCGCTGACGGAGTTCCTCCCCATTCTTAATAATTTTGTGCGAAGTCATAGCCGCACTACTCCCAAGTTTGAACTTGTACAAAAGGCACACTCGAATTTGTTTCGATGTTATTGTTCTGCTGAATGCTGAAAAAATATGAAAAATATGAAAAAAGGAACAAAATGTATATATTTATAATAAAGGGTGATCCAGAGAAATGGAACCCAAAAGAAACCCCTGTAACTCTTAAAGTATAAGTCCTTTTATAAAATCATACGCATCATTCGAAAGAGGATAGTTACAAGTTTGTACAGGATTGTATAGGTTTTGACAATACAAGACAAGATAAGATACAAAACAAAATAAAAGTGTTAGTTAAAACTAACCCTTCAAGATGACTGCATGGACTGTGAACAGCTGCGTTTCATAACTGAGCAATATTATGAGCATGGAAGAAGTGTAGTTTCAGCTCAAAGATCTTTCAAGACAAATTTTCAGATGTCAAAATCACCTTCTAAGAAAGTAATCCGTCGGTGTGTCATAAATTTTTCCCTAACTGGCAGCATTGGAAAAAGAAAACCAACTGGAAGAGTGCGCACAGCAAGGATAGACGAGATCATTAACAGAACTCATGAAATTGTACAGGATAATCCTAACATAAGCATCAGACGTGCTTCTCAGCTGTTAGGAGTTGGATATGGAACAACACACCGTATATTCAAGCAAATTTAATGTTCTTTCCATATAAAATTCAAACAGTGCAACAACTAAACGATGGAGATTTCGCACGAAGACGACAATTCTGTCAATGGATCCAACAGAAGGTAAATGACACCACCAATTTTCTAGCAACTTTGATTATGTCAGACGAAGCCCATTTTCACTTGAATGGAACTGTAAACAAACAAAATTGTCGTTTCTGGGCAACAGAAAATCCATTGAATATTACCGAAGTCCCGTTGCATAGTCAGCGTGTAACTGTTTGGTGTGGTCTTACTGCATCTCAGATCATAGGGCCGTACTTTTTCGAGGATTCCACCGGAAACACGGTCACTGTAAATGGTGATCGCTACGAAAAAATGTTGACCGATTTCCTTATTCCTAAATTAAGAGATCTTTGTCTAGAAAACCACTGGTTCCAACAAAGACGGAGCTACCTGCCATACCACGAGGAACTGCATGGCAGTTTTGCGTCAAACGTTTCCAGGCGAGTTAATCTCAAGATTTGGAGACGTTGAATGGCCCGCAAGGTCTCCGGATTTTCTCCCTTAGATTATTATCTCTGGGGATATTTAAAGAGTAGGGTCTACAGAAATAACCCAACGACCTTGCAAGAATTGAAGGCCGCCATCACAAATGAGATACAGGCCATACCACCGCACACTCTTGCAAAAGTGATGCAGAACTTACAAGCGAGAACACTGGAATGCTTGGCAACTAATGGAGCACATTTGAAAGGAGTCATTTTTAAAAAATAAATATTTCATAATAAACTTGTAACTCTACTCTTTCGAATGATATATAGTTTTTATGAAAGGAATTAAATATTAAGAATATTTGGCTTTTTTTTATGGGTCCCATTTATCTGGATCACCCAGTATAACAAATTAAAATAATTATACCCTATCTTAGTTTAATGTATGGAGATAAAACAACAAAAAACGTGCGCACCTTTTAATTTCACTTCCAAAACAGACAATACTTTTCCTCCAACCTAATATATAATATATACACACACACACACACACACATATATATATATATGTGTGTGTGTGTGTGTGTGTGTGTGTGTAGCATGTCAAAATAGGTGTGGTGTGTAAGGAAGTGGATCTGGTGGATTTTATGATAGCATGAAATCTGGTGTATGGCAAAACAGATTTGGGGCATGATACAAAGTAAAAAATTTCCTTCATTCTACCATGAGATTGAGTGTTGTGTCGCTAAGTTGGAAATGCTGTTTGCACATCATAAGGTGAACTTTAAACTGATTAGTATCTTTGACGAGTGTATTACAGTACAAGTTGATCAGTATAAACTTCTTGGTAGCATGTAAGGAAACAGTCTACTCGTAATCATAAACAGTCTACTCGATATGAAATAACAATGGATGAAAAAAAATATGTATCCCGGACAGGCCCCCAAACTTGTCACAGATTTGTGACTATGCTGCTCTAACCAACTAGAATTGTTATCCCATAGAATTGATGTGACTTCTCAATGCTCCCCTAGGCTAATAATATCCAGATAGAAAACTAAATTTATAACGGGTGGGGCACGGGAACCAAGTGTTTTTGGAATAATCAGGAAAATGATATTTATTTTTGTAAAGAAAATATATTGGTAGAACAACATTCGTAAGAACATAGCATTTCATGTCATAATAATCATGTACCGAAAATTATATCTGGCATATGATGTCCTTGGCCGTCGACGCATTGTTGAAGGCGTTTACGAAAATTGGCCTCCACTCTTCCCAGCAGGTCTCTGTTGATTTGGATGATTTGTTGACGGATCGCTTCCTTCAATGCATCTAATGTACGGGGCTTGTCCTCGTAGACACGTGACTTGAGGTACCCCATAGAAAGAAGTCACATGTGGACAAGTCAGGGGACCGAGGGGGTCATGCAATGTCACCAAATCTCGAAATGAGATGGTTGGGAAACAGGGGGCGAAGAACAGCCATTGACGCTCTGGCGGCGGTGTGGTGTGGCGTGGCCCATCTTGCTGAAACCACAAATGTCGACGAGCAATACGCCTTCTTCGTAACTCAGGGATGAAAAAGGTGTTCACCATCTCAATGTAACGCCCAGATGTTATGGTAACGGTAACCCCATTTTGTTCGAAGAAATAGGGACCGATGACGCCAAACTTTCCCACCGCGCAAAACTGTAACCTTAGGGCTATGCAGCGGTTTTTCATGGAGTTGTCGCGGATTTTCAGCAGCCCAATACCGACAGTTTTGATTGTTGACGGCCCCATTAAGGTGGAAATGGCTTCATCACTCATTACCACCATCATGTTTTCATTCTGCTCATAAAGTGCAAGCATTTTCTGTGCAAAATTCAGTCGTTGGGGGCAATCGTTTACATTCAATTCCTGCACCATCGCTAACTTGTATGGGTGAAAATGTAATTCTTCATGCAAAATCCGTCTAACAGTACGATTGCTGATTCCGAGTGCAGCTGAATGTCTCCGAGCAGAGCGGCCTGGGCTTTGCAACATCGCTTGTCTGACCCTTTCAACGTTCTCTGGAGTACGCACAGTGCGTTGCGGCCCCTTCGGTTTTGTTTTCATTATTGAGCCTCCTGTTCGAAGATTGTTAACCCAACGTAAGATTGTGTCACGAGCGGGAACAGAGTCATTTCGATGAATGTTGAATCTGCGGCGAAACGCACGCTGAACTGCTGTCACTGACTCGCCACTCCTAACAAAATGATCATACGCGAACATGCGGTGTTCTAACGTCCACTGCTCCATGATGGCACCTGAAAGATAAAGGTGAGTGTTAGTTAAAGTTAAATGCTATGAACCCAGGAATGGAATGCTACCTACCGCACGCCCCTCCCATTCCTAATGGCCGATTACTAGCTATTCAAAAAACACTTGATTCCCGTGCCCCACCCTATAACGGAACACTTTAATACTAACAAGGCAATAATTACACGAACTTGCCAATCCTTTAATTTTACTTTAGGAATGATTTTCTTATGACTCAATTTCACTGCCCCCATTCAAATTTAACTCAATTAGTTGGCACAAAATGACTCAATTTGTTAGAGTGGAAAATCTTGATAATGATCAGCAGCTACAATTTAGCAATTAGAACTCAATACCTAATTTAACTTACTTAACAATATTATTCCTGCAATTATACCCGTATTAGATGTGTACACAATTTCTTAATAAATTGACACAACCAATGAAATGGATTTGAGGACTAAAATTGATTAACATTACACCTTAAACTGCATTACTCCATATAACATGTGCCCATCATCAGGATCTAAAAATACAGTATTGGGCCCTCATCATCATGCAGAGCCATACCAATATTAATTCCAGTTGTAAGTATTATTCACTTATGCTTAGTCCTGCACGTACCAGAAACTCTTTTTGAATGTCACACTGAATTAATAAACCTTATTTCTGCACCTCAAGCTCTTGTGCTTAGTCTCCAGATAATTTAGGTTTCTTTCATTGAGCAATCAACAATTGAAACGGATTGTTCTATTTGTGGATACCCCAGAGAAGCCTCCAATGCTCTTTACTTTGGAACTTTATATTTGTGCCAGCTCGTAATTTTTCTCAGTATTCACTTGGAATTCCTCCTGTGTGGCTATTTCTCGCTTGTCCATGAGTGGGCCCTTCTGTCCTCTACACTCATTGAAGCTGGAGTTACTGGCAAACCGAAAGCTGTTCAGTGCCTCCACTGATTCTACCTTTAAATAAAGTCATGTTATAAATTTTTGTGCCCTGAAACAATTACCCCACCATATTCTTACATAACATCTAAATCTTGCCCTACACACAGTAGAGATATCTTTGATTTACAACAGCATGAGAATTTATATGATCTTAGCCTATATGTTCATTTACATTCTACTCTTGGCCTTAGCCATTATGAGAAATTTGGCAGTCGTAGTATATGAACTTCAATAGATTATAGTGACTCTAAATCTCGTGTAAAATGAGATAAGTGATACCCATGCCCCTTTAGTCATGCCATTTATCCAGAAGGGGACTCGACAAGCTTGCACTCAGAAATTTGGTTTGAAAAGTAATACTTATCTGGTCATCTCTGTCAAATCTCTCAATTTGAACCTCAACTCACAATCTGTTTTACTTAGGTCCTAATTTCTCAAACACTGTCTGCCCTTCCTCTGTAGGCTTAGTATCTATTTATTTATTTACAACATTTATTGCCTATTTCAGAGATTTAATTAGTTTGATACAATCATAATTGTTTAGGCTACGAAGCTCTGCCATTTACCTGTCCCACATCGAGTTTCGCAGGAACTCTATTTATCAATATATAGGGCGTCCCAAATGTCTTGGAGGGGTTTTATTTGGCTATAACTTTGGTGCTTGGGGATTAAATAAAAAAGGTTTGTAACACTTGAAAATATATTTATTGCGATTTTAATTACAAATTTAATTTCTGGTGAAAAGCTTCATTTTCATTGCGTAAATCTAAAATCGCATTAGCGTACGTTATCCGACTCTGATGATCTTGTGGTTAAGACAATGATAAGTGGCCACGTGGCGAATTGGTAGTGTGCGAAGTGTCAGATTTCTTTAAGAAGTGTTGGCTGATGGAATGTTTTTTCTTATTTTTTTTCTTGTGGTGTTAATTAAAATTCTATCGTAATGGTTTTAAGTAAAGAAGACTTGGCTGTTATAAAGGCGTGTTTTGCCGAAAAGGGATGGAGTGCTAGAAAAATAATTAGGGAATTTCCGGGAAAAAATTGGAAAAGAAGTACAGTACAATACGTAATAAATAAAATTAGACAATCACGGTCAACTGACAGAAAACGTGGCAGCGGTCGTCCGCGTACTGCTCGGACTCGAGAAAACGAAAGGTACGTTGAAGAGCATACGTTATCGCAGGAAAACAATCCTGGTACTCATCTTTCGCAGAGAAAAATGGCGAATAATTTAAATATTTCGCGCAATGTCCAAAACATAATGAAAAGTAAAGGAATCAGATCTTTTAAAAGACTGAGTGCCCCAGAATAACAAAAGAAGCCATGGGAAAACGGTTAGAAAGGTGTACTTTGTACAAGAAATTTAATTTAACAGATATTAAACGCATGTCTTTTCAAGATGAGTCCGACTTTACATTAACTGTATCAACAAATCGACAAAACAACCGAGTCAATGCATTAACTTCAAAATCGGAAATCCCGCCAGACCGTCTTTATCATCCAATTTCACGATTTTCCAAGAAATTAGTGGTATCTTGTGGTGTTTCTTACAATGGAAAAACCAAATTATTCTTTACTGATCCACAGAAAACAAAAATGAACTCGCAAAATTACATTGAACACCTCGGAGTACTTTCACCGGAATGCCAAGACTTGTACCCGAACGAAGATTTTATTTTTGTTCAAGACAATGCACCATCTAATTCAGCCAAGGCAACCCAAGAATTTTTGATGATGAACATGCCTGAATTCATAAAAGGTGAAGAATGGCCACCAAATTCTCCTGACTTAAATCTCTGGATTACTTCTTGTGGAATGAGCTGAAGTCATTGGTGTACCATGGTCGCATGGAACCATTTTCAAACCTGGAAGCACTTAGACAAAGAATTGAGGTTCTTTGCCCTATGGTGTCCCAAGACAAAATCAATTCATCCATAGATCAGTGGAAAAGGAGAGTACTGGCCGTAATTCAAGAAAATGAGGGGGTCAATACAACGTCGATTTCAATAGGGTAAGTTTTATATGAGTTCCATTGAAATTTTTAGCGCATGATAACTATACTATTGGCTACATCTTGTACTAATTTGGGTGCATTAGCTTCACTAGTTTGAAATTTGTAGGAAAAACAAGTGTCCAGGTTTTTTTCGTCTACCTGGTATATATATATATATACAGGGCGTCCCAAAAAAATGTATACACACTTTAAATACTTATAAAGGCAGTGTTTATTAAAATACATTTCATTTTCAAACTGTAATAGAATCTACAGACATTATTTAATTGTTTTGTCAACGCCTGTTTTCAAACTGACGTCCGTTCTGGTCCAGGCACTGCTGATAACGCGAAGCAATGGAATCGCAAACATCACGAAACATTTCGTTTGGTATTTGTGTGCATTCTCGTTCAATGGCTGTTCTCAATTCAGCGACTGTTGCAGGTTTTATAGCGTAGACTTTGTCTTTTAAGTATCCCCATAAAAAAAAAGGCTAGTGGTGTGAGGTCTGGTGAACGCGGAGGGTATTCTACGAAACCCCTTCGTCCAATCCACATCCACATCGTGCCAAGTACCACTCGCAATACTCCACTCTTCGGTCCGGATCATCATCTTCATTAATAGCATGGACTAATCTTGGAATGTAACTTTTCCATTGACAGCGCTTCAAAATGCGTTGGACAGACGATTCTGAAATTCCTACCTCACGACTCGCTTGCCGCACAGATTTTCTTGGACTTTGGTGATACGTTTCCAGTACTCTTTCTTGCTTTGTGGGGCTTGTCGATGTCCGTGGTCTTCCGGAACGCTTCTTGTGGACATTCTGAACAGTTCCATCGGCTTCAAACTTATCTCTAATTCGAGTGATGGTAAGTCGCGTTGGTGGATCTGTTTGAAACTCCCTCCTAAACTGTCTTTGCACTTCAACTGCGTTTTCACACTTCCAGTAGCATTTTAGAATGAATTTCCTTTGTTCAAAGCTTAGTCTGACTGCCATTATTAATTCTAATGGGTTTAACTTGGAAAGAAAGAAACATCAATTGAGCTATCAGCTGTTAAAGTGTGTATACATTTTTTTGGGACGCCCTGTATATATATATATATATATATATATATATATATATATTATATATATATATCAGTGGCGTGCGGTCCATGGAAGCAAGGGAAGCAATGCTTCCCTATTCAAAGAAAGAAGAAAATGCTGTATTATACTTTAAAGTTTAAACAGTTCAATATGTGTTAATAATTTGTACAAAATCATTTTATTATACTATTTATAGCATTTGATTGGTAATCAGGTGGATACATAGTATATACATTGGTTGCTGTTCGTGCAAAAACCTTTAAGAAAGCCGACGCAAAAAATCTCGAGTTGGACAACAATTGACGAAATGCATTCTTTTTCCCAATGACTTTCGCTTTTTTTTTACTGTTACAAATTGTTTCTTTCCATTCTAAAAACTCATTTAATGTTTAATAATGTAGTATTTATTGAATACAACAAGTTTCATATATAGTTTTTCTACTAAAAAATTCCATGGCCATGTTAAGCGAAAAAGAATATATTTATCGTTATTTTATCCTTCCCTTTGTCAAAAAGGAAGCAATTTAGAAATCGCTGTCCAGATCTTATAGTTAATTTTCTTGAAATATCTGGCAACTTTGTAACTACGCTAGAAATGCGCAAGGGTAAGAAAGGCTTGCAAGTTTAGCTTTAATCTCAATTGAGAAAAAGCTTCTTAAGGATATGAAAACCGATGCCTTTTACGAAGAAATAATAGATATATTTAATAAAAAAGAAAGAAGAATAGAATTAACCTATAAGTAAAGTAAGTAGATGATTATATGTGTTTTGTTTTTATTATATACGAGTATTTTAAAGTTTTATTTTTATTTTATATAATCTTTGTTGTTTTTGCTTGAATTGCTTCCCCTTGACGAAAAATCACCGCACGCCACTGATATATATATATATATATATATATATATATATATATATATATTCAAAGCTATTGACTTCTCCTTTGGGAAACGGAGCTTACAGATGAAAAGAAGGACCAACACAACAGCAAACATTTTCGTTTATTTTTTATACTTCAGACGTTTCGACAAATCTTTTGTCATCATCAGTGAATATAAGTCTTAAAACCTTAAAACAAAAATGAGAATAATGAAAATTACATCAATACAAAATTAAAATCATTAAAATTACATCACTACAAAAATTAAAATTACCTCAACTGGTAAATACACAATGTTTACGTCGACCTCCATACTTGGCAGAAACTGAGAGAAAACTGTATGGTCAGTAAATTAGAAGGTATGATATGTCTATGAAAATCGGTTGGTTAGTTAAAAGAGCTGTAATTTGTAAGATGAACTATTATTGTTAATGGAAGGTTTGTTTCTATAGATGTACAAAGATTCTAAAATTCGGAGTTCTGTAAGGTTATTGGATCTAGTTAGAATTTCGAACTGAGTTTTGTGAAGGGGATGGTTGTTTTCATTACTATGGTTTCCAATTGTGGATTGTGGTGGGCTATTGAGGGGGACGGTTGGTACGGACTGATAAGCCCAAATGTTGAGAAAGGCGTACCTCCAGTTGGAGTTGAGTACTGCCAATATACGCAGCCTTACAGCTGTCGCACGTGTATTTGTAAACAACATTAGGGCATACAGTTTTGGGGAATTTGTCTTTGAACTTTAACAAATTTGATAATTTGAGTGGGTTGACGAGGGCGAATCTAAAATTTATTTGGGGATAACTAGACTTGAGCAGTTTAGACACTTCACCTCGAATACGCAATGATAAATAACCATAAAAAGGTAATTTAATATATCTGGTTTCTTTTTGTACTGTAGTTATGGGGAGTTTAGTATTAAAAGTGGTATTTAAAAATTTCTTTAATTGGTTGTCAAAAAGATTAGAAGGGTAGTAATTATTAATAAAGTACTGTCTTAAAAATTTAAATTCTTCGTTTAATGAAAAGTAATCTGAACAAATTTATAAAACATACAACTTAAATAATTGGTTCCCAAACCAGTAAAAGTTTGTTTTCTAAATAGTGAGGGCTGGAACTTGTTATTAGCCCGTTTAACTAGAACATCCAGGAAAGGTAAACTATTATTTGTTTCATTTTCACATGTGTACTTAATATTACCATGTTGTTTATTAAGATAATGAAGAAAAAGTTTTACGTGTAAAGGATGTTTAAATATTAAGAAAGTGTCATCCACGTATCTTCTGTAATATACGGGTTTAAAACTATTAGGACAACTTTTATATATATATATATATATATACACACACACCATTACTTATTCGAACTATAGTGGATTTAATTTTCCCAGAAGAGTTCCTTGTTCCATGCACGGTCTATGTGTCATATATATATATATATATATATATATATGAGTGAGTCACGACGAAATGTCATAACTTCAGGAGCTTATAGCTGAGGTCATTCCCAGTCAAAATCTTCATATGAACATAGTTCCGATTGTTAACGGTTATGGAGCTATGGATGTTTGAATGTTTAAAAATAAGAATAAGCGAACAAATAGCTGCTAAAGTTTTTATTCATGAATATACGATAACTGTTCAAAATGACTACCCTCGGCCTCAATACACATCGCGGCTCGTCTGTGAATCGCACATGTAACTCGCATTAGTTCTTTACGATTGTCCTTTACGACGGCTGAAGCATCCAAAATGTGACGGAGCAATGCATCTCGTGTTTCCACTTTTCTCTGGTACACCAGCTCTTTCATACGTTCACACAGATAAAAATCTAGAGAGATTAGGTCCGGAGACCTGGGTAGCCAATTCTGTGCACCACCACGACCGATCCATGTACCACGGAAGCGATCATCGAGATGCGTTCTCACTGCACGGCTAAAATTGGGAGGAGCTCAGTCTTGGTGGAAGCATTTTTAGCTGAGAAATTGGATTTATGGCGAATATTCCAGAAAAATCTTGTTAATCATAGGTTCAAGTTGATAACTGAAGCGATTTTAATTAACGTAAGCCAACTTAAATTTTCTTTTCCTCTTTTTCAGGCACTAGGTCCCAGCCCTATTTATAAAAAGCCATTTGTTTCAGAGGACCAAGTTCTTATAAAACAGTATAAGCTTGAAAAACATTATGGACGAAAGAGATTATTGTTAGAGTTTCCAAACAAAGGATGGACTGCAGGAGGTTTGGACAAGCTTCAAGAAAATCGACAAAACAGGAGATATCAAAAGAATACCAGGTAACGGTATTAAATTTGGCCATCAAACAGTCCTGATTTAAATCCTGTCGATTACGGCCTTTGGGAAAATTTGTCACAGATAATTTGTCGGGTCAAAGTAAGAAATGTCGCTCATTTACGACGGCTTCTTTTGGAAAAATGGGATGAGCTACCACAAGAACAAATCAATAAAACCATAGATGAGTTCCGTCCTAGACTTAAAAAGGTTGTAGAAGTTCGTGGTAAACATATCGAACAGTTTTTTTTAACATCAAAGTAGCACCATATGTGAGTACTTTGTAACTTTTTATCTGCAAATACAATGCAGTAGTAGTGTAAATGGAGAATTTCCAGTGGCATAAAGAAATGTTCAATAAATCCGTAATTCTCATTAGTTTTCTTTGAAATCTGTTCACTCTATAGGAAATTTACTTAGTTATGGGATGTGAAAAAAATATTGAAATCTGACCATAACTTTGGATTTTACAGCCAAAGTTCGAGGTTTCCCTTTTTTTTTTGCCGACCCGATATATATCATACAATAAGCATCTGATGGATGTTAAAATATTCAAACTAATTATAAATCTGATTGCTGACAGACGCATTAATATTCTCCCTGAAATACAGAATGATACGAGTATATACATTTCAGTTTATAGAACCTGTATGAATAACAGAATAACTTAAATCAAATTAGTTATACCTATACCACATTCTCTAAAAAACTAGAATAACCAGAGAGAACGCGCCGAATTGTGACGTCATTTATGAAAGTCGTGTACCCACTGCAGTGTTGAATGAAGTTTAGTAGTTTTCGTTTCTAATATGTGGTTGTGATTCTAAATTTATTTAATTAATGGATCTCTCTCCACAGTTAAATTATTATTATAAGTCCTGTTCTTTGTTTCAACATAAATAAAAATCAGTAAGTAGTGATAGTCTTAAGCCATGCTCTTGTTGTGCTTTTGTCTCAAAATTTCACTGGCGACCACACTCTCCGTCTACCGAGGGTAAATATTTACATTAGGGTTTCCACCCAATTTTTGACGCCAAAATACATTTTCCTAGTAGTGCATGATGTGCTTTGTTCAAATCTGGCCTTCATTTTATGCGAAAATGAACCGATCAAAAGTTATGAGACTTCAAAGTTTTAACATATTTTGGTTCATTTCCCCATAAAATGAAGGCCAGATTTTAACATTGCACATCAAATACTACTAGAAAAATGGATTCCAGTGTCCAAATTGCTAGAGAACCTAACCTTACCTAACCTAACTTACGTAACCCTAATATCAATGGAATCATAAATGGGCTTACCTTTTTAACTGTTGGGTGGTGGAGAGAGCTTGGCAATAGCCCTAAGGAAGTGGTGCATTACTGTCCCATCATCTGAATGGGATGCGAGGAACAGGTACCTTGCGATGTAATTGTTGTACAGTTCATCCCTATTCCCTGGTCGTAGTATCCACTCCTTCATGTCTCTCCATAAACGCTCTATGGTCTGCGTGTGAATATCAGGATTCTGCGGGTCTACGAAGTTTTTCGAATGGTTCACCATTTGATGCGTGTATCCCTCGGGGAGGTTAGAAATTCCACTATACGCTGTCCACGAATCTGAGTAAATGACACTGCCTGGCTTTATCATTTTCTGGATTAGGGAGATTAACGTTTCCGCTGACCGAGTAAGCACTTTCGCCACAAATTTCTTTTCAGCTACGCGCTCTATTCCACCAAAAATCCAAACGCCCCCCATAATACGCCCTCGGTGATACTTACGATGTCCAAATTTCGATTCGTCAATTTCCACAATTATCCCATTTCTGCCTATCGGTTCCTGATTTTTGAGCCAATGTGAACAAACCTCACAGCAAAATGACCTCCAGTCAACAACAGTTTTAGATGACATACAAAGATTAACTTCACAATAACGCTGCGAGAATTCCTTGCGCAGAAAGATGTTAATAAAACGCAAGTTAAGAGATTGAGATATCCGAGCCTCACCTAACCATGTATCTTTAAATTGAGATATCGTAAATGAACATCGTCGCCGGCGTTTCTTATTTTTCTTATCAGTTACTCGTTTCTGGCATCGAAATCTACACCTTGATTCATCGTAGGAACACTCAGATCCACACTCTCTACATTTAAAAGACGACTGTAACACACCATGTTTGACAAAAATCTCTACAGCAGAATTATCAATATTGTTAATATCTATAATCACATCTTCGAAATACATTTCGCATCCTTCACACGCCATATTGGAAAACCAACTAATGAAGAAAACGGAAAACACTGTAGCCGCATACCTCATTTTTTGTAGCCAAATGTGATTTTTTCACCCAAGTAGATACACTTATGATGACGTCATTCAAAAAATTATGACCAAAATGGAGTTAAGAAAATAATTTCTTTAAAAGCCTATAACATTATAAATACGCAATTGCGCCAATAATAACATATACCATTAGACTCCTAAAGTTATGCTGAAACGTTTGATAACAGGCAGTATTGTCAACTTGGTGGAAACCTTAATATAAATAATTTCCAAAGTAAATAACAAAAAAACGTTAAATTCACTATATTTTTGGTGATAGAGGTGAACACCCACTTTGGGTGAATAAAAATAAATTTTTCTAGTGTAGTTTTGGTTATGTTTCGAATATGGCATATCTGCAACATATGGATAAGGTGACCAGAGTCCCGATTTTGGGCGGGACAGTCTCGAATTTATGACGTGTCCCTCTTTTCAAAATGTCTCGTAAATGTCCCGCATTTGGAGCAAATTTTCATAAATGTCCCGCTTTATTAAAATTACTGTTACATTAGACATTAGATGTCCTTTATGAATTAATAGAATTATGCCACATTCCGAATTCCAAATCTAAATACTAACTTGCCACTGAACTGGTACGATGCATGTCGCCGTGCGGCAGTGCCGTGATTCCCGACTAGCGTTTCAGTGTTTCATTAGCGACCTCTGTGTAAAGTTGTGTTGTAGTGTAACGCTTTATGTTTTTATGTTTGCTTAATTAATAACCTTAATTAATTTTTATCCCTGCATCCTTTTTTTTTTCTTTTGCAGCTAGGTTAAACTTTTTCGTTTGAAGGATAAGGAAAGTTATTAATTGTATCGTACGTAAGGTCGTAGGCCTAGTTTGACAACACAAAATGTCTAAAACTAAAAGGAAGTGTACATTTAATGCACATCTGCAGTATAAATATCTATTTATTACAAAAACAACAACAGAAAGTGATGTACGGTGTGAGAAATGTAGAAGTGACTTCAGCATTGGACATGATGGGATTAATGATATTACTGAGCATCTTGGCTCAAAAAGACACAGATCGGTTGATATCGGTGCTTCATCTAGTAAGATAGTGAGTGATTATTTTAAAAGTGTGACGCCTAGTAATAAGGATTTAGAAGTAACTGCTGCTGAGGGTTTGTAGGCTTACCATACAGTCAGGGAAAATCAAAGCTTCAGATCTACTGACTGTGCAACAAAAATTTTGAAAACATGCTTTGAACCAAAATTTTCATGTGCCAGAACAAAGTGCGAAGCGATTGTTTCAAATGTATTTGCACCATATGCTGAAACAGAATTAAAAAAACAATTAAAGGATGTTCATTGTATAACAATGCTAACTGATGCAAGCAACCATGGAAACATCAAGCTGTTTCCTGTTTTAATTCGCTTCTTTCAGCCATATGAAGGTGCTCAAGTGAAGCTTATTGACTTTAAATCTCAGCCTGGGGAAACCTCAGATATTGTGGTGAAATATTTAACTGATATTATTGAAGAGCATGATCTGGGCAGAAAATTAGTTGCTTTCTGTGGTGATAACACTAACTGTAATTTTGGTGGTGCTGCAAGAAAAGGAGTGAATAACATTTTCAGGAAGCTAAATGACTACATTGGTAGAGAACTAATTGGGATTGGTTGTTTTGCACATATTGTACATAATGCTGTTCAGTCTGCCAGTGACTGTCTGCCAATTGATGTGGAAACAGTGGTTGTAAAAATATATTCATATTTCTACATCTATACTGTTCAAATAGAAGAGCTGAAAGAGTTTTGTGATTTTGTGGACATTGAATATAAGCAGTTACTGGGATATAGTAAAACAAGGTGGTTGGCATTAATGCCTGCAGTTGAAAGAATACTGAAGTTGTTTCCTGGTCTAAGATCATACTTTCTGAGCCAAAGCAAGTGTCCAGTGATACTGAAAAACTTTTTTGAAAACCCACAATCAGAGAATCTGGCTCAACTTTGTGCACTGTCAAGCAGCCACCTTTCACCAAGTGGTTTTAAAGATTGAGGGTGAACATACTATATCAGTTGTGGAAATGATGAGTGCAATTTCTGATCTGAAGGATAATTTGCAATCAAAGAAAGATAATGTGTTTGTGCCACTCTCAGTCAGGAGTCTTGTAAACAAACTTGAAGAAAGATGGGTTGATTGATTCTAATGATTCCTTATCTGTAAAGAAAATATTAGCTGAGTTTTATGACACATGTGTTAAGTACTTGGATCAGAGGTCGGGTCACTTGCCAAACGTTGAGTGTATGCAGTGGGCTTTATTAAAACAAGTTCCAAAGTGGTCAGTTGTTGAGAAAATGAATTTTGCTGCTGAAAAACAACTATTTGACCCCAGATTTGACACTGAATTATTTGATGAGTCACGTGTTTGAGAAAGTAGCAGAGTGGAATGCATCTAAATTATCAACAGACCAGCGCTGGGTGGAAGTATTCACTCATTTCAAGGCCAGAGATGTCAATCATCAACGAATGTCAGCATTAGTTCAGTTCATACTCTGTCTTCCAGGAACTAATGCTTCGACTGAACGTGCTTTCTCTCAAATGAATAAGACGTGGGCATCTGAGAAAGCACAACTGAAAGTCTCAACTCTAAAAGCTTTACTTTTAACTAAAATAAACTTCAATCAAACCTGTATGGAGTTCTACACTATGTTGAAATCAACTCTGGAATTACTTCAGAAGATTTCATCTACTGAAAAGTACAGGAATTGAAAAGCAAGTACGATAATATTGTGTATTGGTATGTCATAGATATAAGCCATTCTCAGTTGAGTTAATTTTTTTCATACTTATATACTCAAGAGAAAAATACACGCAGTGAAATAATAATTATGTTCCATATATATATATATATATATATACACCTTATGAACCTTATGTTGTTTCGTGCGTTGGTCTCTCTTCACACGGAGGTCAAGCTGGTGGCCCCGCCTCTAGGTCTGGCCTGGTGGAGGAGCGAGTTGCTTTCTTGCGCTCTCCACCGTACATAGCCAGGCACGCCCGGCTCATCTGGTACTGTTCTGAGCCAGGCATCCAGTCTTTTCTTGAAGACTTCAACTTTGACCCCCGTTACGTTTCTGATGTCCTTAGGAAGCTGGTTGAAAAGTCTTGGCCCCCTGACAACCAAGCTATTTTCCTTCAGGTTGAGGAGGTCCCTTGTCGGGCCTTTAATTTGGGAACACTACATATTCTGCCTTTCCTATTTTCCAGTGTTGTTTGAATGGTAATTGGGTTTAGTTTTAGGTTTGGTACCAGTTTTTCGATCATTTTCCATATGTAGATTATGATGTACCTCTCTCTTCTTTCCAGTGAGTACAGATTTAGTTTACGTAGTCTTTCCCAGTAGTTGAGTTCTTTGCAGCCATCAATCTTGGCTGTGAAATGCCTTTGCGTTTCTTCTAGTTTATTAGTTTTTCTTCCTTTTTATATGGGACGTCAAAACTGAGCAGTATTCAAGTTTTGGTATAATCAGTGTTTTTAGCAGGGAATCATTACTGTCCTGTCCCTTCTCTTGAACGTTCTTAGAACCTGTCCGGCGACTCTTTTTGCTTTATTTATCGCTATCTGATTTTGTGTTTCGAATTTCGCATCATCTGTCATTATTATCCCGAGATCAATCGCTTTCATGCTTCTCTGAATTTCCTGTCTATCTGGAGCATAATATGCAGTCTGTTTAAGTTCTTCTTTTCTACCATATCTTAAGAGCTGAAATTTCTCGGCGTTGAATGACATGTTGTTGTCTTCTGACCATTTGTATATTTTGCTCGTGTCCCTCTGCAAGGCCTCCACGTCATGTACATCGCTGATTTTTCTGCTGATCTTTGTATCGTCTGCAAAGGATGTTACTATACTATTGCTGTTTACTCCGCTGTCTATGTCTGTTAGCATGATAATGAACAGGAGTGGGGCCAGTACTGTCCCTTGTGGTACTGAGCTGCGTACTTCCGATTCTGATGATGATATACCTTGAATTTTGACGACCTGCAGACGATCACTAAGGAAGTTGTAGACAAGGCCGTAACTACCTATGAGGTCACCGAGGTCCGGACCTCGGTAATTATTTCCTAAAAAAAAAAAAGAGACTGAACCGTTCTCCGTGTATGAAACGCATATTATCGCTTTTCTTTTGAAAAGAGGGAGCGTCGAGCGTTTTGTGTTTTGTGTTTAGTGTATAGCTTGGGTTGTGTTTGTAGATGTCATTTTGGTCTGAATTTTGCTCGTCCCGCCGCGCTCGAAAAAAATCTGGACCTCACTAATTTCTAAACCCTAGTTACGGCCCTGGACTTGTAGATCCATTTTCCCACTTTGCCTGTTATTCCCATGTCTTTAATTTTATGTGCTATTATACCATGGTCACATTTATCGAAAGCTTTAGCAAACTTTGTGTATATAACATCGTAGTTGTCATTGCCTTCCAATGCATCTAGGATATTGTTGTAGTGCTCTATTAGTTGTGATAGGCATGATCTACCTGATCGGAATCCATGCTGATTTTCGTTGAATCTTTCCCGTGTATCCAGGAAATCATAAATTTTCTCTCTAACTATTCTTTCAAATACTTTGGTGAGGTGGGACGTCAATGACACTGGTCTATAGTTCTTTGCTTGAGATCTGTCCCCTCCTTTATATATATAGGGACAATATTTGCTCTTTTCAAGATGCTCGGTATTTCCCGTGTCTAGGGATCTTCTCCATATCCAGTATAAAGGTGTAGCTATTTCATTTTTTACAGTTTTTAATCAATAATGTGTTCCAATTGTCCGGACCTGCAGCTGAATGTCTGTTATATACTCTCCTTGCAATTCCTCTTCAAAGAATGCATTTATGTCAGGTATCGCTTTGTCACTTTTTGGGGTACTGAAAACGGATTCATATTGAGCTCTCAATGTATCAGATATTTCTTTTGGATCGTCGGTTAGTTCATTATTTCCAGTCCTTAACCCTAGAACACAAACCCTAGGACCGGGTTACACCATCACAAACCCCGGGTGAATTTTACTCATTTTCGGAAATTAATATAAAAAGTTCTAATCGTGCTTTATTAAATGTATAGAAATAAATTGAAAATATAACTCTTGTACTTTAATTTCCTGCTATAAGAAGTTAAAAAAACATAAAGTAAGTACTGTGATGGGTAACTTAGATAAACCTTACTCACAATGCTTTAATACTACCTAACCTAACATTAAAATCTACTGTGAAGTTAATACTGCAGCTGCAGAGTTGAGCGTTTGCCTACAGTCACCCGAGTCATGAGAGCCTCAGCTGGCGCAGCCACAAGCCTCCTGGATCGCTACGAACTGTAGTGGAGATAGACAAAAACAGGGAAATTTTTTAGAGGCGAAAACTGACTTATGTGCACTAAATATTTTTTGTAGATATTTATTCATCATTTATGAACACTTTTTCATTGCAGACAACTTCAAAGAACATTATAACTTACCTGGTATTATACACAGTCAACACAGACAGGGCAGAAGTGGCGAGGGCACACAGGTCCACGACACTTGCGGCACCTGTGCCGCGTCTTCCTGTCGGACCCCTTAGGGCACATAACGCAGCGCACCAAGGCACCACTACTCTCTGCTACCACCGTGCCTGCCGGGCCTGCAGCAGTGCCAGGTGAAGGGAGGTTGCAGATTGTGCAGATGAGTGTCTTGAGGGGGCGTGACAGGAACGGCGAGTCGAGCCTCTTCTCTGCCCAGGGCGTGATGAGTCCCAGTGCCAATATTTGCATATATTTCCTCCTGATGATCCTGTTGCCACCTGTCCTAATTGCATTTTCACTGTGGATGACCCAGGAGTTGAGTACACAGGTGTTCAGCATCCCATAAAACACACACAGCGGCCATCTCTTGGTCTTGCGTCCACAGGAGTAGTGGGCACACATCTGGCCGAATGTGTCCACACCACCTTTCGTGTGATTGTAGAACTCGATGATCTCCGGCTTTCCTGTGGGTCCCAGGGCTGGCTGTGTGTGCATAGAAGACAACAGCAAGACGAGCTTCTTCTTGGTCTTGGACTTTGTTGGGATATATGTCACCAGAGTCATTTCCTTGGTGAAAAGGAATGCACTTGACCCTAGCCTGCGACTGGCCGTTTCTTTCATCTGCGACGGTATCTCCTTTTTATTTCCCCTGACCGTTCCAACAAGGGTCATGCCACAGTCTAAGAGGTCCGTCACTAAGGGCACAGACGTGAACCAGTTGTCTGTGGTTACATTCCTTTGTGTCTGGTGGTATGGCCTGGTCAGCTCCTTGGTGTAGTAATGGCCAAGGTTGATGCCCTGCATGGGTCTTGTCCCATCCTTCCCCAGATAAGGGATCGCACCCACTAAGTACTTGCTATTGCTGTCATTGGCAAGAACAAGCTTGATCCCGTATTTAGCCGGCTTGTTGGGGATGTACTTTCGGAAGGGGCACCTTCCTCTGAAACCAAGCAGCTGTTCGTCGACAGTCAGGTTCTCGCTAGGCACGTACATCCTCCCACAATTTCCTATAAAGTTGTCCCAGATCTTCCTAATGGCTGCGAACTTATCTGTCTTCCGCCTCTCCTCCCGTGTGTCAGGGTCATCAAAACGCAGACAATTCAGTAGGAACTCGAATCGACCCTGAGACATGGCCGCACGGTATGTGGCTGCGCCGGTGCAGGGGTTCCACATCTCTGATGTTGATAGATGATTGTCCCTCTGGCAGCCACTGAAGATGATAACCCCCCAGAAGTGCACGCACCTCGGCTGGTTCTGTTCGAGAGTGTGTTCCAGTCTGCCGGCCGTACTTGCAGCCTGCAAGTGGATTCGCTTGTTGCTCCATTCAACAATCTCGTCGATGATTTGGTCCTCAAACAGCAACGTGAAGCACTTGGGGTGTCAGCACTCCGTGCCTCCGCTGTTGGCCATGTGGTCATGCCGGATGGAAGGATGTTCCGTGATGGAGTTCTCATCGACGAACGAGACTGTGGCCGGCAACTCCACCTGAAGCCAGAAGTGCTTGCCAGGGTGCTGGTGTGGAAGTCAACGACTGAGGGAGCATCGTCGTCCTCATCAGGGCGCCTTTTTCTTCCCCTACGAGCAGCCGGGGCATCAGGAGAGGCGGCAGGGGCATCAGGAGAGGCAGCATGGGCATCAGCAGAGGCGGCAGGGCATCAGGAGAGGCGGCAGGGGCATCAGGAGAGGCAGCATGGGCATCAGGAGAGGCAGCAGACGTAGAGGCACCAGGGTCTGGGTCGAACACATGGCGGCTGGGATAGGCCTAGCTGTCACGTGGGGCGAGCGTGGCTGGCTGGTGTAGACGTGTGCCGTGGTTTTTTTCCATACACGGCGTCTGGTCTCCTCATCACTATGACTACTCTCATCATTTTCACTTGGTTCAGGTACATATTCTTTGTCAATGTCACTATCATACATGACCTCATATTCTAGGTCATCTTCATTCTCTTCATCATCAGTTTCACTATAATCAGGTAATTCCCCAGTTGTGTTCATAATTCTTTCAAGCTCATCACTTGCGTAATACTTCACTCACTGTTTATTAGACATGATTCTTGCAATAGTAATAGCACTTTAGTACACCTAGAATGTCATAATCAATGCCTGTAAAGAAAATAACGTAAATAGCAAACCAGAATATGTACACCACTGCAAACCTTGGGAGATTTCCACCCGCTAATAATTGCACCTTGTATCACAAACGTCGGGTGAAAATCACCCAAAATGTACTCTACAGGAAAAATCAAGCGAGCGACACTTAAACCACTACCTCTCTCGACCACGGCTAAACACGCACTGCAGCTACTGGGCAAGGCAGGTGGCTGCCACCACTCCCCACAACATGGTCACGTGATCAAAATATCGTGGGGTGATTTTCACCCGAGGTTTGTGTTCTAGGGTTAAGGGCCCAATAGCGGCGCGCGTTTTTGTTTTCCTTTTTGCATAGCTATAGAAGTATTTTGGATTTTCCTTTATTGCTTCTACCGCCTTTTCCTCTTCCCTTTCTGTATGGTCCTTAATCAGGGTTTGTATTTCCCTATCGATACCCTGCAGTTTTTCTTTTATTGTTTTCCTGTCATTATCTCCGCAGTTACCTAACTTCGCCTCCACTCTCTTTCTTTTGCGGAATAGTCTTCTCTTTTGCCTCTCTAGCCAGCTCATCTTTACTTTTGGCTGTGATTTCGGAGCATATTTTTCTAAAATTCTCAGCGTTTTTTCCTCCAAAGTTGTTAGCATTTCTTCAGATGTTTTATTCTCGAAAATTGTTCTCCATTTTATTTGGGCCATGTGCGATCTGATTGCTTCCCAATTTATAGTCTTCGAGTTTAAGTTAAAGGCCCCGAATTTACTTCTTTCCACAATATGTGTATTGTCTTCTAATGCTGCCGTCATATTTGTTGATATCTCGATTAAGTTGTGGTCTGAGATAATGGTTGGGGTTATTTTTATATCAGCATCAAGTTCGTGTTATTCGTGAATACCAGATCCAGGCAGTTATTTTTTTCTGGTATTTTCTGTTATCTCCTGTGTTAGCATAAACTCATTTGTGAGAACCATCAACATTTTTGCTTGTTCCTGGTCTTCTCTTGTGCCCCCCCCTTGTCCTGGTGAATATATATATTCCTAGTCACCTTTTTGTATTTTATAAATGGGAAGTTAAAGTCTCCGCAGATCATTATATTCGGGGATGGAGGGTTTATGTCTTTTATTAGCTTTCTAATGTCATCAATGGCCTCCGAGAATTTTTCGGTTGGGGTGCTTGGAGGTCTATAGATGACTATTACTATCAAGTTTAGTTTTTCTATTTTCACTGCTAGGAGTTCCAGATAGCTGTTTGATTTACTTTTTATCGTCTCTGTCATATGACCTTCCTGTACATATATAGCACAGCCACCTTTCCGTCTCGTCGTTCTATCCGCTCTTAGTAAGTTGAAGCCATCTATATTTATCTCTTTCTTATCAATACAATGTTCTCAGTTTTCACAATTTCCTTGGCAATCTTTAAGATGAGTTTCTGTGAGGCATGCGATGTCCGCCCTTGTTTCGTCCATAAATCCTTTCAGGTACGAAACCTTATTGAGTGATTGGTTTGGTCTTATTCCTTGAATATTAGCCAGGACAATTTTTATGTTCTCTGTTTTTCGTTGCCCCTTGTGCATTTCAAGTTCGTTTTCCTCCGATATCGCTTGATTCGTTGCGCTATGATCCTCCGAAAGAGATCCGTTTCCTCCTACTTGTATTGGTAGCTTCTTGCCCGGTAGCGATTTGGCTCGGGGGTTTCCAGCTGTGTTAACTGCATGTGGATGACATTTAGCATTCGTAAGGTGTCTGCGATGTTGAAAAAATTTTCTTGTTCGCTTATTGTGTTCCTATTGTTGTTCCTATTGTTATTTTTATTCCTATTGTCATTTAAACTTTTTCCTTTGTTCGTTGAGTCAGTCGGGAGATGTTGATAGTAGCATTTATTCCCGAATTTGCAGGTTCCATATTTTGCGTAAGTCCTGCAAATGTCCGGGTGGTAGAATTTACATCCGTCTCCAAATTTACAATGACCATTATTATAGAAGAAATTGCATATTGGGGGATGTTCATAAAATTATATACATTGTCCTCTTTTAAATCTGCAATTATCTTTTATATAATACCTGCATATAATTCCTTCCCCATATTTCGTCTTGGCTTTTGTTTTTTGCTCCTTATTGGGGGACAGTTTTACTTCGTTTACTTGATTGCCCTTTTTTCTTGTCCTATTTATGCTATTTGTGCTAGTTGTGTTTGCGTCCTTCGTTGCCCTTATGCTGTGTGTTGTCTTTACACTTTTTGTCGCCTGTGTGTTTTCGGCCTCGTTTTGTGACGATATTTGAATTTTTTCTATTTCGCCTTTCTCCGTTTCTTCCGTTTTCCACTGTTCTTTGTTTCCACTTTCCTCTTTCATTCTCTTCTCGTAGTCTCTTTCTGCTTTAAATACCGTAAAAGAGTTTAATTCGGTAGCAGTTCTCGCAGAAAATTTTTATCCCATTAAACTGCTTTGCGTTCGTTATAAGGGAGATTTTTTTCATCTCCCCATTCTAGGCATTTAAAATCAAAAAGTAGCTGACAAAAATCGCACCTCATCGCCTCTGTCTCATCCGTTGCAGCTTTACAGATACCCCAGAGTTGCAGGTATGCATTAATTTCCATGTTGGTGAAGTGACTCAAAAAGGGGATATTATGGGAGGTATTGGGTGGGGGATGACTCAAGCTGTGTGAGGGAAAGAATTTTCCGTTACTCCAGGGTAGGGGATGTGGCACGCTGGTATACTTCTCACTGATTGGTCCTCTCGACTATATATATATGAGGTAGAGAGGTGTCCCGCTTTTGGCTCCTGAAAATATAGTCATTTTAGTTTATAACTCCAAAAATAGAAAAATGTCCCGCTTTTTGCTCCTAAAAATATGGTCACTTTACATATGGAATGTTTCACCAACAGTGACCTTGAAGGCGTAACGGACCTAGTATGTTTCATGGACTGCTCTCGATTTTCCTACAAAATTGCAAACAAGGGCAGTCGATGACCCTGATTTTGTTTCTGCAGTCGGTTTTCTTGAGAAACCTAACCTAACCTATATCGACCCATCTACCGGAGCTCACACTCAGCAGGTGGAAAGCTTGTGGAATTCACTGAAACAATCGGACAAACTGCAATGCGGAACAGATCGCGACCAACTTGACTTGTACCTTTGTGAATTTGTATGGCGTAAGCGCCACACCAGCTCGGAGTTATTCAAAAAGATGTTGGAGTGTACTGCGTCGTTTCGGTAAATAAATTTATTCAATATCCAATAACATTTTTCTTTATCATTTCTCAAGAAAACCGATCGCAGAAACAAAATCGGTCATCAACTGCCCTTGTTTGCAATTTTGTAGAAAAATCGAGAGCAGTCCATAAAACATACTAGTCCCGGCGTAACCATAATTTATTAGGGTATTTTACTGTGTTCTGTTCGAATCTGCAATCAGTATCTTGCGCAAATGCTTATTAAGAAAGTTATAAATAGTATAAAAATTACAGGTTCCATATGACGATATACCTACATTGGCCAATCAGAGCACGGCATGCATAAACGTCATGCCTACGTCATTCTCATTCTCAGCCACAGTGCATCCGCTTATTTAAAAAAGAAATTTTTTGGGGGGAGAAACGAAAAAAAAAATAATATGCATTCAAAGTACTAATCAAAGCGTAGCGTAGGACCATATATATATATATGAAAATTATTTCACGAAACTAACACGTGAAAAATATTTATGATGAATAAAACCACAAGGAAAGGAAACACAGAATGGTGCTCATTCGCTTTCGTCTAATGACATCCTCAGGAACACTGAAGTAAATAAAGATTCAAGACTATATACAGGTTACAATATATATTATATATATATATATATATATATATATATATATATATATATATATATATATATAAAAATAGAAATAAAAATTGTGGGAGGAGCATACAAATCTGTAAGGAAAACTACCAATTTTAGCAATATATATATAAATTGAAAAATAAAAATTGTAAGAGAAGCATACAAATTTATAAGGAAACACTACCAAAGTTTTAGCACTCTACCCTTCTTGTCTAAATCCGTTCTGAACGAATTCAAAACAACAGGATCGAGTTGAAAAAGACCTTTGCTCATGTTAAAGTTATTTGTAAGTTGGATAATAGAAGACTCAAGAATATTTCTATTAACAATGTTGCTAGAGTGAAACAAAACTGAAGCATTATTCCAATCAATACAGTGGGATAACTCTGACAAATGGACAAAAAGGGCACTGGACGACTGCCCCGTTCTAACGGAATATTGATGCTGTTTTACACGCGTGTGCAAATCCTTTCCCGTCTGACCAATGTAAAAGGAATCACACTGTTTACAACCAATTTTATAGATAATGCCTGAATTATTGGTAGGGCTATTTTTTACTATGATATTTTTCACAATATTGTGAAATGAAAATACTACATTAATATCCAAAAGTTTAAGTACATTAGCAATGCCTAAAAAGCCTGGGAAAAATGGAAGTACTAAAATATTCTTTGACAAAGTGCGAGTGTTATTATTCACACGATAGAAGGTTCGTTTTGCCTTGTTAAGACAAGATTCCATAAACGCAGGTGGGTAGCACAGATCACTTCTATCACTTCTTAAACTTTTGGATATTAATGTAGTATTTTCATATAACAATATTGTGAAAAATATCATAGTAAAAAATAGTCCTACCAATAATTCAGGTATTATCTATAAAATTGGCTGTAAACAATGTGATTCCTTTTACATTGGTCAGACGGGAAAGGATTTGCACACGCTTGTAAAACAGCATCAATATTCCGTTAGAACGGGGCAGTCGTCCAGTGCCCTTTTTGTCCATTTGTCAGAGTTATCCCACTGTATTGATTGGAATAATGCTTCAGTTTTGTTTCACTCTAGCAACATTGTTAATAGAAATATTCTTGAGTCTGCTATTATCCAACTTACAAATAACTTTAACATGAGCAAAGGTCTTTTTCAACTCGATCCTGTCGTTTTGAATTCGTTCAGAACGGATTTAGAGAAGAAGGGTAGAGTGCTAAAACTTTGGTAGTGTTTCCTTATGTAGTAATGCCTAGTTAAGAATATTAATTTTTGTTAATTAAGATGTTTAATGTAAATCATTTACTAATAATTGTGAAATTACGAGAAAGTATGTTTGTTAGAAATTGTTTAAAATGGGAAGAGTTGGCAATCCTGAACAGAGGCCCACAGAGCGGACTACCCCCAAAAAGAGTCAGTCTTCGGCAGCGCGATAAGCGTAAGTTGGGGCCATGTAACCTTAAATTAAATTAATTGTTTTGTGCCCCTCTCCGACGTAAAATATTATAGTAAAATTTCCTACTCGCATCCCCTCAAACTACTTAAACCATTTTCGGAATTAAATAAAGTGTTAACAAGCGTTAAAAGAGTGTTAATGAACCCCCCTTCCCCCTTTGTGTTGTAACGGCTTTCAGTCTCGGCGTGGCTACCATGAATATAATTGTAAAGTATCGTGGAAATGAGTAAAGAGAGTGTAAAGATAAATGCAATAGAGATCAGAAAGTAGAGTAAATAATGAAGAAAGTAAATAATAAAAGTGATTCACGACATATTTGGTGGCTAGCGGCGGTCTTACATCATATTTTGTATGAGGCTTACCCACGTGCCTATTATTTCGATTAAAATTCTTCCGACCCGGTATAATAGCCAATAGCGTTAATGAATATTTTTTTCGATTATTAAAATATCTAAATGCAAAGTTTACCCCGTTTGCAGGCAAATTTCGATTTCCATTCCTTAAAATTTCATGGTGAATGTAATTTCAAAATGGCGCATGGCCTTCGACATCCTTATAGCGTCCCTTACAAACTTCGCGCCTAAAAATTTAATTTTTTTTCTTTCTTTTCGTGGGAGTTCGTTGATTCTGAAATGTTCGTTTGTTCCATTTTTCATCGTACGGTTCCGTTACTTTTCGCAGTCTAGTGACTCAAAATTTCTTTTAGTCGTGGTGCAGAGTCGGTAGAAAAATTTGTCTGACTCAATATTGCGAGTCATTATTACGTTAAATTTCGTTCATTACGTCGGAGAGGACATAGTTTTGAAAATTTATCGTGCTGTGAGGGCTCAATTTTTCTTTTTTTCGTCTCTTCCACTGTTATGCCTGTTTCAGCTTACCTAATCATAATAATAAGAATAACGATTAATAAATAAATTTTACTGGATTTGTACGTAAGTGAATTATGTTAGTTTAAATACAGTGATACACATTTTATACGGTCCTTTAAAAATGTTTGAGCGAAAATTTGTACCGCATTTCTAGGTATATATACATATATAGTATTGTAAGACACTTCATGAACATGAAAAATTTTCTGGGTTTCATTGGTAGATTTTTGATTATATTTCGATTGGTTGTATATAATAATAGGCTTATTTTATTGTTTGTATAGGTTTACGGGCTTTTTGCTTCGCTTCGCTTCGCGCTAAATAGGATTAAGTTACATTTTAAGGGACAGTCGAAAAATAATCTTAAACATAATAAATTGTCAGATTATAGGCTGGCCGTATAGGATTGTGTTAGACTTCAAAATAAGCTTAATTAATTGGTTTAACTGAAATAGAGACTGTGTCGTGAAATTTTCTATAAATTCATTTGTTTTTCTTTGGATTTTTTTATATTCTCAATAATTATACACTTACATATTAACTTATACCTATATATTAGTTATATAATTATATATATTTATATACTCATAAAATTTGGTAGGTAGGCTGATTATCTATTTTTTTTCTCTCCGTTCCTTTCGTTCATTTTCACGACAATTCCGACATATTTTGTAAAATGGCTATTGTATTGTACTAAAGAAAGATTTGTTGTAGGCCTATCGTTAAATATTGTTCATATATTGACCGTCACTATGGTATATGTCTGAGTATTAAATTCTTAGTTATTTAACAAAATTTTAATTGGTTTAACATAAATAATCATAGGATTTTTTTTAATAAGCACAAATGTTATGCATTAAATTCTAAATTGTTCTTTCCACGCGTAACATTGAATTTATTAATTATAGGCCTAAAAGTGCGGCAGTAAATTTTATTTTTATTTTGGCGGCCAATGTGAGTTACGGTACACATATTTTACGAAAGCTGGATATTATTATAATTATTTTTGAATTACAGAAATTGGTGTAGAAAATTTTCATATAGTTTCTTTACGTTTTATAAATGCATTCAATTTTATTTTTATAGGTAGGCCGATTTTTATTTATTTCTTTCTTCCAGTTCAATGAAAATGGTTAAATTTTTTTTGGAATTTAGATTGTATTGCAAAAAGGATATTTTGATTTGATATTTTAATTTGGGTATTAGAAATGAAAAATGTCCTTTTTTTTTAGTTCGAGCGTTTGCATAGAAAAAATTACAAAATTATGTCAGGATATAATGCAGTTTCATTCGGTTAGGGATATTTGTATAGAGGTTCGCTTACAAACAAAGCGACCGCTCTCAATTATGCAATGTTTTGTTTTTGTTTACAGTAGGTTGCGTGTATTTTTGAGTGCATATTCTATTCTTATTTAGTATAACGATGCAAATTTGTAGTTTCACTTGGAAACGATAAATTACTGGGATTTTTGTGATTTGCAAACCATACTGGGGTTCCTGTTGAAGGAGAGAGTTGTATCTCAGATGTAATTTGCGAATTGCGAGTTCAATTCATATGAAATTTAACGTTTCAAGTTGGAATTACTGTATTAAAGTAATTTTCGGTAGTAATTTTTAATTTTTTAAACTTTTTAATAACTGTTTTGGAAAATTGTTATTGTTTAAACCTTCAGTCGGGTACTAATGCATTTAAAACGTTGGCTCGAGTGTTCCCTCGGAAATGGAGCCTTCTAGATAGCCAGTAACGTTTTTGTGGCGTCTTAGTGTGCTCCCCCTCAAAGGGCAAGAGGGTTCATGATTGTCAGAGAAGTGATGACATGAAGTTTCTGGAGTTCATTTTTGTCTTTTGTATTTAAAAGTATTGATGTGATTTCTGACGATAGTTTGAACAATAATATTTCTTAAATTATACTAACAGTTACTATGTATGGGCGCTTTTATATTTATACTGTACAATTTTGTTTCGTACGTTTTATGACCTTTTTTTATCTTCTCCGATGTAACTGCCATAAGTGACCTTATTGGTAGCTAGATGTGATTAAATTTTTGCGAAATTTTTAGATGTCATTTTTTTTTTCTGTGAATTTGGCCAGAGCAAATGTGTAGTTATTGTTTCGAAGTGAACTGTCGAGAAAATTCGGTAAATTAAATATTAAATAAATGATAAGCAGTACAGAAACACGTTTCGAATAAACTTTTTTTTTTTCAAAATTTCAAAAGGCTCGGTTTGGAGGCAACCAAGTTGAATCCGAGTTCCATCCATTGAGTTTAGTCGACCGGATAGGTGATCGATCACCAATGATGAGAGAGAAGAGAAACCAACTGCGCAGGGACTTGGCGCAGGATGGTTTCGGAAGAGAAGAGATAGAAGAGAGGAACCGAATGCGCAGGGACTTGGCGCAGGACAGTTTCGGAAGAGAAATTTACGTGTGCAGGGTCTTGGCACACGAAAGTTTCGATCGAAGATGGTCTACTGGTATTTTTCGGGCAGTAGCTGGTCACGCTGCTCGAATGCTTCGCTAAATATGTGTCGTAGCACGCGGTAGGCAAGCCACGAGAGCTTGAACGGGTGTCTAAGACTGTACTGTCCATACAGACATACAGTAGGTTCGTTGGGAAACGGCCTACGGCGGAGTGATCGTTTGATTGTTGCCAGTAGAAGTCTTTCAGCTGGACGTAGGAAGAGCAGCGTTCACCGACAAAAGTGGAGATGAGACAAGGCGAGTTTCTTCATCGACTTCTAGAATTGCAAATTCCGTCCAATTCCGGCGCGTGGTCCCACTTTTCATATCTCCCCCCCCCCCTGATCCTTTTAGAATTGGGACGTCTCTTGTTTTTTTTTTTTCGCCATTTGGAGAGAGAGCGGAACCATTATAGCGTGCTGCCCTGTTGCATGTTGATTGATGCAATCCTTGCATTCTAGCGAAGTGAGCAGGAGAGCTGCGATTGAAAATTGAAGAAGTCCGTGTCAGCGTGCGGATTGTGATCTAAACGTCCAGCAAATTAATGTACTGATTATTATGTAATGAACTTATAAGTGAAAGGGTGCGATTTATTGCCCATATTTGTTGCGTTTTTCGTGAAATAGTATGTGCGCTCTTGGTCAGTATTTTATGTAAACTTTTTCTTATTTTTCTATGTTGCCTGATAGTAACTGTATAACTATACAAATAATTGTTTCAAATGTAAAGCGAACTTTGATGAGAAATCGCTGGAATAGATTGTGAACTTGAAATTTGTGTAACCAATGTTAAGAAAATTTTCCGTTTTTTTGGCATGTATAGATTAGTTACAGGTAATTTAATTATTAGTGTGAAATGGTATTTTATGCAAATGTGAAAATTATAAAGTTTTCGATTTTTATAATATGATACAAAATATGTGTGGAATTTGTCATTCTAATTATTTCTTGTCTATCTGAACTTTGAATTTGTTAAAGAAAAAAAAAAAATTTGAAAAATATATAATTTAAAATAAATTTTAAATTTCCTAAACGATATTAATAAGTTTTCCTAGTGAAAAACTTATTTTCAAGGGGGTAATGCGAGTGTAGTAATGCCTAGTTAAGAATATCAATTTTTGTTTAATTAAGATGTTTAATGTAAATCACTTACTAATAATTGTGAAATTACGAGAAAGCATGTTTGTTAGATTTAAATTGTTTAAAATGGGAAGAGTTGGCAATCCTGAACAGAGGCCCACAGAACGGACTACCCCCAAAGAGAGTCAGTCCTTCGGCAGCGCGATAAGCGTGAAGTTGGGGCCATGTAACCTTAATATTAAATTAATTGTTTTGTGCCCCTCTCCGACGTAAAATATTATAGTAAAATTTCCTACTCGCATCCCCTCAAACTACTTAAACCATTTTCGGAATTAAATAAAGTGTTAGTTAACAAGCGTTAAAAGAGTGTTAATGAACCCCCCCCCCCCCTTCCCCCTTTTTGTTGTAACGGCTTTCAGTCTCGGCGTGGCTACCATGAATATAATTGTAAAGTATCGTGGAAATGAGTAAAGAGAGTGTAAAGATAAATGCAATAGAGATCAGAAAGTAGAGTAAATAATGAAGAAAGTAAATAATAAAAGTGATTCACGACACTTATAAATTTGTATGCTTCTCTTACAATTTTTATTTTTCAATTTAGTTTTATATATATATATATTTTTTGTGACATATATATCATTCAGGCCTTATCTATAAAATTGGTTGTAAACAATCCATTTGATCTTGTTTTGAATTCGTTCAGAAAGGATTTGGACAAGAAGAGCAGAGTGCTAAAACGTGGGTAGTTTTCCCTTATAAATATGTATGCTCCTCTTACAATTTTAATTTTTTAATTTATATATATATATATATATATATATATATATATATATATATAATTTTAATTTTTTTTTGACCTATATATCATTCAGAGCACTCAAGAACAAAAGAAATGTCATTGAAATTTGGATAGGCCTACTGATTATGATTACATAAAATTAAGTTAATTGAAATTCTTAATATCTTCCTATAAGCTCAGATAAAAGGTTGTGTTTTTAGGCAGGGCTGTGGAGCTGGAGCTGGAGCTGGAGCCAGAGCCAGGAGCTGAAGCTTGAAGCAATTTTGGTGAGTGGAGCTGGAGTTGGAGCTGGAGCCAGTTATTTTTGGGAAGCTGGAGCTGGAGCTGATAAAAAATGTGTCAGCTCCGGCTCCAGCCCAATACAAAGAGTTCATATTTAGATACAAACTTTTTATGCTATTTTTTTTTTATTTTGAATGATTTCTAATTGGACTTAATTTTTTTCAGGAAATGTGTTAATTTTTAGAAACTTAAACTAGTAAGCTTAATTTTTAAAAATTGAAAATATTAAGTTTCATTCTTCTTTTTTTGAGCCCTTTCATAATGACAACTACATCTCAAAGTCAAGCAAAGTCCGCATTATTTGAATACTTCACAGTTTCTACAGATGGAAAATATTTCATTTGTCACTGTAAGAAAGAAAATAATGATGAACAATTATGTGAAACTAAAATTAGTTCTTGTACAAGCTATGATACAAAAGTACCGACCCAGACTGGCAAGCCATCAAATTTAAAAAGACATCTACAACGATTTCATCCAAAAATTTTAGAAATTGTTAATAAGAAAGACAGTGAAGCAAGTCAAGCATCCACCTCAACTAAAAGTAAAATTTGTCCTGGGGGACAATTGCAAATGTCACCATTAACAAGTTTCTTTCCTAGTAATAAAGTTACTGTAAATATGACCTCAGATAAATTCAAGAAGTACATCATAGAAATGGTGGTAAAAAATAGTATACCTTTATCTTTTTTCTCAACACCAGCTTTTTAGGTCTTAATGGAGAAATGGCCAGTAAACTCCAAGTTTCTTTGGATAGAAATAGCATTAGAAAGATTGTGATTGAAGATGCCACACACAAAAAGGAGGAACTTCAAAGAACTCTTAAGGAGCGCTTTGTGTTCCTCAAAATGGATGGATGCACTCGCCATAGAGTTAATTATTTTGCCATTAATGTGAGATATATAGATGACAACAAAGAAAAGGTGACTCGGACACTGGCAGTAAGGAATACACATGCACATCACACCAGTGAATATCTTTCTAAGTTAGTCGAAACTGTCTTACAAGATTTTAAAATAAAAAAAGAACAAGTTCTATGTATTGTCACTGACAATGCTTCGAATATGCTAAGCACTATTGAAAAACTAAATAGAGGGACAGTTACTAAGGAAATAATGGAAAATGAAGATGACATTTCTGAAATTGATTCTGCAAATGAAATGATAGTGACAGAACAAGATGATGAAGTTCTAGATGATATTGCTGAAGAAGCCACTATGCTATCTCATATTCAACACATGCGCTGTGTTGTGCAGACATTGCAGTTAGCGATAAGGGATGGATTAAAAGAACGACATGCAGCAACTATGATCAGCAAGTTCAGACAGGTAGCCACTGCAGCCAGAACACCAAAAATAGACTCCATTGTGAAGAAACATTCAGGTATGGGAGCTATTTTAGATCAAGATACTCGGTGGGGCAGCACCTATTTGATGATTAAGCGTTTGCTTGATCTGAAACCACATCTTGAAGACCTGGCAAATCAAAATGTCTCATTAACTGAAAATGAATGGATGCAATTGACCCAATTAGAAGTTCTGCTTCGTTACCCTTTTGCTGTCACTAAAAAGTTTCAAACAGAAGAATTAACTTCTGGTGAATTCTTGTTGGCATGGAAAGAATTAATATTTCGTCTCAATCAAACAGGAGGACTACTTGCTGAGGGAATTGTTTCTTCGATGAAGAAAAGAGAGGTATTACTATTAGAAAATGCAATTGTATTAGCTGCTGTTTACATAGACCCAATGAACAGAGTTCTATTAAATGACGATCAAAAAGCTAAAGGAAAAGAGGCCCTCTATGACATTGCATTGCGCATGGAAAAGCTGGTATCTGAAAAACCAGACGCCCAGAATGAAGAAGATAGCAGCATTACCAACCAATCATCCTCTTTAAATGATGAGGAAGATTTCACAAAATATTTGGACAGAATAGATAGATCAAATGCAAAACGTCTCAAAGTAGAATTAAAGAATCCTCCACAGATGAAAATAACCAAATTCAAGCAAGAATTCTATGCTGAATTAAAGGAAGTAGAAAAATACAACCGCTCCTCTAAACTGACAGTTGACGATGTCATACCCTTATATCCAAAGATTATAAGGAATGTAGCTAGTATTGTATCAGCTCTACCACCCACACAAGTCAGTGTAGAACGCCTCTTTTCAGCACTGAGAATAGTGAAATCTGATTTAAGAGCATCAATGAAGGATGACTTAGCAGAAGCCATTTTATTTCTGAGGACAGGCATGTAATGAAGATGTATAGAAAGTAATAAAAATTATTTTAATTTTTTTAAAAGGCTACATTTTCCAAATAAACATTCTATAATACAAACGAATAAGGTTTTTTTTTTGTCTTTTTGTAAAACATTTTTTTTTTGTCATGAAAGGTGTAGGTAATATTATTATTAATAAATGATAAAAAAAAGCCACAAAGGCATAGCTATAGTCATTAGAATTTAGATTAATAGCTGCAACAGGCTTTGGTCTAAATTTTAAAAAGTGGCCTGATGAATCATGTGATGGTGATGAAATGTTTTGTGTGGCTGCCTGCTATGGCCTATGAGTAGCAAGGTACAATTTCAAGAGATTTATCAATCATTAATATATGGTGAGAGGAGCTGGAGCCGGAGCCGGAGCCAGAGCCGGAGCTGGGCATAAAAAAAAGCTGGAGCCGAAGCCGGAGTTGGAGCCAGAAATTTGAAAATGCTCTAGCCGGAGCCGGAGCCGGAGCTTAAGATTTTGGTGCCAGCTCCACAGCCCTGGTTATAGGTACAAGACTTAATTATTCAAAGTAATGACAATTTCATATATCTATCATATCAAAATATACAGAAAGTTTGGGTCACACAAAACATTTCGAATAATTTGAATTACACAATACAGGGCGTCCCAAAAAAATGTATACACACTTTAACAGCTGATAGCTCAATTGATGTTTCTTTCTTTCCAAGTTAAACCCATTAGAATTAATAATGGCAGTCAGACTAAGCTTTGAACAAAGGAAATTCATTCTAAAATGCTACTGGAAGTGTGAAAACGCAGTTGAAGTGCAAAGACAGTTTAGGAGGGAGTTTCAAACAGATCCACCAACGCGACTTACCATCACTCGAATTAGAGATAAGTTTGAAGCCGATGGAACTGTTCAGAATGTCCACAAGAAGCGTTCCGGAAGACCACGGACATCGACAAGCCCCATAAAGCAAGAAAGAGTACTGGAAACGTATCACCAAAGTCCAAGAAAATCTGTGCGGCAAGCGAGTCGTGAGGTAGGAATTTCAGAATCGTCTGTCCAACGCATTTTGAAGCGCTGTCAATGGAAAAGTTACATTCCAAGATTAGTCCATGCTATTAATGAAGATGATCCGGACCGAAGAGTGGAGTATTGCGAGTGGTACTTGGCACGATGTGGGTGTGGGTTGGACGAAGGGGTTTCGTAGAATACCCTCCGCGTTCACCAGACCTCACACCACTAGACTTTTTTTTATGGGGATACTTAAAAGACAAAGTCTACGCTATAAAACCTGCAACAGTCGCTGAATTGAGAGCAGCCATTGAACGAGAATGCACACAAATACCAAACGAAATGTTTCGTGATGTTTGCGATTCCATTGCTTCGCGTTATCAGCAGTGCCTGGACCAGAACGGACGTCAGTTTGAAAACAGGCGTTGACAAAACAATTAAATAATGTCTGTAGATTCTATTACATTTTGAAAATGAAATGTATTTTAATAAACACTGCCTTTATAAGTATTTAAAGTGTGTATACATTGTTTTGGGACGCCCTGTATTTACATTACGAAGTAATCAAAATTGTCAAAAAGGAGGGAAAACATGCATTCACAATCAAAACTCCATCATTTGTGACTATGTGAAACTTAGAAACCATACTGCACACCAAAAATAACCAAAGTTGACCACACATATCAATGGCACATTGATATACGATGCTACAGTCATATTTAGGTTATATTTCAAACCTTTATGGTCAAATATAAGTAGGTAAATGGCTTTTTTAAACAACACTAAAGATATTTCTAAGTTTGCTAGATAATATGAGATCATTTGAGCATTAGTAGTTTTTGAATTGTTGACTTTACTAAAATTGACACACCCTACCATCCTAAGCTATGTAGGAGGGCTATGCTGAAAGGATGCAAGGTGAGCTGGTGAGCCAGGAGGCACATTATCTGCCCCACCATGCAGTATTACGGCAAGACAAAACTACCATCAAACTTGAGGGTAGTTTTTGATGGCTCAGCCAAGGACAAAGGTGGTGTGTCCTTGAATGACTGTTTGGATGCTGGGCCAAATTTAAATGCAGATTTATTTTCCTTGTTACTGAGATTCAGGTTTGGTAGAGTAGCATTGACTGCAGATGTGAAGCAAGCATTTTTGCGGATAAAGTTAAAACGAGAGGACAGAGATGCAGTAAGGTATCTGTGAGTGGATACGAAAAACATGTTGGAAAATGAACCGAAGGTTCAAGCATATAGAATGAAGTCAGTGTTGTTTGGCCTCAGCTCTAGTCCATTTTTGTTGGCAGCTACTATGCAGTACCATTTTAAGAAATATTCTGAAGTCTATCCTAACACTATTGAACACATAAGAAAAAAATTTTATGTTGATGATTTGCTGTGTTCAGTGGATAATACAGAAATGGCTAAACAGATATTCATGGAGGCTAGAGCTATAATGAGGGAGGCTGGCATGAAGCTTAGAAAATGGCAGACCAATCCTTCTCAGTTACAACAATTTATGAGTCAGTCCTGTGTAGGACCTGATGCAGCAGAAAGTATTGAGGATTCTGGTATTAAGAAGTTGTGGGCAATAGACACAAAGGTGCTGGGCATTGTTTGGCAGCAAGGAGAGGATTTGTTTTCCTTCAATGGGAAATCTTTAGTAGAGCTGGCTGAGAATGATACAAGGTGGACAAAACGTACAGCTCTTAGTTTGGCTTCGAAGGTCTTTGATCCTCTTGGATTTCTGGCTCATTTGTGATAAAGTAAAAAATTTGGTTTCAGAGCCTCTGGGAAATTGGACTTGGTTGGGACCAAGAGTTGCCTGATCACATGATGGTAAGGTGGAAATATTGGTTCGAAGAATTTGCACATCTTGGAGACATTGAAATCCCAAGATGGTACTTTGGAGAGTTGAACAATAGTCCAGACAATTTGGAGCTGCACATCTTTTGTGATGCAAGTGAGAAAGCCTATGCAACTTGTATTTATATAAGAGGCACATTCAAAGAGGAAGTAAGTTGCAGGTTGGTTGCTGCAAAGAGCAGAGTAGCACCTTTGAAAAGGCTTTCTATTCCAAGGTTGGAATTGATGGGTGCAGTTATTGCTAGTCGGCTTGCAGTTACAGTGCAAAAGTCTTTGGGCCTTTATGAAATTCCAAGCTATTATTGGACAGACTCCACTATAGTTTGGCACTGGTTAAGAAGTCAGGCAAGGAAATGGAAACAATTTGTTGCCAATAGGGTGGAGGAAATTCAAGCACACACAGATCCACAGCAATGGAAGCATTGTCCAGGCACCCAAAACCTAGCTGATTTACCAACACAGTCAAGTTTGTGGTGGAATGGGCCAGAGTGGCTAAAACTTGGAGGTGAAAACTGGCCTTCTAAGCAGCCTATGGAAAAACTATACACGCTTACAACATGGTATCGTATGTAGTACCTTTACTTCTTAATTAAATATAAATTATTAACTAATTGAATAAAATATCTACAAAATTGCCTGGAGATTGGCGACATAGCCTATTGGGAATGAAAATAATTGCCATACAACGATTATATGAGCGGCTCGATCGGAGCTTGCTTATGTTACAGCGATGCTTTAAGCAAGGAAGATGTACTTTATCTTCCATAAGTTCTGAGTGAATTCCTCATAATATCAAACCTAATAACTATAAAAAGGATAGGCCTATTTCTTCAGGTATTTAAATACAGTGACTGCCTATATTAATTACATCAAAGCAACTCGTTGTGTAACTCCATCGTACCGCGGCCCTACATCGAAAAACATCGTCGCGTCCTACGAACAGAAGCGAGGCCCAACGAAATAATAAGATAAGGCAATTTCTTTCTTTACCATTAGGCAGCGCAAATACCGAAGGCAAATAAGCATAAAAAGGTCCTTTGAAGACCTACATATACATAACTCTCTAACGAAAAAACGTAGGGCTTTTGTCGTTAACTCTCCACTGTAATCTGCTGGAAATTTCCAAAGGAGCAATCAACCCATAGCCCTATATATAATTTTTTCATACAGCCTATTGTAGGAGAATGCCAGGCTGAAGAAGAATGGGTGAGTGAGATGAGAAAATGCACTGTGAACAATTGTCAAGTTATGCAGCCAGTAGCGGATTATAATGGGGGCAAAGGGGGCATTTGTCCCCGGCCCCAGATGCTGACCGGCCCCAAGATGCTGACCGACCCCAAGAAACTATGTAAACGCTATAATCTACCGTTGAAATAATTGGTCGACCGTGAGGAAGGAAAAAAAATTATAGATTCCGCTTCTACAAAACCTAGGTTTGGATCCCATTTATGTGAACAAAGTATACATTTTCTGTAATCACATCTTTGTTTTTGTTTCGTTTTCTGTTGATCGATCCCAGTCAGCTGATCACATCACTCATGTATGATGTATGTATCAGGTAAAGAATTGTGTTTTTCTAGTGACACCGGCCCGAAAATATTCATTGCCCCCGGCCCTAACAATGCTTAATCCGGCCCTGTATGCAGCAGGACCCCATATTGAGGCTTGAGGACATTAGCAGTCTGAAAAGGTTGTTAAGAGTGACAGCATGGGTATATAGATTTACAGACAACATTAAGGGAGAAACAAGAAGGGAAGGAATTCTGAACAGTAAGGAGATTCAGCAATCCAGGCAATACTGGGTGGTGTATGTGCAGAAGGAAAAATTTGGTGAAGAGAAAATTGCTCACTAGCAATCCATTACAGGTTCTACCAACACATTCTGTTCTCAAGGGTTTGAACGTGCTTTTGGATCAGGATTTATTGAGAGTAGGAGATAGACTACAGTTTTCTGGGTTTCCAGAGGAGAAAAGACATCCAATTTTGCTACCTTCTCGGGGGCACTTTGTGGAACTTTTGATCCTGGATACGCATCATAAGTTGTTACATGCTGGAGATAGAGAAGTGATAATAGAGATCAGACAACAGTTTTGGATTCCCAAAATTAGACAAGTAGTAAAAAAAGTCTTGCATAAATGTGTGGTTTGCAAGTTGGAGTGCAAAGCCTTATTATGAAAAGGTGGCTCCACTTCCAAGAGAACGGCGTGTCTATACTGCCCCACTTGATGTAGTGGGAGTAGACTTCACAGGTCCAGTCTATGTGCATGAGCAAGGGGAGTCTAACAAAGGTTATATATGTCTTTTCACATGTGCTACCACCAGAGCAATCCATTTGGAGTTGGTAAGCAACTTAAGTAGTGATGTATTTCTTTTGGCCTTTAAAAGGTTTGTGAACAGAAGGGGTTTCCCAAATAAAATCATATCGGATAATGCAAAAACCTTCAAAAGGGCTGCAAAGGAACTTCAAGAAGTTTGGTCCTTGCTAACAGAGGAGGGATTCCAATCCTACTTTTCACACCATGGGGTACAGTGGGAGTTTATTGTTGAGAGAGCACCATGGTGGGGAGGATTTTGGGAAAGGCTAGTGAGAAGTGTAAAGTGTCCATTAAAGAAACTTTTAGCTAATGCTCATTTGAACAAAGAAGAATTTTGCACTGTTTTGTGTGAAGTAGAAGCAATGGTGAACAGTAGGCCTATCACCTTTGTTTATAACAGTATGCAGGATGCAGAGCCATTGACACCAAGTCATTTTCTTTGTGGTAAACGATTAACATCAAGCCCCAGTTTGCCAGAAGACTTACAGCCTATCCAGAGCACTCAAGAAGAGTTAACCAGAAGGTTCAAGTACCTTGAAGAGCTACAAGATCAGTTATGGAAGAGGTGGCAGATGGAATATTGCCAGAACTCAATTATTACCCATCAGGCAATGTAAAGGATTCCAATGCAAATTGTATCAAGGTGGGAGAAGTGGTAATGATTGGGGATGAAGACGAAGCTGATTGATGCAGCATTGCTTGTATATATTAAGTTAAGGTGTGTGTGTACGTATATATATATATCCATCTCATAATTGTAAGGTTAGTGAAAATTTCACTTAATTTAGAGCTAGCATTTTTGGGCTCTTGTGGCATCATTTTTTGGGGGTCACTGCACGTCCTTCCTACTCGTTTGTTGAATGCGGCACTTACAGGGTGTGGTTTTATAGAGAGCTCTCTTGCAATTCAGTTTGGTTGTTTAGCTACAAGATTGTTGCATCGTGCAATGGTACAAGTTGTGTTGTTGCAAGGTTTAGAAAGAAGACCATAAATAGCGCCCCTTTTGTTTTTTATCTTAATTTTATGCAACTGAGGCCTAAGGTAGGCCCACATCGAGTCAGCAACACTGAGGTAGGACCTAATAGGGCCTCCAAGTCCGTAAGTTTTAGTCTAGCTTAACTTGGGCTGTAGGTTGAACTGGCCCTTCAGAGCTTGGCCATTCAGGGCTCAACTGGGATTCTGAACCCTATAAAATAAAATAAAACACATATGGTGCTACCTTGATGTTAAAAAACTGCTCCATATTTTTACCACGAACTTCTACAACTTTTTGTCAGTCTAGGACGGAACTCATCTATGGTTTTATTGATTTGTTCTTATGGTAGCTCATCCCATTTTTCCAAAAGAAGCTGTCGTAAATGAGCGACATTTCTTACTTTGACCCGATAAATTCTCTGACAAATTTTCCCAAAGGCCATAATCGACAGGATTTAAGAGAGAACTGTTTGGTGGCGAAATTTAATACCGCTACCTGGTATTCATTTGATATCTCCTGTTTTGTCGATTTTCTTGAGAAGCTTGTCCAAACCTTTTGCAGTCCATCCTTTGTTTAGAAACTCTAACAATAATCTCTTTCGTCCATAATGTTTTTCAAGCCTATAGTGTTTTATAAGAACTTGGTCCTCTGAAGTAAATGGCACTTTATAAATAGGGCTGGGACCTAATACCTGAAAAAGCGGAAAACAAAATTTAAGTTGGCTTACGTTAATTAAAATCGTTTTAATTATCAACTTGAACCTATGATTAGCAAGATCTTTCTGGAATATTCGCCATAAATCCAATTTCTTAGCTAAAATGCTAAAAGATGGCACACAAACCATAAAATTACCTAGTACTAACATACTAAAATGTCATGGTTCTATGTACCATATTTGCCGAGATATGAACGATTTAAAAGGTCTCCCTTTTTCTTTTCTGCCGACCCGATATATATATATACAGTATATACGCAGGACCTGTCGTAGTGGGGGCCAACCGAGACATTTGCCCGAGCCCCGCGCTTAGTATTAGTATTATATATATATATATATATACAGTCGATGATCGATATAAGCACGTTCTCGGGACCAGCACAAAATGTGCTTATATAGGTCATTGTGCTTATATGGATAAGACCCTTTATAAGAAGCATTTATTGTACAAAGAGTAATCATTTAAATACTGTAATAATAAAGGAATGTGTAATAAAAAACAATAATACTGTATTTAAAATTTCATTTATTCATAAAACTACATATACTTATCATTGTTTTTTATTTGTCTAAATAAATGTTATATGTATGTACAGTACATTAAAATTTCACAGTACATACATTTATTTCGGAAAATAATCTAAAATTGATGATTGTCGCGTGCTCTTGTTTTGCATTATGTAAATTTGAATTGCTTGTTGGGTGCTCTTTAACTCCTGAGTTGGTATACCATGTTTTTCAAGAACTCTTTTTACGTCGTCAAGCATAGCAAGTGTTTGCAGTGGAGTAATGGATATCTCATCAATTTCAACATCTTCCGACACTTCAGTCTCATCATTTCTTACTTCATTCAGTTCTTCAAAACATTCAAGTTGACGATCGCATTCGATAAACTCTTCATCCAAGTTTGAGCATTCTTCGCTGTTTAAAGCTTCTAATTCAGAATCTTCGTTGCATTGAATTGTTTCTCCCTGATTCAATGGCAAACATTTTCTGAAGCAATTTTGGATAGTGGTCGAGGTCACATTATTCCACGCTATTTTTAGCATGAGAATGGCATCCAAAACAGTTACAGATTTAGCAGCACTCTGAAGAAATTCGTCCTGGCCACTATCTAAGCGTGCAACCAACTCTTTCATTAATTGTTTTCGATAGTGTGCTTTAAGGCAGCGAATAATCCCACCATCCATTGGCTGTAGAAGTGGCGTTGTATTCGATGGCAAGTAGACAACCTCTACATTTGTTGTTGTGACTTCCTTAGGATGCGCAGGGCACTGATCTAGCAGCAGGAGAATTTTCCTTTTCTTGCGTCGCATTTTCTCGTCCAACTTTATTAACCATTCTGTGAATATAGCTCGAGTCATCCAGGATGCAGAATTCGATTCATATTGTACTGGAAGTTTGTCTTTCTTGTTCTTCATACACCTTGGATTTCAGCTCTTGCCGATCACTAGCAGAGCTAGTTTTTCAGTGCCAGTCATGTTCGACGCCAACAAAACAGTTAGTCTTTCCTTCTTTTTTCATCCGCTGACTACTTCATCCTTTCTGGCCAGTGTACCGTCCGGAGTGGCCCTAAAATACAGTCCTGTCTCGTCAGCATTGAAAATTGCCTCCTCTGGATAACGTCGCAGAAGCTCTGACCAAACAGTCTTCTTCCATTCGTTGGACCCAGATAAATCAGCATCCGCCTTTTCGCCATGCTCTCGTTTGTAGACAATATTGAATCTCTTTTGGAACTTTTGTAGCCAACCGGAAGTAAAGGTGTTTGAAGGAAGATCTTCGGAACCATCATAGATTTCTTGAACTAAAGGCTTAGCTTTCTCTATTAAAAGAGGTCCAGAGAGCTCTGCCTTTTTCTCCCTCGTGACAACAAACCATTCGTACAGTCGCTGCTCCAGATCTGGTAACACTCCTTCCCGCTTTCTCTTTCGCGAAAGATATCCATTTTCCAACCTGAGTTTGTTTAACTCCACTTCGTTTCGCAACCATCGGCTAACAATCGTATGATCAATGTTGAATTTACGTGCAACATCAGCTTTCTTTCACCGTTATGAACCGCCTGAATAACCTTTAGTTTGAATTCTAATGTAAAACTTTTACGTTTTGAAGCCATAATGCACTGTGAGCACAACCAGCCTAATTAACGAATAATACGCATGTCATGGTGTCGCCTATATATAGGTAGTTTCCACCAATCAGCATCTTACACGTATGTGTTTTCCACCAATCAGCATCTTCCACGTCCGTGCTTATAGCGAGTTCGTGCTTATAAAGATTATTCCTATTAAAATATATATGGAAATTTTTGGGACCGCACGATTAAGTGCTTATATAGATTATGTGCTTATATCGAACGTGCTTATACCGCTCATCGACTGTATATATATATATATATATACTAATTTTAATTTCTTCTAAATTTTTGTTAAACAGTCACTTTTTTAATATACATTTGGTTAGCTTCCGCCCGAATTGTTCATTCTGACGAAGGTCAAGCTTTTCACTCCACCTTAGACCTACAGTTTAACGTGGAATCCAAACCACGCCCCACCAGCAGCCAGCGTCTTAACCACTAGGCCACCCAGGGTACCCATTTATCTACCAACCACTTTCTTTATTGTGTGGAAGGATGAACAGCTGGGTTTTGCTGCGCACTGGCTGCCGTCACCGGGTCTCGATCCCGTGGCTGATGGATTCGTAGTCAGCGACGCTAACCACTACCCCACCAAGGCACACACACACATATATATATATATATATATATATATATATATAATATATATATACTTTCGAAGATTGCCTAATGGAGACAGATGTGAAAAACACTGGCTTGTATACTCTAAAAAGGCTGATGCTCTAAAAAGGCTGATGCATGTTTTTGCTTCTGCTGTAAATTATTTGGCTCAAGTACAGCACGCAAATTAATCAAAGAAGGATGTAATGACTGGAAACATTTCAAAGAGATCTTTTTCAAAGTTTAAACTAATAAAAAACTATCTCAGGACTTGTATATCTCAAGACAGGTTGAGTGGACTTACTATACTTTCCATCGAGAGGGAAATTGCATCAAATTCGGATTATCACGATATGATAGCGGAGTTTGCTGCAAGAAAGCCGAGGAAGGTGAATTTTAGAAAATGAGCTGAATATAAACTATATAATATACAGTAACAGAGTGCATAGCATTGTTCAATATGTATTCAATATGTAATTTTGAGGAGGCCCCACATAGGTTGATTTGCCCCTGGCCCCGCACCCCTTTAGGACCGACCACTGTATACACGTCTCATTTAAATTTTTTGGTGTGAATTAATACCAACTTTGTTCATTTTCATGTTTTATTACAGATTTCATATTTACAAAATAGATAAAAATATCATATCATATCCCTTAACATATTTACACAAAATACTTCCCCATATTACCAATTTTAAACACTTGTTAATCATGTTCTGACTGGGTTTGAATGTCAGGCAACCACCCTGTGCTCTCACAGCTTCAGACAGCTTCTTCAACATTCATTAGTTTTTTTTATGAGATTTTATTGCCTCGCAGTTACAGTCCTTGAGGTAATGTGGTTGTGTCCAAATTTCTCCACTCATCATCTAAATGCTGGATTTTGCCTTGTTAGATGCAAGGTACAGCTTTTACTAAGTCATAGAGGGAAGGTATAACCTTCCTAGATCTTGCATCTAAAACCTTTCTTGGTTCAAGAACGAGCACATCCACCATAATTTGTTATTTAAATCACATCTTTTTCTTTGTATGCACATAGTGATAATAAACTGACGACACCTGTACCGAACATTTTTTACTATATCTGGATACTTACAGATGATGTCAATTTGTAGTAATCCATGCATGGCAGATCCCAGGTAGATTTGATTTAGTGGCAAGTGGTTCGCCTCTTGACAGGGCTCATGAGGTCTGTTTTCTGAAGAATATCAACCCTGCAAAAATACCCCAACTAATTCTTATATAGCTCAGTCATATTTTCATGGAGCAAATGGATAGCGGGGCATTCTCTCTGGAAAAGTAGATTAACTTTGGTAAACTTTGGTAAAATTAAATTCAAGAAGTTGTAGTACAGAAGTACTGAAGGGTCCCTTAAATTATCTAAAATTTGTTACACTGCCATTAACCTCTCTTCCGATTCCTTGGCGATAAAATGCATCTTCAGAAGTTGTCACTGTTCTAGGACCCTTTCTACAGCTTGATGAAAAGATAGCCAGCGTATCTGGCAAGCGTGGAGGATTTTGTGGGGCTTGGTGCCACAAACAGTCTGAAACTCTTTTAGTTTGTTTCCTTTTGGCACTGTGAGAAAAGAAGGTATAAATATTCCTGAGAAGATCCTCGCAGTGCTGGGACGGAGATTTGGCAGCTTCTGAAGCATAAAGGTAAATAGAATGGCATATGCATAAGGTGATACCAGGTAAAGTGGCCATTAGCCTACGACATAATGAATTTTGCTCCCCTATGATGATAGAGGCTCCGTCAGCAGCAAATCCAATAAAATTGGCAGTCGGTATCTAATGGGAAACTAATGTTTCCATTAACAAAGAATATAAATTCTGGCTTGTTGATCCAACTGAATTGTTCTTACCACCATAAACATCCAATAATTCTAGCATTCCAGTATTGATGCTACTTGTGCTAGAGTCCAAATAGCGTACAATTACTGTGCAGACTTCATTGTACTAACATTAGTAGTTTCATCAATAATTACAGAAAATTTTACATCTCAGCTTCCTCGCCGTCTCTTCACTCACACTCTTAGCCAGAGATTTCACCACCTCGGTGCACTTGGTCCTCTTCATTGACCAAGTGATCGGCAGTGGTGAAGGGAAGGTTATGTTCAGCGATGAAGCAAGCAAAGAGGATGGTTACCATTGCCACCCCATTTGGAGAGGAGGTAGCAGGTCCCTCCAGCTGGACTTCCTGCTGCACCTTCCCCTCATTTGTGACGTGGATCCGCGTCCCCTTGGTGCCTCTTGATGGCTGTCAGCTCGGCACTGAAGTCCCTGTTGCAAGTCGTGCAGAAGGCCCTCGAGGGTCCCCTTCCACATGGGACAACCAAGGCTGGAACTCCACGTTGTCCATCCAGACATCCTTAAACTTTCGCTTGGCAGCCATGTCAACCTGTAAATTTATGTTAGCTTTAGTAAGAGAATCACAGGGAATTAAAATCATTAAGGGCTAGAGTGTAGTGATTCCCCTTCCTTCATTTATATATTCATTATTTACTTTACTTTCTATTAATTTTCTCTTTATATTTCATCGTTGTCTTTACACTCGTTTCGCTGTACTTTATAAATACAAGTAGCACGTGACCGAGTTGAGGCGGTTATAATTTGAACAATACAAGGGAGACCGGAGAATTAATTATACGCTAATTACACTTTACTGACTTATTTACATCGAAACACTTTTTGATAAACGGGGTAATGCGAGGGGGTGAATTAACATTAACATTTTAAGTCGGAGAGAGACACAAAAGAATATTCTAAATTTATACACAAAAACACCTTAGGATAACAGCCGTCCGATAACTGACTCTTGGGCATTTTCTACCCAGCCTGGGCCGATTCTTAGTGTTGCCAACTCGTATTTCTTATGTTTAATTTAAACAAACCATTATTTCACGTAGTTACATTTCTTATTAACATTATTATCTTCTTTATTAAACAAACATTATTAAATTCTTATAAACAAACTTTTTAATTCTTAATTAGACATTAATACAAGAGCCTCAAAGAATACTGACATAAAACATTGAGAACTAAATAAAATACGAAAGACTTAAAGGGGGACATACATTTATTTGTCATAAGGGAATTCTTAACTAAGCACAACATTACACTGGTTCCCCCAACCATCGTATTCGCGGATTTGGTACCCTGTGACTTTCCTGTTCCCCAAGCTGAAAAACACCCTCAAGGGAAAATATTTCAGGAAGTATCAGAGATC
>JAJOZX010005030.1:90000-155000 GCA_023014485.1 Bathynomus jamesi | reverse complement strand
CATTGACGTAAAAATTTGCTTCATCAGTAAACAAGATCTTACAAACGCATATTCTTAGGGTATCTGAAACATAAAAACAAACGTTTAAATTTTCCTATGTATGGAAACTTACGGCCCACCCTGTATATATATATATATATATATATATATATATATATATATATATATATATATATATATATATATATATACAGAGTCATGCAAGAAGTAAATAGACACCCTTAATTTTATGGTAAAATGTATGCATCCAAATTTTTTTGCCATTATTATGACTAATATTCGTTTCCTTTTTTAGATTGTAATATACCCATCCTAGAACATGCCTCGAACACAAGATATAGCTGCACGTACATAATAACCAAGCTGATGAAGATAGTTTACTGCTGTTCTTGGGCTAATTTTGAGTTTTTCTGCCACTTCTGAAGCTTTTAAACGAGGGTTGTTCTCAACAGATCTTCGAACAAAACGAAGACATCTGTCAGAAGGCCCAGGTCGACCAGGTCGTGATTCAATTGATGTTTTGCCCTTTCCTTTAAATTGGACTATTATTCTGTTAACAGTAGAAAGGGGTATTCCGAGATTTCTGGCTATTTGTCGCTGGGACAGTCCACTCTCAGATTGACCAACAATCCGTCCTCGTTGAAAGTCAGAAATTTCTTTGGAATCTTGTGTTCGAGGCATTTTCTAGGATGGGTATATTACAATCTAAAAAATGGAAACGAATATTAGTCATAATAATGGCAAAAAAATTTGGATGCATACATTTTACCATAAAATTAAGGGTGTCTATTTACTGCATGACTCTGTGTATATATATATATATATATATATATATATATATATATATATATAATATACAGGGCGTCCCAAAACAATGTACAGTATACACACTTTAAATACTTATAAAGGCAGTGTTTATTAAAATACATTTCATTTTCAAAATGTAATAGAATCTACAGACATTATTTAATTGTTTTGTCAACGCCTGTTTTCAAACTGACGTCCGTTCTGGTCCAGGCACTGCTGATAACGCGAAGCAATGGAATCGCAAACATCACGAAACATTTCGTTTGGTATTTGTGTGCATTCTCGTTCAATGGCTGCTCTCAATTCAGCGACTGTTGCTGGTTTTATAGCGTAGACTTTGTCTTTTAAGTATTCCCATAAAAAAAAGGCTAGTGGTGTGAGGTCTGGTGAACGCGGAGGGTATTCTACGAAACCCCTTCGTCCAATCCACATCCACATCGTGCCAAGTACCACTCGCAATACTCCACTCTTCGGTCCGGATCATCTTCATTAATAGCATGGACTAATCTTGGAATGTAACTTTTCCATTGACAGCGCTTCAAAATGCGTTGGACAGACGATTCTGAAATTCCTACCTCACGACTCGCTTGCCGCACAGATTTTCTTGGACTTTGGTGATACGTTTCCAGTACTCTTTCTTGCTTTGTGGGGGCTTGTCGATGTCCGTGGTCTTCCGGAACGCTTCTTGTGGACATTCTGAACAGTTCCATCGGCTTCAAACTTATCTCTAATTCGAGTGATGGTAAGTCGCGTTGGTGGATCTGTTTGAAACTCCCTCCTAAACTGTCTTTGCACTTCAACTGCGTTTTCACACTTCCAGTAGCATTTTAGAATGAATTTCCTTTGTTCAAAGCTTAGTTTGACTGCCATTATTAATTCTAATGGGTTTAACTTGGAAAGAAAGAAACATCAATTGAGCTATCAGCTGTTAAAGTGTGTATACATTTTTTTGGGACGCCCTGTATATAGATTGTGAGGACGCAATTGTTGAACAAATTGCAGCAAAACACCAGCAGAGCTGGGCAGTATTTAAATACATTTGTATTTAAATACGTATTTAAATACATTTGTGTATTTAGAACTGTATTTATAAATACATTGTTTTTCATGTATTTGAATATAGTATTTAAATACTTTAATGAGTATTTAAATACAATGTATTTAAATACTCAAAATATAAAAATGTAAATACTTTTACTGGTTTAATACACGTTCTGTACTAGCACAGTACGACGCGTCGACAGTGTAGTACAGCATGGTTCATGTTTCAATGTGTCAGTTCAATCAGTTGTGTGCCACTCTTACTCGAAAGCGGTTGATTTCTTTATCGTGTGCGTGTCATGGCTTAGTGAATTAGTGAATGCATATGTTAAAATTTGTATGTATTTAAAATGTATTTACAAATGTATTTAAATACAATTGATGTATTTTGTATTTAGTATCTAAATACATTCGTAAAATGTATTTAGTATTTAGTATTTAAATACATTTCTCCCATGTATTTAGTATTTAGTATTTAAATACATTCAATGTATTTATTGCCCAGCTCTGAACACCAGAACACATCAGAAGACCAGGAAAGCGATGAGGATGACACACCTGAGCTTGAACGAGTGACTAACCAGGATGCCAGGAAATTTATTGCTGGATTACGACGCTATTTCATGCAGGAAGGCAATGAAGGCAGTCCTATATCTGCACTAGATACCTGCGCTGATTTTGTTCAGTTGCAGTCAATCAAGAGAACACGGCAGGGTACACTCGATAAATTCCTCCAACGTCATTAGCTGTTAAGAACTACAGTACATGCGTGTTTAATACGTATGTTGGTTTACGTCGTCGTCGTTGGCCTAGGCAAGCTACGGCTTGGGACCGTAGCGCATCTATCCGGTATAGGTTAACCTGGATGATGTAGCCATAAGCACTGCCGCTGCTTAAGTGCCAACCAGTGATTATCTCACTAGCCGTATTGAGTCCGTTAGGCGAAACTGCGACAGTACCAAAGGTGGAAAATATAACCTTTGGTTTTCTATTATTTATTTTGTAAAATGGACATGGTATTAGATTAAAATAAATATTTGAATATAAATAATTAACTGACAATTGTGATATATAATTAATTATGTTTACATACAATAAAATAATATAGTATACATAAAATTAGTATTAATGTGGTTCACAATTGAATTATAATGGGGTAACTAATTTAAAATGAATTTATACTATTCCGAAATTCAAGACGGTAAAATTAACATTTATCTTGAAACTAAAATAAGAGTATTCACTACACACTCCCCCACCAGAGAGGAAGTTCAAAGAGTTCCGAACGACACAGATTTCCGCTGACCTTTTTGGTAGCTACATGTACCTCACTTAAGGTTGATTCCAAAAACGCAGGCTTAAGACGATCGATAGAAACCTTGTCGACCTTGGAACCGCGCTGGATGAGAAATGATTTGCGCGTACGTCGGAGAACTTCATAGGGTCCGTCATATGGACATTGGAGAGGCCGTTTTGGGACAGGTACACGAACGAAAACGTGGGTGCAAGACTGGAGGGCTGGGGAAACAAAGATGTTCTGTTGGCTAGTCAATCGAGGGGGAACAGGCTGAAGGGACTGCATGTGAGAGGAAAGTGTTTGAGCGAATTCCGTAGGATCACATGACTTATCCCCTGCAGTGAAGTAGCCACCTGGTAGCCGCAGTGTTGTTCCATAGACTAGTTCAGCCGCTGTAGTCTTCAGATCACTCTTAAATGCAGAGCGAATACCAAGCAACACGAGTGGAAGCTTATCCATCCAATGGGAGTCTTCGTGACACATAAGGGATGACTTCAGCTGGCGATGGAAGCGTTCGACGAGGCCGTTAGCTTGCGGATGATACGCACAGGTATGCGCATGTACTGTACCCAACAAGCTGGTAAACTTCTTCCAAAGCGAAGACTCAAATTGGCGACCTTGGTCAGTGATGACTTTTGTCGGCAATCCAAATCTTGATACCCATCCATGAAGAAAGGCTCTTGCAACAGTGTCCGCTTGGATATCAGGAAGTGGGATGGCTTCAGGCCATCTGGAAAAGCGGTCGAGACAGGTGAGCAGATAACGTTGGCCTTGAATCACTGGAAGAGGGCCAACAATGTCTACATGAATTACCTCAAATCGCTGGGATGGGGGCGGAAATGCGTCAAAGGGGGACCTGGTGTGCCTTTGGACTTTGGCACGCTGGCAGGCAAGGCACGTTTTGGTCCAATGTTTGACATCCTTCCGCATCGAGGGCCAAACAAAGCGAGAGGTAACCAGGTGTTGCGAAGCACGGATACCAGGATGGGAGGGCTTATGAAGATCCGTGAAGACTGCTTTCTGTGACATGGAGGGACATAAGGGCGAATAGCAGCTGTTGATACGTCGCAATAGAGGGGCACAGACAATCCTGGCATACTCATTTTCTTGAGGGAAAGTGAGTGAGTGGAGTCTTCTCTGAGCAGGTCTTGTAGTTCCGTATCCTTATCTTGATCCTGTGCAATAGCATTCCACAGTGTAGAGCTGAGGGTAACAGAAGTAATCTCTATTCTTGAAAGTGCATCCGCTGGAGTGTTCAAGACACCTTTGATGTGGCGGATATCTGTGGTAAATTGCGAGATATAATCGAGTTGCCTGATGACTCTGGGAGAGTGGTTACAGCTGTTTTTATTGAAGACAGTGACCAAAGGTTTGTGGTCGGTAAAAACACAAAACTCTCGGCCTTCAAGGAAATGTTGAAAATGCTTCACGTTTAAGTAAATAGCAAGAAGTTCACGTCCGAAAGCACTATAACGCGTTTGGGCTGGCTGCAGCTTTTTCGAGTAAAACGCGATGGGTGCTTGTTGACCGTTAATGGTTTGTTCCAACACCCACCGATCGCAACATCTGATGCATCGACCGTCAGAGTTAGGGGGGCATCACTGATAGGAAATGACAGAGACAATGCACTATTGATAGCATTTTTGGCATTGTCGAACGCCTGTAAACTATCGCTACACCATACCAATTTCGTTACCTTGCGTTTGTGTGTGATCATAGCGTGTAGAGGAGCAAGAACACTGGCACAGTTTTTAATGAACTTGTGGTAATAATTTACCAAACCTAGAAACCGACGTAACTCACGCTGATTATTTGGCATAGGGTAATTTTTTATCACTTCACACTTGTCCTGAAGGGGGGTAATTCCGTGCTGCGAAATCGTGTGACCAAGAAATTCCAAGGTTGGCTGTGCAAACACACACTTAGATGCATTAATAGTAACACCGTATTGTTCTAAGCGTTGAAAGAGGAGTGAAAGATGTTCCTTATGTTCCTCTTCCGTTGAGCTGGCCACAAGCAAATCATCGATGTAGGCATAAACAAAGTCTAAGCCTCTGGTGACCTCATCTATAAACCTCTGAAAGGTTTGCGCAGCATTCCGTAGCCCGAACGGCATCTTCACAAATTCGAATAACCCAAATGGTGTACAAACTGCAGTCTTGGGAATATCCGAAGGCTCTACGGGAATGTGGTGGAAAGCCTTAACGAGATCTATTTTACTGAAGATAGATTTGCCGTGGAGAAGAGAAGTAAAGTCTTGGACATTTGGTACCGGATATCGGTCCGGGATGGTTGTCGAATTCAAAAACCGGTAATCCCCACATGGTCTCCAGTCTCCTGACTTCTTCTGGACCAGGTGTAGGGGAGAGGACCAACTGCTTTTGGAAGGTCTTATTATCCCAAGATCATCATAAGCTGGAATTCCGATTTGGCAGCTTTCAGTTTGTCCGGGGCAAGACGTCTGGGTTTTGCAAACACAGGGGGACCTTTTGTTGTAATGTGATGGGTAATGGTGTGCTTAATGGTATCACCCATCTGCATCGGTTGAAGAATTCCTGGATATCGCTGGAAAAGGCACTGGTACATGGAATTAGGGGGAACGAGGGAAAGTGCAGAGTTCGAGGCGTCCGGAAGGGCAACCTGTTTGGCAAGAACAGAAAGCAGTGTGGCCTGGTCGCATAAGCGTCGCTTGTCAAGATCCACCAGGAGTTTGAAATGCTGGAGGAAGTCAGCGCCGATTATGGGATGCTGCACTTGAGCACAGATGAAAATCCACTTGAAGGATCGGTGAAGGCCCAAGTTTAGTTCACGCGACTGAGTACCGTACGTGGGTATGCGTGAACCGTTAGCAGCGTATAGAGGCGGAGATTCCGAGTGCGTATGACCAGATTTTTGAGGGAATACACTGACTGACGCTCCGGTATCGACCAAGAAATTGACACCAGAGTTCCTGTCCTTTATGAATAACAGGTTGGCAGTGCGAGTACTAGACGCCATTAGGACTCGCTGCTGGGGTTTTCCGACGAAAAATTGCAAGGGGAGATGCACTTCCTAGCCTTCTTTCCAAATTTCGAGTGGTAGAAGCAGATCTTCCCGGAACTCGAACGATGCCTCTTCGTAAATCTTGACCGAGAATGGCTTCTTTGCCGTTGATTTTGTAGCAGAGAACAAACGTGGTTGAGTTGTTGACTTAACTCTTTCACTTTCAACTCCAGTTCCGATTGTGTGTTCACGTTGTTGACCGGAGCTGTGTCAATCTCCACTACTTTGTCGGCAGTTTCTGCTAGTTTATCAACTGGAGTAGCAGGATCCATAGTGGCCAAGACACGCTGAGCTGATGGAGGAAGTTTCTGCAAGAACAACTGTCTAAAGATGTCCTTATCGAAGGTTTGTGCGCGTTCGCCTAGAGCGCACTGCATAGCCCTCAGCATTTGAGTGGGCTTACGGTCTCCAAGTTCTTCTTTTGAGATTAACTGATGTAGTTTCTCACGCTCGGAGACAGTGGTGCGGCACAGGATGGCAGACTTCAGATCGTTGTACGGGTCCTCACTCGTGGAAGTAGATACGATGACGTCACGGACTTCAGAGATGATGCTCGCTGGTAGAGAGGACAAAACATGATCGTATTTCGTCCTGCTAGCGGTGATCCTTCCCAAGTTGAATTGTGATTCCACTTGGTGGAACCAAATAAATGGATCACCCGGCCAGAAGACGGGGAGCTTTACGCTCAAGTGGGAGATGGCACCAGCGTCGTCAGGCATCTTCTCCTATGCTTGCTGACGTACAAGCAAGACGACAAGTTCCCAACGAAGGAGTGGAGGTTGAGACGAGCGCAGGCACAGAGCGCACGGGCAGGGGTGAGGGGCAGAGGGCACGAGCGACATTACAGTCTGGTCCTAGTCGCTCGGGTGAAGGGGTGATGGGCACGAACGACGTTACAGTCTGGTCCTAGTCGCTCGGGTGAAGGGGTGATGGGCACGAACGACGTTACAGTCTAGTCCTAGTCGCTCGGGTGAAGGGGGTGATGGGCACGAACGACATTACAGTCTAGTCCTAGTCGTTCGGGTGAAGGGGGTGATGGGCACGAACGACGTTACAGTCTAATCCTAGTCGTTCGGGTAAAAGGGGTAATCCAGCTCCGGGGTCACCAATTGTTGGTTTACGTCGTCGTCGTTGGCCTAGGCAAGCTACGGCTTGGGACCGTAGCGCATCTATCCGGTATAGGTTAACCTGGATGATGTAGCCATAAGCACTGCCGCTAGTTAAGTGCCAACCAGTGATTATCTCACTAGCCGTATTGAGTCCGTTAGGCGAAACTGCGACAGTACCAAAGGTGGAAAATATAACCTTTGGTTTTCTATTATTTATTTGCAAAATGGACATGGTATTAGATTAAAATAAATATTTGAATATAAATAATTAACTGACAATTGTGATATATAATTAATTATGTTTACATACAATAAAATAATATAGTATACATAAAATTAGTATTAATGTGGTCACAATTGAATTATAATGGGGTAACTATTTAAAATGAATTTATACTATTCCGAAATTCAAGACGGTAAAATTAACATTTATCTGAAACTAAAATAAGAGTATTCACTACACGTACATGAATCAAATTTGTTTTCAGGGTAAATATTTTTTCTCTGATTTGCACCATTTGTTTCAGTTCATATCAGTAAGTATTTTTGTTAATCAATAAACGGAAAGTTTGTCTTTTGTCTTATGTATACCTTTTAACTCTTTACGTGCAAACTTCGTATAATTGGGGCAGCCGCTTAATTGGGCCAAAGTATTCCAGTCCCGATATGTCCCAATTAACCGGAATCCACTGTATATATATAATATATATATATATATATATATATATATATATATATATATATATATATATATAACTCGTTTAGGTTTCCGTTGTTGGTCTCTCTTCACACAAAGGTTAAGCTGGTGGCCCCGCCTCTAAGCCTGGCTTGGTGGAGGAGGAGCGAGTTGCTCTCGCGGCCTCCACGTACATATCCAGGTATACCCGGCTCATCTGGTACCGTCCTGAGCCAGGCATCTATTCTTTCTCTGAAGACTTCAACTTGACCCCTGTAACGTTTCTGAGGTCCTTTGGAAGCTGGTTAAAAAGTCTTCGCCCCCTAACAATCAAACTATTTTCCTTCAGTGTTGAAGACGTCCCTTGTCTGGCCTTTAATTTGGGAACACTACACATTCTGCCTTTCCTATTTTCCAGCGTTGTTTAGATGGTAATTGGGTTTAGTTTGAGATTTGGTACCAGTTTTTCGATCATTTATCCATATGTAGATTATGGTGTACCTCTCTTTTCTTCTTCCAGGGAGTACAGATTTAGTTTATGTAGTTTTTCCCAGTAGTTGAGTTCTTTGCAGCCATCAGTCTTGGCTGTGAAATGTCTCTCTCTCTCTCTCTCTCTCTCTCTCTCTCTCTCTCTCTCTCTCTCTCTCTCTATCTCTATATATATATATATATATATATATATATATAATATATACAGAAAGAATAGGACTTTTCCTGTAGTGGGATACATTTTTTCTTTTAACATGTTAGCTCTCTCCATTGTGTCAGTTTCACAGAGACACTAGCAACGGACCTCTTCCCTGCAGACAAATTCGAAAGTGAGATATTTCCTCTCCATTTTTTTTTAATTAAAATTAAAATTTCGATTCAAATCCAAATCCAGATTTAGATTCCATTTCTTAGCCAGAAGTTATATGAATGCAGTTACAACGAAAAGGAATTAGATTTTTGAACACTGAGGCAAGTATAGGACAACACTAATTAATTTGTACATAGTATGGGCATAATACCGATGACAAAAGAAGGGGGCATCTTTATAAAAATAACACTATAAATAATGATAATTACTTACTTAATAATAATAATAATGATAATAATGAATGTAGAGCATTTACATGTCGCAGTTTTAGAGAAACCAACGCACGGAACGACTTCGAGGTTAAGAGTCATTGACAATGAATCATGCGTAAATATCGTATTTTAATTAGAATTAAAGTATTTTAAACTTTACTTTTAGTACCTGTTAACATCACAATGAAATATTTTTTAATGGAACTTTGTTAAATTGTGTAAATTGCCAAATAACGATGAGATTTACCTTGAAATTCCTACGTAAATGGCTCAACATATTTCAAATATCCGATTTGTTACACCATCTTTACATGGTGTAACTATAGCTGAGTCATTGATCTTAACTTTTATTTCATAATACTGTGTATATATTTATATAATATATATATATATATATATATAATATATATATATATATATATATATATATATATACAGACCGTGCATGAAACAAGGAACTCTTCTAGGAAAATTAAATCCACTATAGTCCAAATAAGTAAGTAATGGTAAATGACAAATACTATAGTTTTTTTTCTTTTTCATGATGCTAGCCCGACGTGGGCAACGGATCACTCCATGCACGGTCTGTGTGTATCATATCCGATTTGTTACACCATCTTTACATGGTGTAACTATAGCTGAGTCATTGATCTTAACTTTGATTTCAATACTGTATATATATATATATATATTATATATATAGACCGTGCATGAAAACAAGGAACTCTTCTAGGAAAATTAAATCCACTATAGTTCAAATAAGTAATGGTAAATGACAAATACTATAGTTTTTTCTTTTCATGATGCTAGCCCGACGTGGGCAACGGATCACTCCATGCACGGTCTGTGTGTATCATAAAAAACCTCAGGGAACCATTCTGAGTTAATTCCCATATATATAATATATATATATATATAAAGCAAACAACCACAAGGAAAAGGAAACACAAAGTCCGAGCGCTTTCGTGATATATTCACATTATCAAGGAGGAACAGAATGTGAATATATCACGAAAGCGCTCGGACTTTGTGTTTCCTTTTCCTTGTGGTTGTTTGCTTATTAATAAGGTCACGGTTATTTTGTGATTTTAGTGCATATATATATATATATATATATATATATCCCTTGGTTACTTCTGTTTTGCTTCAGCCCAATTGTTCATTTTGACGAAGGTCAAGCTTTCACTCCACCTTAGACCCACAGTTTAACGTGGAATCCGAACCACGCCCACCAGCAGCCAAGCTTCTTAACCACTAGGCTACCGAGACTACCCATTTATATATCAACCAATTTTTTTTTATTGTGTGGAAGGATGAACAGCTGGGTTTTGCTGCGCACCGCCCGCTGTCACCGGGTCTCAATCTTGGGGCCGATGCATTCATAGCTAGTCAGCGTCGCTAAGCCAGTGGCGGTCCTCAGAGGAGGCATAGGAAACCGGGCTTCCCTTTTTATAATACGCAGGTTTTATTATATAAATATCTAAATAATAAGCAATATTTCTCGTCTTTCATAGTGTTAAGAAAAGTTTGCTTCTATATAATATTTTCATTTGCTTTTACTAACATTTTGTTGATGATTACAATTAATTTGTAGTTATTAATTTTGTAGTCTTAAAATATATCAAATTTTGAAAATACTTTACTTAACACAATATACAATCTAGCATTAATTTCTGATAAGAAAATTAAAAGACTTATTCTTGTTGTTTCCTCCTATTCATGATGACATACTCAATTTCTTTCTATGTAGACAACGTGATATAAATTCTTTTGGGTCTCTCTATGTTCCATTACCACCAGCCGCCACTGTCGCGCTAACCACTATACCACCGAACCGCATATATAATATATATATATATAAGTTATATGAGAAAGAGAGATAGTTAGATAGGAGGGGCATGTATAGAGAGGAAGGGCAACAAGCTATTCATTCTTCCACACAATAAAGAAAGTGGTTGGTAGATAAATGGGTACCCTGGGTGGCCTAGTGGTTAAGACGCTGGGCTACTGGTGGGGCGTGGTTCGGATTCCACGTTAAACTGTAGGTCTAAGGTGAAGTGAAAAGCTTGACCAACTTCGTCAGAATGAACAAATCGGGCGGAAACTAACAAAGGTAACAAAGGAAAGGTACATACAGGGTTGCCGCAAAATTCGCGCATCATAGGAATTTTCAGTGTTGACTATATTATTTTTTTCTTTAAAAGGTAGAGAATGGCTGCGAAATTAACAATAGACGAGGGGGTGAGCTTGGTTTTATTTAGTGTATGGAATACCAGGTACTACAAATCGATGAATCGGTACAGAATCGGTACCGACTCTCGTCTATCGTTAATTTCGCAGCCATTCCCCACCTTAAAGAAAAAAAGAAATATAATACACTGAAAATTCCTATGATTGCGCCACCCTATATATATATATATATATTACGTTTCTGAAGTATCCCTTTATACGAAGAACTTTTACTAATGTCAAAAATAGAGAATGGAAAGTATTAAAAAGAGAAATAATTGTACAAAACTAAGTTTTGACATCGAGAACTGAAACGTGAGGTTGAGACGGTAGCAAAAATAGCTCACGTGGGAGAGATAACTGCGTCATTCCTCTGAGAGGGTGGGTGGGAAGAGGAGGGAGGGAAAGGAATTGGGGGGAAGTATTTATGGCTAGAGGGGGCAGGGGGCAAAGAGGGGGGGTAATAGCTTCTAAATATGTGTTATATTTTATTATAGTTCAGGCTTATTAAACCTTACTTCTTTTTCAGAGAAGAGAGCAAATATTTTGCTGTAGATTTTAGTGTTGAAATATCATGGCGGGAAACAATTCTTTTTTCTTTCTTCCGCAACCTCGTGACGTCATTTCGATTTAACCCCTTCACTACTGAGACCGTATATATATATATATTCTGTTCTGCTTTATCACTAATGATTTTGTTGGGAGAGACGCCATTTTGATTCCTCCTCCAACTTAACCTTCCCCCAAAACTTTTCCCCACAACAAAGCCTCAGAGTTGAAGGAATGTTGGAACTGCGTCACAGATTGTATATTATATTAAGTTTGTTATTTCTCGCATTATTGAACCTTCAAATGTAAATAACATTTAGGTATGCTTCGATAATATTTGCGCATAAAATAATCGCATTATAAATACCATGAGTTTACCTCGTGCTAACATGATAAAAAATCAGTATATATATATATATATATATATATATAAATAATGTTTTTTAGTTTCGTTTTATCAGTAAATTATATCTAACTTATGAATCGTATTCAAATGCAACTTGAATCTTATTTTATTGTAAATATTACGGGTTTTAGGTTAAGGTTTTACACACACACACAGTCACACACACACACACATATAGGCAGGGCCGCCGAGAGGGCGGGTAAGCCGGAAACTATAGCGTGCGTTCTACAAAGATATCTTTAGTCTACAAAAGAATTTGCTCTGACCTCTACTATAGTGTGCGGTCTACAAAGATATTTTTAGGCTACTAAAGAGTTTGTGTTGAAGTGACATGACTTGAATTTGTGCTGACCTGACCTAACTTGAATTTGTGCTGACCTGACCCGAAATGAGTTGACTTTATCCGTGGGGACGAATGTGAGGTCAAGGCGGACGATAAAAGGGGCAATCAGGAAGACGAATATTAGTATCGATCCAGAGTTCAAGTTAAGAACATCTTCGTGTACCTTGTGCCATCTTGAAATCTAAGAACGAATTTTACCCGTAACAATGTTGCTGAAAGATTTCTACAGAAGCGTAATCTTGACAAGACACCGCCGTAGCATTTTTACGTGAGCATAATCTTCTGGACGTATCACAAGAAGCAGAGCCTTGTCATCGATGTGGTAGCGTCATGCAAGAAAAAAGAAAACGAGACAGAGGCGGAGAATTTAGGCCTGTACTTCGCTGCCCTCGTAGAGGGTGCCAAACTTCACGTTCCGTTCGGAAAGGCAACGCATTTTTCTATTATACGGACATCAACAACAAATTACGCTGCAATTTGAGTTTGTGCGAAATTTTAGAACTGGTATTATTTTTTGTATCGGAAATACCGATGGACACAGCAGTTACTTTAACGGGAAAGTCTTATAATACTATAACCGACTGGTATAATATGTGCCGAGAAGTGTGTGGAGCCGTTGTTTCTCATCGTGCAAGAGGTAAGATGGTTGGCACCGAGAATCATTTCCGCTGGAAAGTTCTAAGAAAAAATGCGGATGATTATTTGTAGCATTTTTAAATGATATTCGAAGTGTAATATCGTTTTACTCAATAAATTATTTAGCACATAATTATGTTTTAATATATCATAACAAAATATAATGACTTTAAACACCTAAAAATACTAAATTACTAAGAAAATTTTGATAGTACACATTCTAAGTATTGAAAAATTGTAGACCGCACGCTTTTGTGTAAATATGTTTGTAGACCGCACGTTATAGTAGTACCCATATATATATATGATGAAAATAACCACAAAGGAAAAAGAAACAGAATGGTGCTCAAGCGCTTTCGTCTAATGACATGCTCAGGAACAGTGAAGATGTCATTAGAAAAAAAAACGCTTGAGCACCATTCTGTTTCCTTTCCCTTCGTGGTTATTTTCATCATAATATTATTCACGTGTTACTTTCGTGAAATAATATATATATATATATATATACACTCACATGTTCGTTTAAAAAGGCTGGAATCTCTATTAATAGTGAAATTTATGATCGATGTACATTATACTACATATTTTCTTTATTTCTAGTGTCTAATTCTAAGTTCTTTGTACGATATTGACGTCATATCTATAACAAAGACTTTGCCTGTATTTGTATCATATCTGTAATAAAGATTAATTTGTACGGTATTTCCGCTATCCGTTTGTGTATTAGTCATAATTTAAACGTGACTTATACAGTATATCATATATTATATTTTATCTCTAATTAATTTGAGAGTCCAGTAAAGCCGTAACTTTAAGGGTGAAATTATATAAAATAGTAGTTCAATTAACAGTATTATTATATTATTGGTATTATTGCATTATTGCAACATAACAGAAATTGTAATATTGCAGGGTGGGGCACGGGAACCAAGTGTTTTTGGAATAATCAGGAAAATGATATTTATTTTTGTAAAGAAAATATATTGGTAGAACAACATTCGTAAGAACATAGCATTTCATGTCATAATAATCATGTACCGAAAATTATATCTGGCATATGATGTCCTTGGCCGTCGACGCATTGTTGAAGGCGTTTACGAAATTGGCCTCCACTCTTCCCAGCAGGTCTCTGTTGATTTGGATGATTTGTTGACGGATCGCTTCCTTCAATGCATCTAATGTACGGGGCTTGTCCTCGTAGACACGTGACTTGAGGTACCCCAATAGAAAGAAGTCACATGTGGACAAGTCAGGGGACCGAGGGGGCCATGCAATGTCACCAAATCTCGAAATGAGATGGTTGGGAAACAGGGGGGCGAAGAACAGCCATTGATGCTCTGGCGGTGTGTGGCGTGGCCCCATCTTGCTGAAACCACAAATGTCGACGAGCAATACGCCTTCTTCGTAACTCAGGATGAAAAAGGTGTTCACCATCTCTATGTAACGCCCAGATGTTATGGTAACGGTAACCCCATTTTGTTCGAAGAAATAGGGACCGATGACGCCAAACTTTCCCACCGCGCACCAAACTGTAACCTTAGGGCTATGCAGCGGTTTTTCATGGAGTTGTCGCGGATTTTCAGCAGCCCAATACCGACAGTTTTTGATTGTTGACGGCCCCATTAAGGTGGAAATGGGCTTCATCATCATCATTACCACCATCATGTTTTCATTCTGCTCATAAAGTGCAAGCATTTCCTGTGCAAAATTCAGTCGTTGGGGGCAATCGTTTACATTCAATTCCTGCACCATCGCTAACTTGTATGGGTGAAAATGTAATTCTTCATGCAAAATCCGTCTAACAGTACGATTGCTGATTCCGAGTGCAGCTGAATGTCTCCGAGCAGAGCGGCCTGGGCTTTGCAACATCGCTTGTATGACCCTTTCAACGTTCTCTGGAATACGCACGTGCGTTGCGTGCGGCCTTCGGTTGGTTTTGTTTTCATTATTGAGCCTCCTGTTCGAAGATTGTTAACCCAACGTAAGATTGTGTCACGAGCGGGAACAGAGTCATTTCGATGAATGTTGAATCTGCGGCGAAAACGCACGCTGAACTGCTGTCACTGACTCGCCACTCCTAACAAATGATCATACGCGAACATGCGGTGTTCTAACGTCCACTGCTCCATGATGGCACCTGAAAGATAAAGGTGAGTGTTAGTTAAAGTTAATTGCTATGAACCCAGAATGGAATGCTACCTACCGCACGCCCCTCCCATTCCTAATGGCCGATTACTAGCTATTCAAAAAACTTGATTCCCGTGCCCCACCCTATATATATACACACACACACACACATATATATATATATATATTATATAGATATATATATGAAAAATTATTTCACGAAAGTGACACGTGAAAAGTATTTATGATGAATAAAACCACGAAGGAAAAAGAAACACAAAGGGGTGCTCAAAACCACAAGGAAAAAGAAAAACGATTCCAATCGTTTTCCTTTTTCCTTGTGAGTTTGCAGCATTCATTCATTTCACGTGTTTAATTGTGAAATTCATCCCATATATATGAGGTTTTTTATGATACACACAGACCGTGCATGGAACAAGGAACTCTTCTAGGATAATTGGTGGGACCTCTTTGCGAGTGACCCGTTGCCCGCTTCGGGCTAGCATCATGAAAAAGAAAAACTGTAGTATTTGTCATTTACCATTACTTATTCGGACTATAGTGGATTTAATTATCCTAGAAGAATTCCTTGTTCCGTGCACGGTCTGTGTGTATCATATATATATATTACTAAAATATAGACAAAGCTTTATTTTAATTTCTCCATTTCTGTTTAGGTATTGATTTTCTCATACACTCCACTTTCTACTCTCCCCCATCCTTCCCCCTATCCTCCCCCATCCTCCCCCCCCCCATCCTTCCCCCAGATATCACCCTAAACTTGTAACTGACAGATAGAACCTCCGCCCAAACTCAAAAGTAAAATGAAATATTATTATATTGGAAAACATTATTTGTGACATTCTTATGTGTTAAATCTTTAAATGTAAAATAAAATATATGTCTACAACTATATTACATAAAATAACAATATAATCCTTCAGTATCAATCTCAATTCTTGGGATTACTTTGTGATAAACTGCGGAAGAATACCAAAGGGACTGAAAAAAACGTTGAGTAATACGCAGGCGATACAGTCGGGAATGAAGCGAGAGTTTGGCTTTGTATAAGAATACAACTGGGTTAACTGCGCCATTCTAGTAGCGTTTGTTGAACGAGGAAGATGTGTTTACAAGAGAAGCAATATTGATCATATTTATTTTTTTTAGATCCAAGTTTTTAATTTGTTTTTATAAAATTGTGTGAATCTTTCACGTTTTGAAGATTTTGTATATATTTATATTGTGATTCGTATAGTTTCAAAGTGTATTGTGAAGTGTTTTAATAAAAGAAGTATTTATTGAATTTCAAATGTATATTATTAATATTCCCCTTATTACAGCTAAGAATATTGGCGTTTCACTCGAGATATCGTGTTGGCGACTTCCTGTACTGTTGTCGTAACGTTGTCCACTACAGCAAACCGAAGGAGGCAGAGTACCGTAGTATCTTTTTAGACATGTTCCTCTCCTAATCAAATAATGGCCGTGGCGTTCCCTACTTTCAGCACACGAAACATTTTCGACAGTGAAAATCCTTCCTGGTGCTTCCACTGCACATCTCAGTTTGTGATGTCACCTGGTTTTTAATTTTTACTTCCTTATTTGTTTGGATAAGGCTGGTAGTGTTTAGAAGTTACGCATAGCATAGAAAAATTAGGTTAAAATCGATTAGCTGTTTTGCATTTTCGTTAAATTTTTGTTCTCATTTTATATCCCTTGTTTAATTTAATTGAGCTATGAATTCAAAGTATTGTTCTAACCAAATTAGAGTAATCCACTTCCATAGATTAACATTCTAATTTTTTTTTTTTTTCAAAGCAAAGTAGGCTAGAATAATTTTTTTTTTTTTAGGATTACTCTAATGAGGTAACTTTCGTATCTTTGCTTCAGAAAGTATTCATTACTTGGTTCCTCATGAATTTAAAATGCATCATTTATAAGTTACCTTACTAGAATAATCACTTTAAAGTTAGTTCATAAATCCTTTAAATAAGACTTCATCTACGCCCTCCCCTCCCTATTGAAAATCAGGTGATATCAAACGTCAAACAAAAACGAATTTTCACGCGTTACTGGTATTCAGCCGCCTACAAATCTATCACTTTATCTGGGCCCAAAGCCTTCTCGACGACGGTAGACTTGTGCTGTTATGGACAGAGAGAGTTGAATTTAAAAGTATAATATGGTAACGTGGTAAAACTCGACGGTATGTGAAATGGTCTGAAAAGTTTTAGTATTTTGGTAATAACAGTTAAGTTTTAATCTCGCTACCAAATAAAGAAAATAAAACATTGAAAAGGTAAACTTTGATTATGAGGTAATTACTTATATATTCCATTGCCATAGGCTTCTCCGTCATCAGTGGTCCGCAGTCGCAGCTGCTGCTAAGAATAAGTTGATGATTGGTACTTGGCACAAAGTGGGTTTATAGCGACCTAGTTGCAATCTTCCGATCTGGATTCGACTGATCTGGTATCATGACGCTTGATTTTAACTGGTAACAACTGTAATGATAGTAGCAATATTTCTTAGATCATTACAACAAACCACTCCAAATGTCCATTTTCAAATCTTAGCAGGTGTAATGTCATTTTGTGTATTATTATATATATGTAATGTATATAGGGTCATAATGTGGGGTGGGCTTGTCATTATTTTCAGGTGCTTTGGAAATTTCGACCATTGTTTCGTAGGAATGATTGATGCGTCATTTCTACCTGTTGAGGATACACCTCTTCTCTGAAAACTATATTGCTATATCAGTCCATGTTTGGAGTATACACACACACACTTGTGAAAGACCAAGGAAAAGAATGATAGCAAATTCACTCATTTTCTCCCCTCAACCACATTCCACTTCTCCCATTTTTCTCTTAAATCCAAAGCACCAATTTGAGCACCGCTGCAAATAAGTATTCAGCAGGGCTAATGACGAAGTTGGACGATGCAGTCCTCATTTAGGTAAGGAAGGAAAGCGTAATGATGAAATGGATATGTAAAGTACTGGCTTAATTTTCTTCTTTTAAGAGTCGAATGATTAAGGTGGACTTTAATTACACTTAAAATGGTATTAAAAGTGTTAAGTGAAAGTTGAAAATAGCATGAATATAATTGAAAGGTTTTGAGAAATTATGGCCGATGCATGAGTAATCATTTATCGTATTATGCATTAAATCAAAATCTAAGATGGGTCGATTTATATCCCTTGCAGACATGCGATCCTCGCCAATGCCGCAATTGAAAACCGCGGACCAAATCAGGTACCCACTCGTGTCAAGCTGCAATAGTTAAAAATCCGTTTTCCTGTAACAGGTAAAAGCAGCGGAGAAAATTCATTAACTGAACTGAGTAGTCGGTACAAAGTGAATTTAATATAATTATGAAATCTGTCAATACACAGTCACTGTAAGGAAATGTGTTCATAGTTAGAATATAACTATAAAATGCAAGTTTTCCATAATAGGGAATCTAGTTTGAGACTAACTTAAAAGAAGCGAAAATAAAATTATTTAATGATTTGAGTAAAGCCGAGAATAAAGGTATACAGGTTCGAATATTAAATGAAAGCTACTTTGAAATTATGTAATATCAAGGAAATCAATGTGCAAGGGGAGATGGACGTTATTTTACGAGGTAGGAGGTAATTCTTTATTCGCCAGAATCGAAACTTGAAGAAGCAGTTATGATTTTATGGAGTGTAGAAGTCTTCGATATTCGTATATAAGGTCTTCGTATAACAAATATTCAGCATCTACAAAATTAGAACGTTCGATGAAGGTAAGGTTTAACGAGGAGCGAAAAATGTTTAAAGTATACGGTGAGAAATTCATACGGTGGCCATTTCTTCTGCATGAGAGAATAACCATGACTGAAAATTGAAATTAAACATGTTAAAATTTTAATTAAATATTCACTTAAGACAAAATTTAACTCTAATTCTTATTAAATTCGCCCTGGTCTGTTTTCAATACGTACTTACGAGTGAGATAACCAATATCAAAGGACGGCTTAATTATGTAACGTTATATTAGGCTGTACTTATCGTTTTAAGAGTAGTCAATAAAACAGTATTTTGATATGCCGTATCACAAAGTGTGATCCTTTTCCTCCGGTTTTTCATCATTGACAAGTTGCATATTCTAATTTGTTAAAAAGGAAGCAATAGACTGGATAGGAGCAGCTCGTCCGAAGTGCCCGTGAAAAAGTATGTCGAATTTAATGGGATTGTCAGAAGTTTGAGTTTTCTATTTTCAAAATTACAAATGTGATACTCAGTACTTTACTTCATCGATATAATGAAGCTAAATGAATGAAATTTATCCGAAGGCGTTTGTGTTGAACGTGTTTGTTGCAGTTCGCAGGTGAAACCTTAAGGTATTTTACTTCAAATAATATTTCGACCTTAGAAGTGCTTTGATCAGTAATGGAAAAAGTTTTTAATTTTCGCTGCAACTCCCATTTTAATAATTGGCTTATTTTGTGATCTCACTTAATTACCAGGCCTCTTACTAAAACATCACTTCATAAATATTATTATTAAAAATTCTTAATGATAAATCGTGGAGAAAGCTACATCTTTGTACGGAATATCATAGGATAGGCTAACTGGCTCTTCTTCAGGTTGACATTGCAGTATCGAAAGAGTTATCTACCAAGTGATTTGAGAATCGGTTCGTGTATGCCAGTTGGAATTGCAGTCCCTACTCGTGGAGGTGAAACATTTCGAAATAAGATTTTTTTTTTTCGTGTTTCTAATGCTAAATACATAAACTAAACGTCTTTCAAAATATATCTTGCATATGAAGTAGGCACAGTTCATTAGTAGGTATACTGAAAGCGTTGTTAGTAACTTTGGTTTACTACTGCTGCTGTTGTACTTTTGCATTGTTTCAGGGCTTCATCAAAACGCTTTAACTAGAAAGGATATTGGTCTATTTTCATGTATATAAAGTTGCCTGAATATTGTTTGGTGGTGTTGTCTACTTCTAATTTAATGTAGAGGAGATTTTAAATTTTTTGTCCTTGGTTCAAAATTAAAATGTTAAAGTACTGTCACTGTATCATCAGGTCGCATATCGAGTAGAATAGGCTAACAATTTATTGTCAGGTATATTGTCGCTTCTTGTCCGATTTTTCTGATGGTCACTGCAACATCTGCGACTGTTCACCACATCCTTGCATTGTCTCGGGTTCATTCAGACATCTTAAACGGGAAAGGAAATTGTGTAATCTGTATTTTTATGTACTTTCGAAAGTAAACGAACATTAATTTTGTAAAATTTGCTTGAGATACAGGTTTCGACTTTTTGTGATTTTTCCTGCTTTTGTCATCATTAAATTTGAAGGTGTTTCCAAATTTGGAAAAGTAAAATATTTTCCTAAAATGTATTATCAGGTCTGGCTTAGAATTAATGTTTGCGTGGCGGAAATGTATCCTATTCGAGTGATGTCTGTCTCAGTTCATGCGTCTATGTCTGCAGATCAGAATCTGGTAAAGTCTGTGATAAATCAATTGTAATTGAAGGAAGAACGTTGAGGTTTTCGATAGATTACTTTATAAATATTTCGTCTAAGTTAGAAATTTAGATTTTGCATATATTTTTTTTTTTATGAAAATGATGCCTTAGTGTCAGGAAATAAACGGTATACCGCCAGATTGGATGTGATGCATAAAGAATTTGATCGTCGTCTGTATTTGGACCAGCGGTTGGATATGAAGTCATGGAAAAAACGTTAATGGCCGAAGTGAAGAATTTGAGTTGTCACTGGTATGGAAATTGAATGAGTGAATGAATGAATGAATGAATGGGAACTAATTATGGATAAAAATAATTCTTAGTTTTACAAAATTGCAATAATTTTAAAATAAAACAAGGTTGTTAATTAGTGTTTGATATTCATTTTTATTTAATTTTGCTTTTAAACCCAAGGTTTCACATGGCTGTCAGATTAATTAAAAGATAACATATACTTCAAAGGTAGTTATGATTAAGTAATATAAATATCATGGGTGAAAAGTATTAATTTAGAATACACAAACTTAGTTGAGTATCAGAATACAGTATGTATTAAATCTTAAATGTCGTTATCACATATGATTGAAATGTAGTACAAAGAAATAATACTTAAATCAGAGAAATGATACCAGTAATATAATGTATATACAAGAGGAATAGAAATTGTATATAGAATAGGATAGGTTAACAGTTCATTGTCAGGTATACCGAAGCCACATTTTCGCACTTTTTATGGACACTGCTACTCGTTCTTCTCCGCTCGTACTCATCGCTTCATCGTTTTGAATTTCTTGGAAAATCTTAAATTGGAAAGGAAATTGCGTGATCAACCTCTTTATATACTGTGACTTAAACCACGTCGTATTTTTGATGTCTTGCTATTTGATTTTTTTAATAATTCATATTTTGTGTGTGTCTTTGCTATAACTGTGTTCGTAAGATCTGAATATCAGTTCGAAATTTGATAAGGTATTTTTGTAAACTGTATTATCAGGTTTGGTGTTTGATAAGGCTTTGTGACAGAAGTACCAGATATTCAAGTGATATTCAAGTCTATGGAGCATGGAGTATGCAGATCCAAATTTGGTAAAGTTTCCCTACTGCATTGTTGCCAAAACTTGTTACTGAAACCTATTGTATATTTTTACAATTTTGATAGATTTTTGCTGAATACGTATAAATAGAGATTAGGATCTTAGTAACTGTTTATACAAATTTGGGAATATGTAGTGTCGGAGAATAAATAGTATACCACCAGATTGGATTTGGCGGACAAGAATTTGTTGGAATTAAATGCAGAATTTGGATCGGCCGCTGAATGTGAAATTGTCTTGAAAAGGAGCGCACCCACTGAAGTCGGTCTTCAATAATTCTTTGTTTAATAAGTGGTGAAACGTTTTTGATACTGCTCGGTGTCTGCACCCGAAGCATGTTACTACTACGTAACTTTTGTGAAGCAACTTTGTTTAGTTATCAGGGTAGTGTTTTAACTGAAAATTATGCGTCGTAGATAAAGTTTCTTCCGAGAAGAATTACTGCCTTTTTCGTGGTATCAGTTTGCAAGCACTGAAAAGATATGAAAATGTGCCTCCAAGTTTAAAATGTCTGGAATTTGAACATACAAAGTGACTATTCTTAATTTCGAAAGATTCAAGATCAGTTCGTTTGTTGCTTAAACTATTCTTGGGAAATGTACTTCAAATATGTAAGTGGCTTATAGTGTAGATAGGATTAGTTATATAATTTGGAATTTATTCGTGTACCAGTCTCAGTGCACCGTTTTTTTGCGAGACTATTGTATTTTAGAATTTAATGTAAATGCAAGTAAATGTTTGTGTGAAATATTGAATCTAAGTAAAAAAAACTTTCATGCTTTTCAAAGCGGACATATTTCGTTCTTTTGTAAATTAAACATTTTTATTTTGTAATGGAAACTTCATGGTAGATTCTTTTCCGTGGATATCTAGAGAGTTGGTACAATAGGTTCTGTAAACTAGTTTTTTTAGGCTTTTGATTTTACATTTTATCATATGAGGAAAAGATGAAACTGGCTGTATGTTAAGAATAACTTAGTTGAATTGTACTTAGTGCTGTATGTAGTTTACGAAAATGGAAATTAACGCCAATATTTGCTTAAATCTTGTGCAATTATATTTTTCCATGAATGTGTCACATAACGTACAGCCATTTTCACCTTATTTGCCGAATCATGGCATAGCTTTAATAGGTTTTGTAAATGGTGATGAGCTTTTTATTTAATGATAATTGCTTAGATATATGATTTATCCTGTTATTTACTTTCATGATATGTTTAACTTTTTTTATGTAAAAGGAGAATATGTACAAAGTATATAAACCGAGTATTATACCGGTCTGTAAACCATTAATCACAAATTAATGTAAACACAAGATGACAGTTTATTGTTAGATCGAAATTCTGAATGATTTTACATTTTGAATGAATTTATATAAAATGGTAGTCTACATTTTTTCCAAATTGCGTTTGTTCATTAGTACAGTATTATTAATCACTAGATAGACTAACAAAGGGTAGGTTAGGCTGACAGAATCTTCATCAGATTAAGTCTATGGTGTGTCGACACTGAAAATATGTTGCGCGTGAGGTCTCCTTTTCGATCGTCATCTGGAGTGTCAAGAAGTTGGATAGAGGAAGGAAGATTCTGTTGAAGTAGGTCTCATACACGCAACAATTTTGTCCGTTACTGAATGAATGTAAATAATTATTGGAAAGTCGCATATCGAGTAGGATAGGCTAACAATTTATTGTCAGGTTTACTGACGCTACTTGTCCGATTTTCTGATGGTCACTGCAACATCTGCGTTTCTTCTCCGCCTCACACTCATTGTTGTATCGTTTCGGATCCAATCAGCAATCTTAAACGGGAAAGGAAATTGTGTAATCTATTTTTGTATTAAAAGTAAACTAAGTTACATTAATTTTCTTATGTTTGCTTGAGGTAGTTTCTGACTTTTTGTATTTTTTGCTGCTTTTGTTGTTATTAAATTTGAAGGTGTTTCCAAATTTGGAAAAGTAAAATATTTGTCTAAAATGTATTATCAGGTCTGGCTTAGAAGTAAAGTTTGAGTGACAGAAATGTAGACTATTCGAATGATGATCGTCTCAGTTCATGCGTCTATGTCTGCAGATCAGAATCGGGTGAAGTATGTGCTGTATCAGTTGTAAGTGAAGCCAGGACGTTAAACTTTTCTAAGATATCGATAGTTTAGTAATAAAGAAATGTGTGTAAATTAGAAATTTAGAACGGATTTTTCTTTTTGAAAATGATGCCTTAGTGTTAGGTAATAAACGGGTATACTGCCAGATTGGAGGTGATGAATAAAGAATTTGATCGTCTTCTGTATTTGGACCAGCGGTTGGATATGAAGACATGAAAACAAACGTTTCATGGCCGAAGTGAAGAATTTGAGTTGTCACTGGTACGCAAATTGAATGAATAAATGAATGAAAACGCTTTATGGATAAAAATACATATTTTTGAAATATTACAATAATTTTAACGTAAAACTTGCAATTGTTAATTAGAATATTAATTTTTAATTTTCCTTTTAAATTTTTGGTTCAACTTTGCTATGAGACTAATATATCACTTCAGAGGTAGTTTTGATAAGTAATATTATAAAAAGTAATACTGCATTATAAATAATATGAGCAAAAACTATTAATAATTTAGAAAACACACACTTAGTTGAGTATTAGAATACAGAATGTACTAAATCTTAAACGTCATTATCACGTAAGATTGAAATACACTACAAAGAAATAATACTTCAATCAGAGAAATGAAACAAGTAATCTTATATACAAGAGTTGAATAGAAATTGTATATAGAATAGGATAGGTTAACAGTTCATTGTCAGGTATACCGAAGCCACATTTTCACACTTTGTGGACACTGCCACTCGTTCGTCTCTGCTCGTACTCATCGTTTCGGATTTCATGGAAAATCATAAATTGGAAAGGAAATTGCGTGATCAACTTTTTTGTGTGTTGTGACGTAAACCAAGTTGTATTTTTGATGTCTTGAGATATTTTTTTTTTAATAATTCATATTTTGTGTTTTCATTTAACTGTCATCATAAGGTCTGAATATCAGTTCGAAATTTAAAAACGTGTTTTTATCAGGTATGGTGTTTGATAAAGCTTTGTGACAAGTACCAGATATTCATTCAAGTGATGTCTATTTAAGTCCGTGGAGCATGGTGCATGCAGATCCAAATTTGGTAAAGTTTCTTTATTGTATTGCTAAATCTCTCTCTACTGAAGCCTATTTTATATTTTCACAATTTTGATAGATTTTTGGTAAGTGTGTTTAAAAATAAATTAGGATCTCAGTAACTTCGTATCGTATACACAAATTTGGGAATATGTAGTGTAGGAGAATAAATGGTATACCACCAGATTGGATTTGGCGGACAAGACTTTGTTAGGATTAACTGCAGAATTTGGATCGGTTGCTGAATGTGAAATTGGCTTGAAAAGGAGCTTACCCATTGAAGTCTGTTTCCAATGTTTGTTTGTTTAATAACAGTGGTGAGAAGTTTTTGATACTGCTCGGTGTCTGCACCTGAAGCATGTACTACATAAGTTTTGTGAAAAAACTCTAAATAATAAGCAAATAATCTCGTTATCAGGGTGGTGGTTTAACTGAAAATTATGCGTCGTAGATGTACAGTAGTTTCTTCCGAGAAGAATTATTGCTTTTGTCATAGAATCAGTTTGCAGTCGCTGAAGTGATATGAAAATCTCCTTCCACTTTTGAACCACCTGGAAATTCAACATCGATTTTGAGTATTCTCGTTTTGAAAGAAATTGAAGATCAGTTCGTTTGTTACTTAAGAGAAATTCTTCTTGGGATATGTACTTCAACATTTGTAATTGGCTAACAGTGTAGGTAGGGTTAGGTAATGTAATTTGGAATTTATTCGTGAACCAGTGTCAGTGCAACGATTGATTGATTGATTTTTTTTTTTTTTTTTTTTTTTTTTTTTGTGCAACTAATTATATTTTAGAATATAATGTTAGTGCAAGTACAGTAACTGTTTGTATAAAATAGTAAATCTGAATTAAAAACTCTCGTGCTTAAATACTCTCTTCAAAAGGAAGTTGTTTCGTTCTTTTGTAAATGAAATTTTTTGTTATACCGTTTTTGTGGGAAAATTTATGGTGGTTTCTTTTCCGTGGGTATCTAAGACAATTGATACAGTAGGTTCTGTAAATCGCTTTTTTTAGGCTTTGGTTTGGATTTTACTTTTTATATTAACGTATGAAGGCAAAATGAAACTGAATGTTATAGCTAAATTGTACTTCGTGCTGTACAGTAGTAAGATACATTTGAGCTAGTTTTACCTTGTTTGCCGAATCTTCGCAATAGCTTCTAATAAGACTTGTAAATGCTAATAAGCTTTTTATTTGATAATTACACAGAGCATGTGATTTATCCAGTTCTTTAGTTTCATTATGGTATATTGTAAACTTAGATTTCTGAGAATTTTTTTTATTAAAAAGAATATATATATATTGTGTGTAAATTATTATACGAGACTAAACTATTAATCACTAATGAATATAAACGGGAGATTGCAGTTTGTTTGATCGAAGTTCTGAATGATTTTATGTTTTCAATGAATTTATACAAAATAGTAATCTACCACTGGGCAAAATTTCGTAAGTACATTAGTAATATTAATCACTAGCTGAACTAACGAAGAGTAGGTTAGGCTGACAGAATTCTTCAGATTGAGTGACTTGTGTTAACATCAAAAATATGTTGCGAGTGAGGTCTCCTTTTCGATCGTCATCTCTAGCGTCATTCGAAGTCGGATAGAGGAAGGAAGGTTCTGTTGGTGAAGTAAGTTTCATAGATGCAAGAGTTGTGTCCGTTGTTACTGCATGCATATTGTAAATAATCACTGGAAAGTGCCGCATATTGAGTAGGTTAGGCTAACAATTTATTGTCAGGTATACTGACGCTACTTGAGCGGTTTTCTGATGCTCACTGCAACGTTTGCGACTCTTCATCACCTCCACTTATCCTTACATTGTCTCTGGTTCATTCAGGAATCTTCTTAAACGGGAAAGGAAATTGCGTAGTCTGTATTTTTACCCACTTTTAATGTAAATTAAATTTCATTAATTTTTTGTTTGCTCGAGTACAATTTTTTGATTTGGAATATTTTGTATTTTGTGCATATTTTTGTACTGTTTGACATTCGATCTGAATGTCGTTCCAAATTTGTAAAAGTAAATTTAAAAAAAAAAATGTATTATCAGGTCTGGCGTAGAAGTAAAGTGCGAGTAACAGAAATGTGGAGTATTCGAGTGGTGTCTGTTTCAGTTCTTGCGTCTGCAGATCACAATCGGGTAAAGTCTGTGCTAAATGAATTGTAAGTGAATCAAGTACTTTAAGGTTTTCCAAAAATTCGATAGTTTACTAATAAACAATTTTGTGTAAATTAGAAATTTAGATGATGTACGTTTATTTATAAAAATGATGCCTTAGTGTTAGTAAATAAATGGTATACCGCCAGATTGGATGTGATTCATGAAGAATTTGATCGTCTCCTGTATTTACACCGAAGGTTGAAAAATAAACTTGCGGCCGAAGTAGAGAATTTCAGTTGTCAGTAGTATGAAAATTGCATATGATGTACAATAGAAAATGCATATGGAGTAGGTTAGGTTAACAATTCATTGTCAGGTATGCTGCCGCCACATGTACCAACATTGCACCACCACTTTCACCTCCGCTCGTACTCATGACTGTATCGTCTTGGATTCCATCGAAAATCTCAGAAAGAAAATGGCCGTCTCCCGTATCGTTTTGGATTCAATCGGGCATCTTAAACTGGAAAGGAGATACAGTAGTATAATATGTATTTTTATTTACTTTTTGTGAACCAAGTTGCCCTTATCTTTGTACATTTATTTGACATGGAATTATTTGTTTTTATTATACTTTTATTCGATGGGTGTCTTCCTACTTCGTATGACACGTTAGATCAGTTCCATATTTAAAGTAGTTCTGGAAATTTATCATCGCATTCGCGTTACAGAAGTATGAAGTATTCACAATATTGTTTTCCACAATGTGAGCAAATTAGACCATCACCATGCTGTCACTGAAACTCATTTTAATGTTTTAAAATTTCATACAAGTTTGTTGCGAATATAAGGAATTACATGCAAATTAAAAATGAAGATTGTTGTACATTTCTCTATTAAATTAAGGAATAAATAGTGCTAGGAAATAAGCGACATACCACCAGACAGGATTTGATGCATGAAGAATCTGCTGGATCGACTACAGTATTTGGATCGGCTGTTGAATATGAAGTTGATTGAGAAAGAAAAGTATCATGGTCGTAATTAACTCCACCGTGTTGTCTTCGTTGTTTTGGTGAGAGATCGTTTGTAATGCTTGTCTCTGCGTGTGGATCACGTCACCCGTTTTTTGTGAATTGATATATACATAATTTGTTATGGGTAGAGTAGGCTAATAATGTCATTGTCAGGATGCTGGTTGCGTGCGTTGCTGCTTGCATACGTTGAAGTGAACTGAAAATTTCAGAAATATCTGGTAACTCAATTCGCAAGATAAACTTCGTTTGCTGTTTAACGAAGTTATTTTGGGGATTTAATGCTTCCGTATTTCGAAACTGCTTTCTAATTGAGTAGCGTTTTCAAATGAATTAGAAAGTAGCCCTAGTTTGATTTTTATGTAACTGTAAAAGCAATTAAGCAAAATTAAACTGCTTGTTTCTTATTGCATTTGTTAAACAAAACTTTTAAAACTAATTAATGTCTGCGCACTACCTTGTCACGTTTTATGTAGAAGATAGATAGATAGAGAAATACGTCAATGACGGAATTTTTTTAAACTATACACTTGCGTTGTTCCAAATACTGAATAATAGTTGAATAAAGTTTATAATGTAACTAGTTTATAAGTGATATAGAATGATAGTCTGACTGACACACTACAAAATCATATATGTACAATATCAATTAATATACTGTATGGTGTAAATAGGTTATTAGAAAAAAGGTAGGTAGGTTGCGTTAAGGAATCTTCATCAGGTTGAGTAATTGGAATGGTACTAGTGAAAAAAATATCTAGGAGAAGCTGTAAATGGAGTGTATACCCAGCCAACTTTTCCCTCTATATTACGTTGGAGTTGAAGCGGTGGTGAATCCTGTACTAAAGCAGCAGCAGCAATAGCAATAATAAGGAAAGTTCTGGTGGTGGGCAGGTTTCTTGCAATGTTTTTGACAGTTAATGGTATATTGAGTAACATAGATAGGCTAACTTTATTATTAGGTATACTGATGCTACTAGTACGAAGTTCGATAGTCAGTAGAACGTGTATACTTCCGCTCACTCATCGTTGTATGGTTCTGGGTTCCATCGAAAATCGTAACTGGAAAGAAAATGGCGTAAGTAGGTTTTTTGTGTACGTATTTTATATGTAAACCAAGTTGCATTAAACTTTGAGTTTCTTTACTACATGTAGTTTTTTGATTGAAAGTATTTTAGATAAGTACTAATTTTGTGCTTTAGATCAGCCTCTTGTTAAAATTAAAAGTTCACGCAAAATCTATTACCAGGTCTTGCGGTTTCGTGATAGAAATATAGTGTTCAAGTAATGATTGTTTTAATCCAGGCAAAATTTCGTTTGCAGATCAAAATTTCGTTTTTTCCTGTTACTGAATCGCATTAAATGACCAAGTAGTAGCATTACTGAATAACATCATTTAGTGTCTTAAAAATGTTAGGTTTGTTTTGATACGAGGAATTAAGTGTAAATAGAAATTAACCTTGTAGTTTATAAAATTAAGGAACGTGCGTAGTGTCGGGATAAATAAACAAACTAAAATGTACCGCCAGATCAGATGTGGTAAAGAATTTGTTGGATCGACTACCGAAATGGGATTGGCTGTTGAATACGGACTGAAAAGGCAGATCATTGTGGATGCAGGCAAACGCTAACTATAAAAAAACCTAATCTTCGTTTTTTGTTTGGTAAGAAATGTTTTGTCGCGCATTAATATTCTGCTGCGGGTGTAGGAATTTGGATGACTTTCTTAAATTTTGTGAGTTTATATTTAACTGAATAAGGGTCAGGATGATGATTTCAACTGGGGATTGTGCATCCTAATAAGTTTAAATGTGTAAGTGAACTTGAAAACGTTCCCGTAACATTATTTCAGCTGATGTGTCGAAGTAAAGCCAAAGCAAGTTTCGCGACGATGATTCTGATGAACACTGGACTTCGGTAATCTGAAATGGAGAATTGGTGACTTGAGCCGGGTAATGAAGTGGAAAACCGAATTTGTGTCGGTACCTGAGGCAATGTCTGCAGTGGAGCCTCTGCGACTTTGAAAGGGTTCTGAAGTAGAGGATCTGGATCTTTGAAAGTAGAAGATCGCTGCAGTCGGTGGATTCTGCGATGAATAAACGAATTTTCTGGCACGTTGAATAGTGGGAAACCCGGCAACTGGGTTAGCATCTTTACCGGTGTTGAATAAGGAAGAATCGATATTCGGCGATGGGCAGGAGCGGGGAATCGGCGCTTGGAGGGTGAAGAATCGCGCCAGCATTTGCATCTTTGGAGTGGAGACTCGACCCCAGTTCGGTGATGTTGGATAATGAAGAGTCGACATCTGGGAATGATGGTGGTGAATATTTGCATAGTCTTCGACGGTGGCGAATGATGAAGGATCTGCGTCTTCGGTAGTGTTCTGGAGGGAACCGGCATCTTCAGCGATGGTTCATGAAGGATTAGCGTTTTCGGAAATGGAGAATCGGCCTCTTCAGCCGAAGAATGAGAGAGGAAAGGTACCCTCTGCAATTTTATAATTGGACGCCGAGAGGAAGGAGACCAGTGGGAAGACCAAGGAAAAGATGGAGAGATACCAAACAAGACGCTATCAATGCTAGAGGAAGAATCATAGAAGATGTGGAGTGGAGTCAACTCTATCGGGATCGGTCGGCCTGGAGAACGTACGTGGGGCTCGTTACCTGAAAGGACATTCCTGAGGGTGGATGGTGAGGTGAGAAGGTGAGAATGAGGAAAAGATGAAACTGGCTGTATGTAAGAATCACTGTGAGTAGTTGAATTGTACTTAGCTGTATGTAGTTCACGAAAGTGGAGAGTAACGCTAATATTTGCTTGAATCTTGTGCAATTATATTTTTCCATGAATGTGTCGGATAACGTACAGCCATTTTCACCTTATTTGCCGAATGATCGCAATAGCTTTTAATAGGTTTTGTAAATGGTGATGAGCTTTTTATTTAATAATATTTGCTTAGATCATGTTATTTATCCATTTCTTTACTTTCAAAATGCTAAACTTTTAAATGCTTGAAAAAATTATTTGCCTGAAAAAGAGAATAGGTACAAAGTATTTCTAAACAAAATATCATACTATACTCTAAACCATTAATAATATAAACAAGGGAGAAGTTTGTTGTTTGATCGAAATTCTGAAAGATTTTAAGTTTTGAATGATTTTATATAAAATGGTAGTCTATGCTAGGCAAATTTGTCTTTGTTCATTAGTATTATTAATCACTAGATAGATTGACAAAGAGTAGGTTAGGCTGACAGAATCTTCATCAGATTAAGTCTATGGTGTGTCGACACGGAAAATATGTCGTGCATGAGGTCTCCTTTTCGATCGTCATCTGGAGTTGGATAGAGGAAGAAAGATTCTATTGGCGAAGTAGGTTTCATAGATGCAACAGTTTTGTCCGTTGTTACTGAATGAATATCGTAAATAATCATTGGAAAGTGTCGCATATCGAGTAGAATAGGCTAACAGTTTATTGTCAGGTATATTGACGCTACTTGTCCGAATTTCTGATGGTCACTGCAACATCTGCGACTGTTCATCACATCCTTGCATTGTCTCGGGTTCATTCAGACATCTTAAACGGGAAAGGAAATTGTGTAATCTGTATTTTTATGTACTTTCGAAAGTAAACGAAGTAACATTAATTTTGTAAAATTTGCTTGAGATACAGGTTTTGACTTTTTGTATTTTTTCCTGCTTTTGTCATTATTAAATTTGAAGGTGTTTCCAAATTTGGAAAAGTAAAATATCTTTCTAAAATGTATTATCAGGTCTGGCTTAGAAGTAAAGTTTGAGTGACGGAAGTGTATCCTATTCGAGTGATGTCCGTCTCAGTTCATGCGTCTATGTCTGCAGATCAGAATCTGGTAAAGTCTGTGATAAATCAATTGTAATTGAAGGAAGAACGTTAAGGTTTTCGATAGATTACTTGATAAATATTTCGTCTAAGTTAGAAATTTAGATTTTGCATATATTTTTTCTTCATGAAAATGATGCCTTAGTGTTAGGAAATAAACGGTATACCGCCAGATTGGATGTGATGCGTAAAGAATTTGATCGTCTTCTGTATTTGGACCAGCGGTTGGATATGAAGTCATGGAAAAAACGTTAATGGCCGAAGTGAAGATTTGAGTTGTCACTGGTATGCAAATTGAATGAATGAATGGGAACTAATTATGGATAAAAATAAATTCTTAGTTTTACAAAATTGCAATAATTTTAAAATAAAAGGAAGTTGTTAATTAGTGTTTGATATTCATTTTTATTTAATTTTGCTTTTAAACCCAAGGTTTCACATGGCTGTCAGATTAATTAAAAGATAATATATACTTCAAAGGTAGTTACGATTAAATAATATAAATATCATGGTGAAAAGTATTAATTTAGAATACACAAACTTAGTTGAGTATCAGAATACAGTATGTATTAAATTTTAAATGTCGTTATCACATATGCTTGAAATGTAGTACAAAGAAATAGTTCTTAAATCAGAGAAATGATACCAGTAATATAATGTATATACAAGAGTTGAATAGAAATTGTATATATCATAGAATAGGATAGGTTAACAGTTCATTGTCAGGTATACCGAAGCCACATTTTCGCACTTTTTATGGACACTGCTACTCGTTCGTCTTCGCTCGTACTCATCGCTTCATCGTTTTGGATTTCTTGGAAAATCTTAAATTGGAAAGGAAATTGCGTGATCAACTTTTTTATGTGCTGTGACGTAAACCAAGTTGTATTTTTGATGTCTTGAGATATTTTTTTTTTTTATAATAATTCATATTTTGTGTTTTTATTTCACTGTTCGAAATTTGAAAAGGTGTTTTTATCAGGTATGGTGTTTGATAAAGCTTTGTGACAAGTACCAGATATTCATTCAAGTGATGTCTATTTAAGTCCGTGGAGCATGGAGCATGCAGTTCCAAATTTGGTAAAATTATATTGTATTGCTAAATCTCTCCTGAAGCCTATTTTATATTTTCACAATTTTGATAGATTTTTGGTAAATATGTGTAAAAATAAATTAGGATCTCAGTAACTTCGTATTGTATACACAAATTTGGGAATATGTAGTGTAGGAGAATAAATGTATATCACCAGATTAGATTTGGCGGACAAGACTTTGTTAGGATTAACTGCAGAATTTGGATCGGTTGCTGAATGTGAAATTGGCTTGAAAAGGAGCGTACCCATTGAAGTCGGTTTCCAATGTTTCTTTGTTTAATAACAGTGGTGAGAAGTTTTTGATACTGCTCGGTGTCTGCACCTGAAGCATGTACTACGTAACTTTTGTGAAATAACTTTAAATAATAAGCAAATAATCTCGTTATGAGGGTGGTGGTTTAACTGAAAATTATGCGTCGTTGATGTACAGTAGTTTCTTCCGAGAAGAATTATTGCTTTTGTCATAGAATCAGTTTGCAGTCGCTGAAGTGATATGAACATCATCATCTTCCACTTTTAAACCACCTGGAAATTCAACATCGATTTCGAGTATTCTCGTTTTGAAAGAAATTGAAGATCAGTTCGTTTGTTACTTAAGAGAAATTCTTCTTGGGATACGTACTTCAACATTTGTAATTGGCTAACAGTGTAGGTAGGGTTAGGTAATGTAATTTGGAATTTATTCGTGAACCAGTGTCAGTGCAACGATTTTTTTTTTGTTTGGTGCAACTAATTATATTTTAGAATATAATGTTAGTGCAAGTAACTGTTTGTATAAAATAGTGAATCTGAAGTAAAAAACTCTCATGCTTAAATAATCTCTTCAAAAGGAACTTGTTTCGTTCTTTTGTAAATGAAATTTTTTGTTATACCGTTTTTGTGGGAAAATTTATGGTAGTTTCTTTTCCGTGGGTATCTAAGACAATTGATACAGTAGGTTCTGTAAATCGTTTTTTTTAGGCTTTGGTTTGGATTTTACTTTTTATATTAACGTATGAAGGCAAAATGAAACTGACTGATAGCTAAATTGTACTTCGGGCTGTACAGTAGTAAGATACATTTGAGCTAGTTTTACCTTATTTGCCGAAACCTCGCAATAGCTTCTAATAAGACTTGTAAATGCTAATAAGCTTTTTATTTGATAATTACTCAGAGCATGTGATTTATCCAGTTCTTTCGTTTCATTATGGTATATTGTAAACTTTTAGATTTCTGAGAATTTTTTTTATTAAAAAGAATATATATATTGTGTAAAATATTATACGAGACTAAACTATTAATCACTAATGAATATAAACGGGAGATTGCAGTTTGTTTGATCGAAATTCTGAATGATTTTACGTTTTCAATGAATTTATACAAAATAGTAATCTACCACTGGGCAAAATTTCCTAAGTACATTAGTAATATTAATCACTAGCTGAACTAACGAAGAGTAGGTTAGGCTGACAGAATCTTCATCAGATTGAGTGACTTGTGTGTTGACATCAAAAATATGTTGCGAGTGAGGTCTCCTTTTCGATCGTCATCTCTAGCGTCATTCGAAGTCGGATAGAGGAAGGAAGGTTCTGTTGGTGAAGTAGTTTTATAGATGCAAGAGTTTGTCCGTTGTTACTGCATGCATATTGTAAATAATCACTGGAAAGTGCCGCATATTGAGTAGGTTAGGCTAACAATTTATTGTCAGGTATACTGACGCTACTTGAACGGTTTTCTGATGCTCACTGCAACGTTTGCGACTCTTCATCGCCTCCACTTATCCTTACATTGTCTCTGGTTTATTCAGGAATCTTCTTAAACGGGAAAGGAAATTGCGTAGTCTGTATTTTTACCCACTTTTAATGTAAATTAAGTTTCATTAATTTTTTGTTTGCTAGAGTACAATTTTTTGATTTGGAATATTTTGTATTTTGTGCATATTTTGTACTGTTTGACATTCGATCTGAATGTCGTTCCAAATTTTGTAAAGTAAATTATTTAAAAAAAAATATATTATCAGGTCTGGCGTAGAAGTAAAGTTTGAGGAACAGAAATGTGGAGTATTCGAGTGGTGTCTGTCTCAGTTCTTGCGTCTGCAGATCAGAATCGAGTGAAGTCTGTGCTAAATGAATTGTAAGTGAATCAAGTACTTTAAGGTTTTCCAAAACTTCGATAGTTTACTAATAAACAATTTTGTGTAAATTAGAAATTTAGATGATGTACGTTTATTTATAAAAATGATGCCTTAGTGTTAGGAAATAAATGGTATACCGCCAGATTGGATGTGATTCATGAAGAATTTGATCGTCTCCTGTATTTACACCGAAGGTTGAAAAATAAACTTGCGGCCGAAAATAGAATTTCAGTTGTCAGTAGTATGAAAATTGCATAGGATGTACAATAGAAAATGTATATGGAGTATGTTCGGTTAACAAATCATTGTCAGGTATGCTGCCGCCACATGTACCAACTTTTCACAAACATTGCACCACCACTTTCACCTCCACTCGTACTCATCACTGTATCGTCTTGGATTCCATCGAAAATCTCAGAAAGAAAATGGCCGTCTCCCGTATCGTTTTGGATTCAATCGGACGTCTTTAAACTGGAAAGGAGATACAGTAGTATAATATGTATTTTTTTTACTTTTTGTGAACCAAGTTGCCCTTATCTGTGTACATTTATTTGACATGGAATTGTTTATTTTATTTACTTTTATTCGATGGGTATCTTCCTACTTCGTATGACACTTTAGATCAGTTCCATATTTAAAGTAGTTCTGGAAATTTATCATCACCTTCGCGTTACAGAAGTATGAAGTATTCACAAAATTGTTTTTCAACATTGTGAGCAAATTAGACCATCACCATGCTGTTACTGAAACTCATTTTAATGTTTTAAAATTTCATACAAGTTTGTTGCGAATATAAGGAATTACATGCAAATTAAAAATGAAGATTGTTGTACATTTCTCTATTAAATTAAGGAATAAATAGTGCTAGGAAATAAGCGACATACCACCAGACAGGATTTGATGCATGAAGAATCTGCAGGATCGACTACAGTATTTGGATCGGCTGTTGAATATGAAGTTGATTGAGAAAGAAAAGTATCATGGTCGTAATTAACTCCACCGTGTTGTCTTCGTTGTTTTGGTGAGAGATCGTTTGTAGTGCTTGTCTCTGCGTGTGGACCACGTCACCCGTTTTTTGTGAATTGATATATAAATAATTTGTTAGGGGTAGAGTAGACTAATAATGTCATTGTCAGGATGCTGGTTGCGTGCGTTGCTGCTTGCATACGTTGAAGTGAACTGAAAATTTCTCTGCCGCAGAAATATCTGGTAATTCAATTAGCAAGATAAACTTCGTTTGCTGTTTAACGAAATTACTTTGGGGATTTAATGCTTCCGTATTTCGAAACTGCTTTCTAATTGAGTAGCGTTTTCAAGTGAATTAGTAAGTAGCCGTAGTTTGATTTTTATGTAACTGTAAAAGCAATTAAGCAAAATTAAACGACTTAAAATTACATATCTTAAATCCTGTTTAAAAAAATCATTTGCCAATTATTTTTATTTTATCTGTTGAACAATCCTTTTTTTTAAATTTTTTTATCGCTTGTTTCTTACTGCATTGAATTTGTTAAACCAAACTTTTAAAACTAATTAATGTCTGCGCACTACCTTGTCATGTTTTATGTAGAAGATAGATAGTAGAGAAATACGTCAATGACGCAACTTTTTTTAAACTATACACTTGCGTTGTTCCAAATACTGAATAATAGTGAATAAAGTTTATGATGTAACTAGTTTATAAGTGATATAGAATGATAGTCTGACTGACACACTACAAAATCATATATGTACAATCAGTGGCGGACCTACATTTTTGGGACCCTGAAGCTTGAACTGTTGGGGGCCCCTTCGCAACCAGCAACAATAGGGCCCCCGAGAAAATTTTGAAATTTGACCAATTACAGGGGCATTTTGAGGCCATATGAAATGGGTATTGGAGCATATTCTAAGGTCAATATTAAGTACTTCAACCCATTGGCTTATGATTCTATCACTAAAATAGCCTTATTTTAATAACAAACACTTAAAAAAACTCCATCGATTTTGTTGAAAAATTCACTCATTAAAAAAAAATTGCTTCAGGGCCCCTCCTGGATTAGGGGCCCTGAAGCTTAAGCTTCATTAGTTTCATAGTAGATCCGCCACTGTGTACAATATCAATTAATATACTGTATGGTGTAAATAGGTTATTAGAAAAAGGTAGGTAGGTTGGTTAAAGGGATCTTCATCAGGTTGCGTAATTGGAATGGTACTAGTGAGAAAAAAAATCTAGAAGAAGCTGTAAATGGAGTGTGTACCCAGTCAACTTTTCCCTCCTATATTACTCGCTGGAGTTGAAGCGGTGGTGAATCCTGTACTGAAGCAGCAGCAGCAATAATTAAGGAAAGTTCTGGTGGTGAGGCATGTTTCTTGCAATATTTTTGACAGTTAATGGTATATTGAGTAACATAGATAGGGTAACTCTTCATTATCAGGTATACTGATACTACTAGTACGAAGTTTCGATAGTCAGTAGAACGTGTATACTTCCGCTCATTCATCATTGTATGGTTCTGGGTTCCATCGAAAATCGTAACTGGAAAGAAAATGGCGTAAGTAGGTTTTTTGTGTACGTATTTTATATGTAAACAAGTTGCATTAAACTTTGAGTTTCTTTACTACATGTAGTTTTTTGATTAAAAGTATTTTAGATAAGTACTTAATTTTGTGCTTTAGATCAGCCTCTTGTTAAAATTAAAAGTTCACGCAAAATCTATTACCAGTCTTGCGGTTTCGTGATAGAAATATAAAGTATTCAAGTAATGATAGTTTTAATCCAGGCAAAATTTCGTTTGCAGGTCAGAATTTCATATTTTTTTCTGTTACTGAATCGCATTAAATCACCAAGTAGTGGCATTATTTAGTGTCTTAAAAATTTTAGGTTTGTTTTGAATACGAGGAATTAAGTGTAAATAGAAATTAACCTTTGTAGTTTATAAAATTATTTCCCCCGACACTACGCATGTTCCTATGTTCCTTAAACAAACTAAACTATACTGCCAGATCGAATGTGGTAAGGAATTTGTTGGATCGACTACCGAAGTGGGATTGGCTGTTAAAACGAACTGAAAAGGCAGCTCATTGTGGACGTAGGCAAACGCTAACTATCAAAAAAACCTAATCTTCGTTTTTTGTTTGGTAAGAAATGTTTTGTCGCGCATTTAATATTCTGCTGTTGGGTGTAGGAATTTGGATGACTTGTTTCTTAACTTTTGTGAGTTGATATTTAACTGAATAGGGGTCAGGATGATGATTTTAACTGAGGATTGTGAATGTGCATCCTAATAAGTTTAAATGTAAGTGAACTTGAAACGTTCCCGTAACATTATTTCAGCTGATGTGTCGAAGTAAAGCCAAAGCAAGTTTCGCGATGATGATTTCTGATAAACCGACTTCGGTAATCTGAAATGGAGAATCGGTGACTTGAGCCGGGTAATGAAGTGGAAAACCGAATTTGTGTCGGTGCTGACTAGTGGAGAGTTGGTACCAGAGGAAATGTTCTGCAGTGGGGCCTCTGCTACTTTGAAATGGTTCTGAAGTAGAGGATCTGGATCTTTGAAAGTAGAAGATCGCTGCCGTCGGTGGATTCTGCTATGAACAAACGAATCTTCGGCCACGTTGAAAAGTGGTATCCCGGCATCTGGGTTAGCATCTTTGCCGGTGTTGAATAAGGAAGAATCGATATTCGGCGATGGGCAGGAGCGGGGAATTGGCGCCTTCGGAGGGTGAAGAATCGGCGTCAGCATTGGCATCTTTGGAAGTGGAGACTCGACCCCAGTTCGGTGATGTTGGATAATGAAGAGTCGACATCTGGGAATGATGGTGGTGAATATTTGCATAGTCTTCGACGGTGGCGAATGATGAAGGATCTGCATCTTCTGTAGTGTTCTGGAGGGAACCGGCATCTTCAGCGATGGTTCATGAAGGATTAGCGTTTTCGGAAATGGAGAATCGGCCTCTTCAGCAGCATCTTAACTCTTTAAGGACGAGTCCGCAGCAAATGCAGTCACTCTTGTTACCAGAACTTACAGGTTTTATTGTTATTCAAAACTAAATATTTTAGTAATTAGTCAATGAGATGATACACATTTTGGGTTCCTTTCTCGACAATTAAATAATATCTATAAACATGTAGAAATATTTATAGAAACGAGGCATTGTAGTATAACTTATATTGTTATTTCTGATGGACCTTAAGGTACCATCCGTCGTTAAAGGGTTAAGAAGTGGAGAATAGAGGTCTTCAGCAGCGTTGAATAATGAAAATTCGGCATCTTTAACGGTATGCTAGACTGGCGGATTAGCATATGTATCGGCGTGTCCAGAAGTGAAGGATCTGTCTCTTTAATGGTGTTCTGGAGAGGAAAATCGGCGTCTTGGAATCGAACACACTACATCTTTGACGGTGTTCTAAATTGGAGGATCGTCATGGGCACATTCGGGGAGCGGAGGATCGTCGTGGGCACGCGCGGACAGCGGAAGATCGTCGTGGGCACATGCGGACAGCGGAAGATCGTCGTGGGCACGTGCGGAAGATCGTCGTGGGCACGTGCGGACAGCGGAAGATCGTCGTGGGCACGTGCGGACAGCGGAAGATCGTCGTGGGCACGTGCGGACAGCGGAAGAACGTCGTTGGCACGTGCGGAAGATCGTCGTGGCACGTGCGGACAGCGGAAGATCGTCGTGGGCACGTGCGGACAGCGGAAGATCGTCGTGGGCACGTGCGGACAGCGGAAGATCGTCGTGGGCACGTGCGGACAGCGGAAGATCGTCGTGGGCAGTGCGGACAGCGGAAGATCGTCGTGGGCACGTGCGGACAGCGGAAGATCGTCGTGGGCACGTGCGGAAGATCGTCGTGGGCACGTGCGGACAGCGGAAGATCGTCGTGGGCACGTGCGGACAGCGGAAGATCGTCGTGGGCAAGTGCGGACAGCGGAATATCGTCGTGGGCAGTGCGGACAGCGGAAGATCGTCGTGGGCACGTGCGGAAGATCGTCGTGGGCACGTGCGGACAGCGGAAGATCGTCTTGGGCACGTGCGGAAGATCGTCGTGGGCACGTGCGGACAGCGGAAGATCGTCGTGGGCAAGTGCGGACAGCGGAATATCGTCGTGGGCAAGTGCGGACAGCGGAATATCGTCGTGGGCACGTGCGGAAGATCGTCGTGGGCACGTGCGGACAGCGGAAGATCGTCGTGGGCACGTGCGGACAGCGGAAGATCGTCGTGGGCACGTGCGGACAGCGGAAGATCGTCGTGGGCACGTGCGGAAGATCGTCGTGGGCACGTGCGGACAGCGGAAGATCGTCGTGGGCACGTGCGGACAGCGGAAGATCGTCGTGGGCACGTGCGGACAGCGGAAGATCGTCGTGGGCACGTGCGGACAGCGGAAGATCGTCGTGGGCACGTGCGGAGAGCGGAAGATCGTCGTGGGCACGTGCGGACAGCGGAAGATCGTCGTGGGCACGTCCGGAAGATCGTCGTGGGCACGTGCGGACAGCGGAAGATCGTCGTGGGCACGTGCGGACAGCGGAAGATCATCGTGGGCACGTGCGGACAGAGGAAGATCATCGTGGGCACGTGCGGACAGTGGAAGATCGTCGTGGGCACGTGCGGACAGCGGAAGATCGTCGTGGGCACGTGCGGACAGCGGAAGATCGTCGTGGGCACGTGCGGACAGCGGAAGATCGTCGTGGGCACGTGCGGAAGATCGTCGTGCACGTGCGGACAGCGGAAGATCGTCGTGGGCACGTGCGGACAGCGGAAGATCGTCGTGGGCACGTGCGGACAGCGGAAGATCGTCGTGGGCACGTGCGGAAGATCGTCGTGGGCACGTGCGGACAGCGGAAGATCGTCGTGAACACGTGCGGACAGTGGAAGATCGTCGTGGGCACGTGCGGAAGATCGTCGTGGGCACGTGCGGACAGCGGAAGATCGTCGTGGGCACGGCGGAAGATCGTCGTGGGCACGTGCGGACAGCGGAAGATCGTCGTGGGCACGCGGACAGCGGAAGATCGTCGTGGGCATGCGGACAGCGGAAGATCGTCGTGGGCACGTGCGGACAGTGGAAGATCGTCGTGGGCATGCGGACAGTGGAAGATCGTCGTGGGCACGTGCGGACAGCGGAAGATCGTCATGGGCACCTGCACATTTAATGTAAATACTGAATCTAAGTAAAAAAAACTTTTATGGTTAAATGCTCTTCGAAGCGGACGTATTTCGTTCTTTTGTAAATTAAACATTTTTATTTTGTAATGGAAAACTTCGTTAGATTCTTTTCCGTGGGTATCAAGACAGTTGGTACAGTAGGTTCTGTAACCCAGTTTTTTTAGGCTTTGGATTTTACTTTTTATATTAACATAGGAAAACTGATAAGGGTCACGAAGAGCGTGTATGAAATATGCAGGAACACGGTAAGATCAAATGAAGGAAGAGAAAATGGGTTCAGTGTGGTAACAGGGGTGCGACAGGGAAACGTGATTTCGCCACTATTGTTTATTCTCTATATGGATGGATGTTTGAAAAGAATTTGTACTCGGGAAGATAAAGAACACACTTTCGTACGCAGACGATGCAGCGGTGAAAGAGATCTTGTGGAGCTACAAAGATGTGATGAAATTATGAGTGATCATGACATGAAGATCAACAGGGCGAAGACCGAAGTGATGGCACTCTCAATGAATAGAGAGAACATAAATGTACAAATAGGGGAAACACCTAAACCAGGCTAATAAGTTCAAATACTTAGGAGTGACTGGTAGTGAGGAAAGAAGTAGTGGAGAAGAGTTAAAGAAAGAATTGGGAGTTCTCGAGGAATGTGGGGATGCTTTATCCTATCTGGAGAGAAAAAATGTACCAACTAAGGTGAAAATTTTAATATTCACTATGATTCTCCGCCCAATATTAATTTATAGATCAGTCTGTTGGTCCTTGAACATTTCTCAAAAGAGTAGGATTGAAGCAGCCGGAGATGTGAGTTAGTGTTGATAAGGAAAGTAACCTTGAGGGACAGAATTATAAGCGAGACAATAAGGCAAGAACTTTGAGTGCAGTCAGTATTAACTTGTATAGAGAAAAATCAACGAAGGTGGTACGGTACGGCTATATACGAAGAATGAGAGAGGAAAGGTACCCTCTGCAATTTTATAATTGGACGCCGAGAGGAAGGAGACCAGTGGGAAGACCAAGGAAAAGATGGAGAGATACCAAACAAGACGCTATCAATGCTAGAGAAAGAATCATAGAAGATGTGGAGTGGAGTCAACTCTATCGGGATCGGTCGGCCTGGAGAACGTACGTGGGGCTCGTTACCTGAAAGGACATTCCTAAGGGTGGATGGTGAGGTGAGAAGGTGAGAATGAGGAAAAGATGAAACTGGCTGTATGTAAGAATCACTGTGAGTAGTTGAATTGTATTTAGTGCTGTATGTAGTTCACGAAAGTGGAGAGTAACGCTAATATTTGCTTGAATCTTGTGCAATTATATTTTTCCATGAATGTGTCGGATAACGTACAGCCATTTTCACCTTATTTGCAGAATGATCGCAATAGCTTTTAATAGGTTTTTAAATGGTGATGAGTTTTTTATTTAATAATATTTGCTTAGATCATGTTATTTATCCATTTCTTTACTTTCAAAATGCTAAACTTTTAAATGCTTGAAAAAATTATTTGCCTGAAAAAGAGAATAGGTACAAAGTATTTCTAAACAAAATATCATACTATACTCTAAAGCATTAATAATATAAAGAAGGGAGAAGTTTGTTGTTTGATCGAAATTCTGAAAGATTTTAAGTTTTGAATGATTTTATATAAAATGGTAGTCTATGCTAGGCAAATTTGTCTTTGTTCATTAGTATTATTAATCACTAGATAGATTGACAAAGAGTAGGTTAGGCTGACAGAATCTTCATCAGATTAAGTCTATGGTGTGTCGACACGGAAAATATGTCGTGCATGAGGTCTCCTTTTCGATCGTCATCTGGAGTTGGATAGAGGAAGAAAGATTCTATTGGCGAAGTAGGTTTCATAGATGCAACAGTTTTGTCCGTTGTTACTGAATGAATATCGTAAATAATCATTGGAAAGTGTCGCATATCGAGTAGAATAGGCTAACAGTTTATTGTCAGGTATATTGACGCTACTTGTCCGAATTTCTGATGGTCACTGCAACATCTGCGACTGTTCATCACATCCTTGCATTGTCTCGGGTTCATTCAGACATCTTAAACGGGAAAGGAAATTGTGTAATCTGTATTTTTATGTACTTTCGAAAGTAAACGAAGTAACATTAATTTTGTAAAATTTGCTTGAGATACAGGTTTTGACTTTTTGTATTTTTTCCTGCTTTTGTCATTATTAAATTTGAAGGTGTTTCCAAATTTGGAAAAGTAAAATATCTTTCTAAAATGTATTATCAGGTCTGGCTTAGAAGTAAAGTTTGAGTGACGGAAGTGTATCCTATTCGAGTGATGTCCGTCTCAGTTCATGCGTCTATGTCTGCAGATCAGAATCTGGTAAAGTCTGTGATAAATCAATTGTAATTGAAGGAAGAACGTTAAGGTTTTCGATAGATTACTTGATAAATATTTCGTGTAAGTTAGAAATTTAGATTTTGCATATATTTTTTCTTCATGAAAATGATGCCTTAGTGTTAGGAAATAAACGGTATACCGCCAGATTGGATGTGATGCGTAAAGAATTTGATCGTCTTCTGTATTTGGACCAGCGGTTGGATATGAAGTCATGAAAAAACGTTAATGGCCGAAGTGAAGAATTTGAGTTGTCACTGGTATGCAAATTGAATGAATGAATGGGAACTAATTATGGATAAAAATAAATTCTTAGTTTTACAAAATTGCAATAATTTTAAAATAAAAGGAAGTTGTTAATTAGTGTTTGATATTCATTTTTATTTAATTTTCTTTTAAACCCAAGGTTTCACATGGCTGTCAGATTAATTAAAAGATAATATATACTTCAAAGGTAGTTACGATTAAGTAATATAAATATCATTGGTGAAAAGTATTAATTTAGAATACACAAACTTAGTTGAGTATCAGAATACAGTATGTATTAAATTTTAAATGTCGTTATCACATATGATTGAAATGTAGTACAAAGAAATAGTTCTTAAATCAGAGAAATGTACCAGTAATATAATGTATATACAAGAGTTGAATAGAAATTGTATATATCATAGAATAGGATAGGTTAACAGTTCATTGTCAGGTATACCGAAGCCACATTTTCGCACTTTTTATGGACACTGCTACTCGTTCGTCTTCGCTCGTACTCATCGCTTCATCGTTTTGGATTTCTTGGAAAATCTTAAGGTGGAAAGGAAATTGCGTGATCAACTTTTTTATGTGCTGTGACGTAAACCAAGTTGTATTTTTGATGTCTTGAGATATTTATTTTTTTTTTTCTAATAATTCATATTTTGTGTTTTTATTTCACTGTTCGAAATTTGAAAAGGTGTTTTTATCAGGTATGGTGTTTGATAGAGCTTTGTGACAAGTACCAGATATTCATTCAAGTGATGTCTATTTAAGTCCGTGGAGCATGGAGCATGCAGTTCCAAATTTGGTAAAATTATATTGTATTGCTAAATCTCTCCTGAAGCCTATTTTATATTTTCACAATTTTGATAGATTTTTGGTAAATATGTGTAAAAATAAATTAGGATCTCAGTAACTTCGTATTGTATACACAAATTTGGGAATATGTAATGTAGGAGAATAAATAGTATATCACCAGATTAGATTTGGCGGACAAGACTTTGTTAGGATTAACTGTAGAATTTGGATCGGTTGCTGAATGTGAAATTGGCTTGAAAAGGAGCGTACCCATTGAAGTCGGTTTCCAATGTTTCTTTGTTTAATAACAGTGGTGAGAAGTTTTTGATACTGCTCGGTGTCTGCACCTGAAGCATGTACTACGTAACTTTTGTGAAATAACTTTAAATAATAAGCAAATAATCTCGTTATGAGGGTGGTGGTTTAACTGAAAATTATGCGTCGTTGATGTACAGTAGTTTCTTCCGAGAAGAATTATTGCTTTTGTCATAGAATCAGTTTGCAGTCGCTGAAGTGATATGAACATCATCATCTTCCACTTTTAAACCACCTGAAAATTCAACATCGATTTCGAGTATTCTCGTTTTGAAAGAAATTGAAGATCAGTTCGTTTGTTACTTAAGAGAAATTCTTCTTGGGATACGTACTTCAACATTTGTAATTGGCTAACAGTGTAGGTAGGGTTAGGTAATGTAATTTGGAATTTATTCGTGAACCAGTGTCAGTGCAACGATTTTTTTTTTGTTTGGTGCAACTAATTATATTTTAGAATATAATGTTAGTGCAAGTAACTGTTTGTATAAAATAGTGAATCTGAAGGAAAAAAAACTCATGCTTAAATAATCTCTTCCAAAGGAACTTGTTTCGTTGTTTTGTAAATGAAATTTTTTGTTATACCGTTTTTGTGGGAAAATTTATGGTAGTTTCTTTTCCGTGGGTATCTAAGACAATTGATACAGTAGGTTCTGTAAATTTTTTTTTAGGCTTTGGTTTGGATTTTACTTTTTATATTAACGTATGAAGGCAAAATGAAACTGACTGATAGCTAAATTGTACTTCGGGCTGTACAGTAGTAAGATACATTTGAGCTAGTTTTACCTTATTTGCCGAAACCTCGCAATAGCTTCTAATAAGACTTGTAAATGCTAATAAGCTTTTTATTTGATAATTACTCAGAGCATGTGATTTATCCAGTTCTTTCGTTTCATTATGGTATATTGTAAACTTTTAGATTTCTGAGAATTTTTTTTATTAAAAAGAATATATACACTGCGTTCGCAATTATTAAGCAGATTACATTTTCTCCAATGTTTTCAAAAGTTTTTCCCCGATTTTAATGAAATTTGTAGCAAATAATCACTATATATAGCGGCATTGATGGTATTCATTTCGATGAAATATTTTGATAATTAAAATAATTATCTCATTTTATTGAAAAATATGTAAAATATTGTTCCGAATTATTAAGCAAGTATTCTATTTATGGATCTAAATGGTGAAAATGGGTAAGAAGGATGATTTAACACCAACTGAGAAAAGAAAAATAGTCAAGTTACTCGCTGAAAATATAAAATCTATTGAAATTGCGAAGCAGTTTGGCAGAGCTTATCGAACTGTAAATAAGTTTGTAGCGGAGGGTACCAAACTGAGGCAGCGAAGTGATAAAGGAGCTATAAGAAAAGTGACAAGGCGGCAGATATCTGTAATCAAGCGCAAACTGCGAAGCATCCATTGTCCTCAAGTAAAGAGGTTTTTGAGCAGGCTGGCATACATAATGTACCAAGAACATCTCGATGTGGAATCCTCCAAACAATTGGCAAGACGTGTAAACCTACGATTCAGTCACCATTAACACCCAGGTACAAGAAGCAGCGTGTTGAATGGGCGCGTCACTACGTGAAAACAGATTTTAATACTGTATTGTTAATCGATGAATGAAGAGCAACCCTTGAGGGATCTGATGGTTGGTCAAGAAGATGGATTGCTAAGGGTCAATCTCTACCATGGAATGAGGTTTTCTTTTAGAAAGTTTGTGTAAGACTGGGCATTCATTTTTACACCATCAGGCACTCTGTATGGGACAGCTACTTCATTGCCTATCAATCCTGCCCAAAACATGACACTACCTCCACCTTGGCGTTTTAATCTCGATGGTAGAAATTGGCTCTCAGCAATCCATCTTCTTGACCAAACATCAAGTCCCTCGAGGGTTGCTTTTCATTCATCAGTGAACAATACAGTATTAAAATCTGTTTTCACGTACTGACGGGCCCATTCAACACGCTGCTTCTTGTACCTGGGTGTTAATGGTGACTGAATCGTAGGTTAACACGTCTTGCCAATTGTTTGGAGGATTCCACATCGAGATGTTCTTGGTACATTATGTATGCCAGCCTGCTCAAAAACCTCTTCACTTAAGGACAATGGATGCTTTGCAATTTGCACTTGATTACAGATATCTGCCGCCTTGTCACTTTTCTTATAGCTCCTTTATCACTTCGCTGCCTCAGTTTGGTACCCTCCGCTACAAACTTGTTTACAGTTCGATAAGCTCTGCCAAACTGCTTCGCAATTTCAATAGATTTTATATTTTCAGCGAGTAACTTGACTATTTTTCTTTTCTCAGTTGGTGTTAAATCCTTCTTCTTACCCATTTTCACCATTTAGATCCATAAATAGAATACTTGCCTAATAATTCGGAACACAATATTTTACATATTTTTCAATAAAATGAGGTAATTATTTTAATTATCAAAATATTTTATCGAAATGAATACCATCAATGCCGCTATATATAGTGATTATTTGCTACAAATTTCATTGAAATTGGGGAAAAACTTTTGAAAACATTGGAGAAAATGTAATCTGCTTAATAAGTGCGAACGCAGTGTATATTGTGTAAAATATTATACGAGACTAAACTATTAATCACTAATGAATATAAACGGGAGATTGCAGTTTGTTTGATCGAAATTCTGAATGATTTTACGTTTTCAATGAATTTATACAAAATAGTAATCTACCACTGGGCAAAATTTCCTAAGTACATTAGTAATATTAATCACTAGCTGAACTAACGAAGAGTAGGTTAGGCTGACAGAATCTTCATCAGATTGAGTGACTTGTGTGTTGACATCAAAAATATGTTGCGAGTGAGGTCTCCTTTTCGATCGTCATCTCTAGCGTCATTCGAAGTCGGATAGAGGAAGGAAGGTTCTGTTGGTGAAGTAAGTTTCATAGATGCAAGAGTTGTGTCCGTTGTTACTGCATGCATATTGTAAATAATCACTGGAAAGTGCCGCATATTGAGTAGGTTAGGCTAACAATTTATTGTCAGGTATACTGACGCTACTTGAGCGGTTTTCTGATGCTCACTGCAACGTTTGCGACTCTTCATCGCCTCCACTTATCCTTACATTGTCTCTGGTTTATTCAGGAATCTTCTTAAACGGGAAAGGAAATTGCGTAGTCTGTATTTTTACCCACTTTTAATGTAAATTAAGTTTCATTAATTTTTTGTTTGCTAGAGTACAATTTTTTGATTTGGAATATTTTGTATTTTGTGCATATTTTTGTACTGTTTGACATTCGATCTGAATGTCGTTCCAAATTTTGTAAAGTAAATTATTTAAAAAAAAATATATTATCAGGTCTGGCGTACAAGTAAAGTTTGAGTAACAGAAATGTGGAGTATTCGAGTGGTGTCTGTCTCAGTTCTTGCGTCTGCAGATCAGAATCGAGTGAAGTCTGTGCTAAATGAATTGTAAGTGAATCAAGTACTTTAAGGTTTTCCAAAACTTCGATAGTTTACTAATAAACAATTTTGTGTAAATTAGAAATTTAGATGATGTACGTTTATTTATAAAAATGATGCCTTAGTGTTAGGAAATAAATGGTATACCGCCAGATTGGATGTGATTCATGAAGAATTTGATCGTCTCCTGTATTTACACCGAAGGTTGAAAAATAAACTTGCGGCCGAAATAGAGAATTTCAGTTGTCAGTAGTATGAAAATTGCATAGGCTGTACAATAGAAAATGTATATGGAGTATGTTCGGTTAACAAATCATTGTCAGGTATGCTGCCGCCACATGTACCAACTTTTCACAAACATTGCACCACCACTTTCACCTCCACTCGTACTCATCACTGTATCGTCTTGGATTCCATCGAAAATCTCAGAAAGAAAATGGCCGTCTCCCGTATCGTTTTGGATTCAATCGGACGTCTTAAACTGGAAAGGAGATACAGTAGTATAATATGTATTTTTTATTTACTTTTTGTGAACCAAGTTGCCCTTATCTGTGTACATTTATTTGACATGGAATTGTTTATTTTTATTTTACTTTTATTCGATGGGTATCTTCCTACTTCGTATGACACTTTAGATCAGTTCCATATTTAAAGTAGTTCTGGAAATTTATCATCACCTTCGCGTTACAGAAGTATGAAGTATTCACAAAATTGTTTTTCAACATTGTGAGCAAATTAGACCATCACCATGCTGTTACTGAAACTCATTTTAATGTTTTAAAATTTCATACAAGTTTATTGCGAATATAAGGAATTACATGCAAATTAAAAATGAAGATTGTTGTACATTTCTCTATTAAATTAAGGAATAAATAGTGCTAGGAAATAAGCGACATACCACCAGACAGGATTTGATGCATGAAGAATCTGCAGGATCGACTACAGTATTTGGATCGGCTGTTGAATATGAAGTTGATTGAGAAAGAAAAGTATCATGGTCGTAATTAACTCCACCGTGTTGTCTTCGTTGTTTTGGTGAGAGATCGTTTGTAATGCTTGTCTCTGCGTGTGGATCACGTCACCCGTTTTTTGTGAATTGATATATAAATAATTTGTTAGGGGTAGAGTAGGCTAATAATGTCATTGTCAGGATGCTGGTTGCGTGCGTTGCTGCTTGCATACGTTGAAGTGAAGTGAAAATTTCTCTGCCGCAGAAATATCTGGTAATTCAATTAGCAAGATAAACTTCGTTTGCTGTTTAACGAAATTATTTGGGGTTTAATGCTTCCGTATTTCGAAACTGCTTTCTAATTGAGTAGCGTTTTCATGTGAATTAGTAAGTAGCCCTAGTTTGATTTTTATTTAACTGTAAAAGCAATCAAGCAAAATTAAACTACTTAAAATTACATATCTTAAATCCTGTTTAAAAAAATCAGTTGACAATTATTTTTATTTTATCTGTTGAACAATCCTTTTTTTTAAATTTTTTATCGCTTGTTTCTTATTGCATTTGTTAAACAAAACTTTTAAAACTAATTAATGTCTGTGCACTACCTTGTCATGTTTTATGTAGAAGATAGATAGTAGAGAAATACGTCAATGACGCAACTTTTTTTAAACTATACACTTGCGTTGTTCCAAATACTGAATAATAGTTGAATAAGGTTTATGATGTAACTAGTTTATAAGTGATATAGAATGATAGTCTGACTGACACACTACAAAATCATATATGTACAATCAGTGGCGGACCTACATTTTTGGGACCCTGAAGCTTGAACTCTTATGGGGCCCCTTCGCAACCAGCAACAATAGGGCCCCCGAGAAAATTTTGAAATTTGACCAATTACAGGGGCATTTTGAGGCCATATGAAATGGGTATTGGAGCATATTCTAAGGTCAACATTAAGTACTTCAACCCATTGGCTTATGATTCTATCACTAAAATAGCCTTATTTTAATAACAAACACTTAAAAAAACTCCATCGATTTTGTTGAAAAATTCACTCATTAAAAAAAAAGTTGCTTCAGGGCCCCTCCTGGATTAGGGGCCCTGAAGCTTAAGCTTCATTAGTTTCATAGTAGATCCGCCACTGTGTACAATATCAATTAATATACTGTATGGTGTAAATAGGTTATTAGAAAAAGGTAGGTAGGTTGGTTAAAGGGATCTTCATCAGGTTGCGTAATTGGAATGGTACTAGTGAGAAAAAAAATCTAGAAGAAGCTGTAAATGGAGTGTATACCCAGTCAACTTTTCCCTCCTATATTACTCGCTGGAGTTGAAGCGGTGGTGAATCCTGTACTAAAGCAGCAGCAATAACAATAATTAAGGAAAGTTCTGGTGGTGAGGCAGGTTTCTTGCAATGTTTTTGACAGTTAATGGTATATTGAGTAACATAGCTAGGCTAACTCTTCATTATCAGGTATACTGATACTACTAGTACGAAGTTTCGATAGTCAGTAGAACGTGTATACTTCCGCGCACTCATCGTTGTATGGTTCTGGATTCCATCGAAAATCGTAACTGGAAAGAAAATGGCGTAAGTAGGTTTTTTGTGTACGTATTTTATATGCAAACCAAGTTGCATTAAACTTTGAGTTTCTTTACTACATGTAGTTTTTTGATTAAAAGTATTTTAGATAAGTACTTAATTTTGTGCTTTAGATCAGCCTCTTGTTAAAATTAAAAGTTCACGCAAAATCTATTACCAGGTCTTGCGATTTCGTGATAGAAATATAAAGTATTCAAGTAATGATAGTTTTAATCCAGGCAAAATTTCGTTTGCAGGTCAGAATTTCATATTTTTTTTCTGTTACTGAATCGCATTAAATCACCAAGTAGTGGCATTATTTAGTGTCTTAAAAATTTTAGGTTTGTTTTGAATACGAGGAATTAAGTGTAAATAGAAATTAACCTTTGTAGTTTATAAAATTATTTCCCCCGACACTACGCATGTTCCTATGTTCCTTAAACAAACTAAACTATACTGCCAGATCGAATGTGGTAAGGAATTTGTTGGATCGACTACCGAAATGGGATTGGCTGTTAAAACGGACTGAAAAGGCAGCTCATTGTGGACGTAGGCAAACGCTAACTATCAAAAAAACCTAATCTTCGTTTTTTGTTTGGTAAGAAATGTTTTGTCGCGCATTTAATATTCTGCTGTTGGGTGTAGGAATTTGGATGACTTGTTTCTTAACTTTTGTGAGTTGATATTTAACTGAATAGGGGTCAGGATGATGATTTTAACTGAGGATTGTGAATGTGCATCCTAATAAGTTTAAATGTAAGTGAACTTGAAACGTTCCCGTAACATTATTTCAGCTGATGTGTCGAAGTAAAGCCAAAGCAAGTTTCGCGATGATGATTTCTGATAAACACGACTTCGGTAATCTGAAATGGAGAATCGGTGACTTGAGCCGGGTAATGAAGTGGAAAACCGAATTTGTGTCGGTGCTGACTAGTGGAGAGAGGGTACCCGAGGAAATGTTCTGCAGTGGGGCCTCTGCTACTTTGAAAGGGTTCTGAAGTAGAGGATCTGGATCTTTGAAAGTAGAAGATCGCTGCCGTCGGTGGATTCTGCGATGAACAAACGAATCTTCGGCCACGTTGAAAAGTGGTATCCCGGCATCTGGGTTAGCATCTTTGCCGGTGTTGAATAAGGAAGAATCGGTATTCGGCGATGGGCAGGAGCGGGGAATTGGCGCCTTCGGAGGGTGAAGAATCGGCGTCAGCATTGGCATCTTTGGAAGTGGAGACTCGACCCCAGTTCGGTGATGTTGGATAATGAAGAGTCGACATCTGGGAATGATGGTGGTGAATATTTGCATAGTCTTCGACGGTGGCGAATGATGAAGGATCTGCATCTTCTGTAGTGTTCTGGAGGGAACCGGCATCTTCAGCGATGGTTCATGAAGGATTAGCGTTTTCGGAAATGGAGAATTGGCCTCTTCAGCAGCATCTTAACTCTTTAAGGACGAGTCCGCAGCAAATGCAGTCACTCTTGTTATCAGAACGTACAGGTTTTATTGTTATTCAAAACTAAATATTTTAGTAATTAGTCAGAGATGATGCACATTTTGGGTTCCTTTCTCGACAATTAAATAATATCTATATAAACATGTAGAAATATTTATAGAAACCAGGCATTGTAGTATAACTTATATTGTTATTTCTGATGGACCTTAAGGTACCATCCGTCGTTAAAGGGTTAAGAAGTGGAGAATAGAGGTCTTCGGCAGTGTTGAATAATGAAAATTCGGCATCTTTAACGGTATGCTAGACTGGCGGATTAGCGTATGTATCGGCGTGTCCAGAAGTGAAGGATCTGTCTCTTTAATGGTGTTCTGGAGAGGAAAATCGGCGTCTTGGAATCGAACACACTACATCTTTGACGGTGTTCTAAATTGGAGGATCGTCATGGGCACATTCGGGGAGCGGAGGATCGTCGTGGGCACGTGCGGACAGCGGAAGATCGTCGTGGGCACGTGCGGACAGCGGAAGATCGTCGTGGGCACGTGCGGACAGCGGAAGATCGTCGTGGGCACGTGCGGACAGCGGAAGATCGTCGTGGGCACGTGCGGACAGCGGAAGATCGTCGTGGGCACGTGCGGACAGCGGAAGATCGTCGTGGGCACGTGCGGACAGCGGAAGATCGTCGTGGGCACGTGCGGACAGCGGAAGATCGTCGTGGGCACGTGCGGACAGCGGAAGATCGTCGTGGGCACGTGCGGACAGCGGAAGATCGTCGTGGGCACGTGCGGACAGCGGAAGATCGTCGTGGGCACGTGCGGACAGCGGAAGATCGTCATCTTCGGCGATATTCTGGAGTGCAGGATTTGTACCTGCGGTGTTCGTGAATACTGGAGAATCAGCTAATTTAGCGATCAGTGTCTTCAGTGGTGTATTGGAGCTGAATCAACTCTTAACTGTCCTGCAATCATTCTGCTGGTAAGAAATAATACGTAGGATGATTATATTCAGTCATTAGGGCCAGAAACTGGCTCGGCGCTCATGCCAACTAATTCGGCCCATTGTTCTAACTTCTGTTTTAATTACCACCCTCATCGTGAGTCAAACCCACGACCTCAGTGTCTTCGTTTCGCTTCTAGGGAAACGGTGTTACCCACTGAGATACGGACACTGGTTGGGTAAGATAATGGATAGATTCCGTTTCAGAAGTCATTAATAATAGTTTTTATAGTCAATTCGTAAATGATTTGTGCACTTAGGAACAGACAGTTGTGTTACCAAAATGCATCTTAGTTCCTGAAAACCGTTTAGGATGTAATCAGATTTCTGATGCACAGTAAAATTGTTTTCTATAGCTACACTTATCTGCTCACAGTCATTAGGGAAAAAGTGGGAGGTAACTGAAAATTACAATTGCAAATAAAATTTGCAGTATACAAAGAACACTTGATTATGGAAATTACTAGTAGTTATATATATGCCAAGGGAAAATAATTTTTAACGTATAAAACGATTACAATTTCTTGTCATTGATATGCAGAATTGATGATGGTAGCAGGCCTTGACACGAAAGTTGAACAATGGTTTTAGTGTTTCGACACTGATGATGATGGAGGAGGAGGTTGTTGTTGTTGTTGTTGTTTCACATAGTTAATTGGTCTGTTCTTTGACACGAAGCATATGATTGCGGAGATCTTGGGTTTTCGATATGAAAGGCTAAATAATCATCTTGAACGTGGACACTCAGGTTTGTATATATTTACATACGCGTCCATGTAGGAGTTAATGAGCCACACATTTTTATATTAATTAATGGTTTAATTACTAGCATCTCGCTTTTCCTCCCATAGGTTGGATGGTGATTTTTAGTTTGACGTAAAATGTGTCGAGGGATACTTGTGAAAATACTAATTACTGATCTGAATCGTAGATCTTCATTACATCAACAACGTCAAATTCGGTAGTTAAATTTGGAATTGAGAAGGTAACTATTTGTAATGAGTTTGCTGTTGATGTCTATGTATTATATTCAACTTTTTTAATATACAGGTTGAGGTAAAAGCCAGACTTCATGCGATGTAATAATTCGATAAATGTTTGACTTGCAGGCTGTGAAGCAGTTTGTCATTTCTATTATATAATTTACTGCGTACATTGCATAACGTTCTATTAGTCCCTTCAAATGTTCGCTCTTTTAGTTCCTCAATAACGAGTGTTTGTAACTCGTAAACACAGTCTACAGATGACCCTTCTCACACAAAAAGAGTGTGCCAACGTTTATGCTTGATTTCTTGTGCTATGTCTGTAGTAGTTTACATACGAGAATTGACGTAAGTAAATCGCTTCGTGGCCTGCAGTTCAAACATTTACTGAATTGCTAAATATTCAGTTTGGGATTAGACTTTTGATGCACCATTAACCTAATTGGGCCTTCAATGGCGGACATCGGAATAACATTGAGGGCCCCGTTCGTATTTGAAATCCTCTATATTGAAAATTCAAATTTGTATTTGAAGTGTGTTTCTCATACATCCACATGTCTGTTGAAATAAGCATGTTTTAACGGATTTAGTTAGTTAAATAAAGGTTCAATTTTATTGTGATGTTTGTTATTTCTATGAATTCATGACAAAAGTTATTTTAGCCATTTCACGAAATGACCAAGGTGGAACTTCAGCCATTTCGCGAAATGGTTGGTTACACATTTTGACTAACATATATATGTATATACAAAAGGCGAATATTATATATTATATATGTATACAATCATTCAAAGATGTTAATGGGTAAACTCTTATTTCAGAATGGAGGAATTCGAAATCATGAATGATTATCTTCGATTTTAGAAGCAAACGACAAGAGTTAGTTTTTTTGCTAACAAATAATTTTAATAAATTAAAGACAAGGAGTAACTGCAGTTATATACAAGTGTAATTAAGCTCCTTACAAATTTTAATGATAATTTAAGTATTGTATCGAATAAAAATAATAATAGGGTCTTACTCAAATTGAGAAAGTTTTTAATAGTTTGTCGTTCTTAATTTAGCGTTGCTTTGTCCCATTATAATAGTTTTTAAAAACCATTGCCACATTACAACCAATAATAATTATATCTTTATGAAAAATCCAAAGAATCCAATCCAAAAAGGATGACCATTTAATTATGTTGGAGAATACCGAGTTAGTTTATAGTAAATTTAATGTTCATTAATGAAAATAGTATTTATTTTTCTTGTAACAAGACTCCAGAGGGTTCTCGGCATATAATTTATCACGAATACTAACGAAACCTAGAACTAGGTAGTGCATATTGATGGTTCTGGAACAAATGATGATAACGTGTACAGCCACTTTCCAGTCTGAAGTAGAATTACCAATACGTCTGTATGAGCAACAGGACTCCATCCTGTTTTAAACACCATCATAAATACGGATGAGAGTCGATCTAGAGATTATTTCAGACTTGCGCATTGCTTTGGATATATTACAGCAATGACGCAATCCACCGAACATGTAAATATAGCAAAATAGCTTATTGACATTGTATATTATGCATTCTGAAGTTCTGTTTGTCCACCGGCATTTAGTGGCAAAGATGGTAACAAGAAAAAGCTGAAAAATTAGCGAGAGTTATTTAATGAAGTCTCTAAACAACCATGTTGAAGCATGGTGGATGACAAACTGCATGAAATTTATAAACAAAACTGGGAGATAGCGGGGTGGGGTGGGGAAGAAAATCTATGCCTGACAAGACAACCATCCTGAACAAAACGAACGAAAAACATTGTATATATAAACGCTGTTTAAGTTTCAAACGGAAAAAATTGCTAATGGGAGAGTATCGTGTGTTTTTGTTTCGGAGAAAGTGGTTATTATTAAAATAAAGTAAATGGACATTGTTTTTCAAATTCTGCACCATCGGACTGACTGAGGAAAGCCTGGGTTATGCAACCGTGAAGCCATTTCTTAGAATGGTTACGGAAGGAGAAGAAAAATTTCCATATTAAAAATTACATTTTACAAATATTTATGTTCCTGAACCTTAGAGTTTTTGTTTTATGTAATTCATATTTTTTAAATGAGTTCCACTTTCAAGACAAACCTTTCACTAACCTCATTATGATCGATTAATGTACTGAGAATATAACCGTTTGTTACATATATTCTATGGAAAGCTTTAGGTCTTTCGTTTGTAACGGTGAAAGTGGTTGCTTCAAATAAAAGAAAAAAAACTTACAAAAATATTTTTAGTTCAATAAATTTTGTATGCCAAGGAGAGAATTGACTGATACCGGAATAAAGTAAGTCATTCGGCTTTAAATTCCATAATTGTTATAGACTGATAATTTGGAATACCATCTAAGGTGGTTTCAGAAAATGAAAAGGACCAGAGTTAAAATATTCTATGCTTACTGATATTGAAGTATAAAATGTCATGTGCCGGATAAGACTACATGCAAAAATAAGGCGCATGTGTCCGTGACTACCTCTACTCGTTAGATCCTGTCAGTTTATTTCGGAAACGGCTGGAAAGATGTTTAAGTACCTCGTAGGTTTTTTTTTTTTAAGAGCCAGTTTTTAAAAACTGAAAACATGGGAGTCAGAAAAATACTTTTTGTTTAAGACTCTCAATTATATTAATTATTTTCGATGTTTTGTTAATTTTGTATTAAAGTCTGAAAGTATCTTTTTTATCATTTTCATTGTATCATTTAAGAGCATGTAGAATGCAGTTAACACTAATTAAAATAAGCAAATTTACTATTTAAAATGAAATCTGGTCTTCTAAATACCTGATGCATTCATAAATACATCATATTCACACTAATCCTGAAACAAAGAAAATAAGGTTCATGTAAAAGGCCAATCGTCCTATTCTTCACAGTTTTACGTCATCCTTCTCTCTAAACCTATCAGAACGATGCACGATTCCTTTGTTAAGAAAACCATCACAGCGTGTACTGTATATATACACGAGGGTGGGCTGAAAAGTAATGCCTTCACTGAAATCGAAACCAAAGCAAATACGTACCTTAGAATTTATTCTTCAAAACGATACATTTACGTTTCTACAAAATCACCCTCAAACTCGATACATTTACGCTAACGATAAACGAGTTTTTGAAATCCACCACAGTAAAACTCGGAAGCTTTGATTACGAAACCAAAATTTCACAGCGGCCTTAACTTCTCAGACTCAAAGAACATCGTGGAAATCGCTACAAGTTTAGGAAAGAGGTGAAAATCGCATGGTGCTAAATCTGGGCTATATGATAGAAGCGGCAAGACGGTTGCTTCTCACGTTTGAACACTGGTGTTAAGCCGTGCGTTGTCATGGTGAACAATGACTGCGTTTTTTTCAACTTTTTAGAATTTCAATATAACGTGCGGAGTCGATTGCTGTCCCTTTCCGTAAAGTCCAAGACCACCACCATTGATATCTCGCAAAACAATCATCACCACTTTTCCAGCCGATTTTTGAACTTTGAATTTTTGTGCCGATATTCCATGGATTGCCGTTTATTTTCAGGGTCATAATGGTGGACCACGTTTCGTCTCCTGTCACAGTGCTGCAGGGTTGCCAGACTTTTTTAGAGTCGTGGGGCCAAATTGACTTTTATAATGGGCCAAAAAGGGCCAAATTGAGGTAACATCCCAAACGTATAGTATATATCTACTACAAAGTTAAAAATATCATACAAATGTTCCACACAGTTCCGCGTGCCCTATTCTGTATATCTCATCACTCACCAGAGTTAGTTATGGAGAGCAATCATCTCTTTTGTTGCTTCAAATTTGTTGCAACATCCTTCAGTTTCAAGAAGTGTTGCTCTTATACGGATAATTGCATCCAAAAGATTGATCTGCACTCGGTTTCTAGCTTTGGATTTAACCGCCGTTACAAGTGAAAATATTCGTTCTACCACTGCATTACTGGCAGGTGTAACTAAACAGTGGAGTGCATAAAGATCAAGTTCATTGAAGCTACCATGTTTTATACCGCCTTTCCAAAAATTTGCAGGAGAATCAGAGATAGAACCTCCGAATATTTCCTCTTCTTTCCAGTTTACAAAGTTTATTTTTCTATATTGTACCTCTATTTGATCGAAATTTTCTTCAGCCAGGTGTGAGAAAGGGAGGTCATTAAGCTTAACCTTTTGTGTTTGACTTAATGTGACTGTAGGACTTAGGTTAGAGAGGCTCTTAAACAGATGTTTTGATTCAAGTATTCTTTTGTTCACTTGATCAAGGGCTTCTTTCATCATGTTTTTGCATCTATGTTTTACTTCAAACACCCTGTGTGAAAAGGGCCAAAAATGGGCCAAAGTAAGGTTTGGGGCCAACTTAAAATTTGAAGGGCCAAATGGTCCTGAAATGGGCCAAATTCGTGAAATTTGGCCACAAATGGGCCAATATGGCAACCCTGCAGTGCTGTGCAGAAATTCTTCTTCATTTTCGAAGCAGTGCAGATTTTCTTGGCAAATGCGTAGTCTCTTAGTTTTCATCTCGGCAGTGAGCATGCGAGGCACCCATCTGGCACAGACGTTTCGGTAATCGAGAATACTGATAATGTGTCCCACTCGCTCTTTGAAGATATCGAGCATTGCAGGACTTTCATTTTGTTTCATGCGACAATTTCCACGAATCAGTTCGTCAACGTAGTTCCGATGAGACTCGTCGGTTGTAGTTACAGGCCTTCCACTTCGCGGTTTGTCTCGCAAATCATCTTCCCCTGCTGCTTCTTTACACTGCCTTGCCGAACGTCGAACGGAACTCGCATCAACACACTGTTTGCCGTACACAGCTTGCATTCGCCAATGAATGTCTATGGGAGCAACACTTCCCGCGGTAAAAAAATTCAATTACAGCACGTTCCTTGAAGCGAACGTCTTTACTCCTTTCCATTGTAATCGATACTGAACCAACGTGTGGCATGGGTGTAGGCTATAACACAAAACAGGTTTTTAAAATGAAGGTGACTCGAGCAATTTTTATAATGTAATTTCAAAGTATAAAATTTATTTAGAAAATTATGTATTTAATTTCTAATTTTAGTTAATTAATATTAAAAATTGCATTATTATAATCATGCAACTGTGACGTGAACTATTTCTGCAGCCAGTCAGAGATATTGGAGGTTGAGGACGTCATGGCTCGACTGTAAATTAAAAACTAATGTCGTCATATTCAAAGCACTCAAAGTTAAAGTTTGTTTATATTAAATATATGCAACATGCTAAAGTGATCTGCGGTACTCTGCAACAATGTAAAACCTTTCACAAACTGTAAAAGTTTTTTAATTTCCCTAAAATTGAACATTTTTTTTTAATAGATCATGCCTATCACAACTAATAGAACACTACAACAATATCCTAGATGCACTGGAAGGCAATGACAACTACGATGTCATATACACAGATTTTGCTAAGGCTTTTGACAAATGTGATCACGGTATAATAGCACATAAAATTAAATACACGAGAATAACAGGCAAAGTGGGAAAATGATCTACAACTTCCTCAGAGAACGTGTACAGGTCGTCAAAATTCAAGGTATATCATCAAAATCGGAAGTAGGCAGCTCAGTACCACAAGGGACAGTACTGGCCCCACTCATGTTCATTATCATGCCAACAGACATAGACAGCGGAGTAAACAGCAACAGTATAGTAACATCCTTTGCAGACGATACAAAGATCGGCAGAAAAATCAGCGATGTAAATAAAGTGGAGGCCTTGCAGAGGGACACGAACAAAATGTACAAATGGTCAGATAGACAGGAAATTCAGAGAAGCATGAAAGCGATCGATCTGGGGATAATAATGACCGATGAGGCGAAATTCGAAACAAAATCAGATAGCGATAAATAAAATAAAAAAAAGATTCACGGAACAGGTACTAAGAACGTTCAAAAGAAGGGACAGGACAGTAATTATTCCCCTGCTAAAAACACTGATTATACCAAAACTTGAATACTGCTCAGTTTTGACGTCCCCATATAAAAAGAAATAAATTAATAAACTAGAAGAAACCACACACATTTCACAACCAAGATTGATTGCTGCAAAGAACTCAACTACTGGGAAAGACGACTTAAACTAAATCTGCATTCCCTGGAAAGAAGAGAGGTACAGGTACTGGTACCAAACCTAAAACTAAACCCAATTACCATTCAAACAACACTGCAAACTAGGAAAGGCAGAATGTGTAGTGTTCCCAAATTAAAGGCCCGACAAGGCACCTCCTGAACACAAGGAAAATAGCTTGGTTGTCAGGGGGCAAGACTTTTTAACCAGCTTCCAAAGGACCTCAGAAACGTTACAGGGGTCAAAGTTGAAGTCTTCAAGAGAAGACTAGATGCCTGGCTCAGGACGGTACCGGATGAGCTGGGTATACCTGGCTATGTACGATAGAAAGCGCAAGAAAGCAACTCGCTCCTCCACCAAGCCAGACCTAGAGGGGGGGGCCACCAGCTTGACCTTCGTGTGTAGAGACCAACGCACGGAACAGCAACGAGGTTAACGAGGTACATTATATATAGGCCTATAGAGGGTGATTCAACAGAGTACATTAAATTGGAGGATGAAATCCTTGGATAATTCTAAACCACAATGTATCTATGGTAAAATGTCAGATTCTGCATAGTTACCATGTTACAATACATTTCTGATGATGTATTAATGAGAGTGAATATGAAGTGAAACCCCCGTAGGTTTTTGTAATCATTTATTCACAGATCTCTACAGTGTGACCCCTCTTTGTTACAACCTAATGGAAATGTTCAAAGTTGCCCCCTTCTGCCTCAATGCAGGCCTGTACACGTCGTACCATTGAATGTCTGACGCGTTCCAGAATGCCTGGACTATGTTTAATTTGCTCGCACCTGTCACGAACATGTGGCCATAATTCCTCTCTTGTTTGAACCTCTGTATCATACACCAACGTCTTTAAATGTCCCCACAGGTAGAAATCCAAAGGGTTAAGTCTGGGGAGCAGGGTGGCCAGGAAACGGGGCCACCACGCCCTATCCACCTGTTGGGATAAACACTATCCAGATATTCCCTTGATGCTCGGACAAAATGGGCAGGTGCACCATCATGCATGAACTACATGCGACGTCGTACTCGCAGTGGCACATCTTCAAGTAGCACTGCAGTATCTCCTCGAGGAAATGCCTGTAGACGTCTCCGGTCAGCCACTGTGGTAGCAGATAAGAGTCGATAATGTTATCTCCAATAATGCCAGCCCATACGTTTATTGAAAACCTCACCTGGTGTGCCCTACGTACTGTTGAGTGAGGGTTATCCTCCGCCCATGTATGCATGTTGTGAGTGTTGAAAGTACCATCTCTCGCGACTCTGTACTGAACGGACGCATTTCCTGAGCTCTCTGATTTTGCATCTACGTTTGTATATTGCTGAGAATTTTACTTTTGGATAGTTTTGAATTTTATATACTTGCGTTTAAATTCACGTTGTTATAGTTAAGTAATTGAATATTAGTGGTTTTTAGCGATTTAGAAGTTTTCATATCGTGCCGGCTTAATTTAACTTATACCTGTGACGGTTTAAACTAATTTTTAACTGCGCGATGCCGTCCCAGAAAGCGTCGTGTGTTAGGTGTAGGGTAAACCGGTGGTATTCGGAATTTAAGGATTATAACGGCGGTCCAATGGCGATTACCGATAGATCAGTTTGTTTCTTTTGTGAGTTCATGGAGGAATTAGTTGATATAAAACGCAGTGTACGTGAGGTAGCGGAAAGACTTGCAACGCTTGATGAGGGCAGGGGTAGGGCTACGGTTGACGGAAGCCGAACCAATACTAACGTTGATGACGTTATTAATTTGAAGGGTGAGGTGCGTAACCTAGTTTCTGTTTAGGTAGCTTGTCGGGAAGGTTAGATAGAGTTGAGGAAGAGGTTAAGGTTAGTCCGAGAGTAGTAGATAGCGAGGGATTTAGAGAGGTTAAGGGTGGAGCTAGGCCGCGTACGTTAGGTGATAGGAATTCCCCCCTATCGAGGTTTCGAACCCTTTCGCCCATTTGGAAAGTGACGTGAATGAGGGAGAAACTATTTTAATCGGGGACTCTTTAGTGCGCCACATGGACAAAAAGTTCGTTAAACGGCATCCAACCAAGAGGAGGAGGGTCTGTCTCCCAGGGTCCAGGGTTGACAGAGTTAGAGACGAAGTGGATAGGATTGACGTTGCCTCCCGTCACTCAATGTTGGTGACGATGGTAGGAGGCAACGACTCGTATAGGCCCGATACGAGAGTGCCTGACCTTTTGGAGAGATATAGGGGGTTAATTAGGTCCTTGAAGGCGAGGTCAGATAGGTCATTAGTTCTAGGTATTACCCCTAGGCACGGGTTGGGTCTTAGGATTATGTCAAAAACAATATTTTTGAATAATAAATTAGAAGAGTTTTGTGCTGAGGAAAATGTACCCTTTGTAAAGCTGTGGTCCGAATTCAGTGATCCTAGCCTTTTTATAAAAGATGGGGTGCATTTTCATGAAATAGGTAATGCTAGGCTAGGTAGGTTAATAGACGAAAACGTGCGAAAGCTGTATAGGACGAAGCCTTCTTTAAACGTTGTGGGTCCGGGGAACGCGGGCCCGACGTGATAAATAGTTTAAAACGCGGGCCCGTGGTAAAAAATAACTTAAACGTCTTTTATTGTAACGCGCGTAGTATTAGAAATAAATTAAATGAATTTAAGGCGATAATTTATTCCGGCAACTATGATATAGTTGCTATCACTGAAACTTGGTTAAATACCGTGACTCGGGACTTGTTGGGGGAATTTCATATACCGGGTTTTAAACTCTTTACTAATGATAGGTTACATAGGTTTGATGGAGGCGTTTTGCTGTACATTCGTAATTCCCTTAGGGCTATCGAGGTTAAGTTAGATTTTCCTGCAGCAATTAATGCGATATGTGTTGAAGTTAGGGCGCGTAGTATTAGTTTTAATTTTGTTGTTGTTTATAGACCTCCCGTTCAACCCCTCGATACAGATACTAGATTTTACTCACTTCTTGGTAATTTTATTGACAATCGGAATAGTATAATTGTCGGAGACTTTAATTGCCCTAATGTTAATTATGAGAATTTTACTGGTAATGAGGGTTTGAGATTGGTTGAGTTTATGGACGATAACTTTTTACGACAGATAGTTACCGAACCAACGCGCGGTGACAATATTTTAGATTTAGTGATGACGAACGGCGAGAATATAGTCGAAGGTTTAGAAGTAGGCGAGAGTTTAGGATGTAGTGATCATCAAATTCTTAGGTTTAAGTTAGCGATAAAAAACACACAGGATAGTAACGTAATAGAAGTCCCTGATTTTCGGAGGGCTAATTTTGATAGTTTTGCGTATAGGATGAGATTAGTGGACTGGGATAACTTATTTATGGGCAATGACACAAATTTGCATTGGGTGGCGTTTAAAGAAAGTTTTCGGGATATTGAAAGGGAGTTTATTCCTCGTAGGCCTAAGCGCGCTAGAAATCGTGGTAGGCCGAAGTGGTGGACTAGGGAAATAGGAGAGTTCATAAACGAGCGTAATAGAGCGTATAGACTTAGTAAGCGAAATGGCACGGCAGCTAACTTTAATAGATATATCGAGCTTAGGCGTCAGGTTAAAAGATCAGTTAGGAATGCCAAACGTAATTTAGAGATACTTATAGCTGCGGATAGTAAACATAATCCGAAAAAGTTTTTTGAATACGTAAATAATCGTAAGCCGGTAAAAGATAACATAGGCCCTCTAGTGGATGTTAATGGCGCTTTGGCTTCTGACGCTCAGGCGATGGCGGGTATTTTCAATAACTTTTTTGCGACAGTTTTTACCGTAGAAGACGTAAATAATGTCCCCGACGTGGACGATATCGTTCCATTTAGTAGCGAGACTATTTTGGATGAAATAACTGTTTACGAGGCTGAGATTGCGCATTATATCGATAGGCTAAAAGTTAGCAAGGCTCAAGGCCCTGACGCTTTTTATCCCAGACATTTGAAAGATTTGAAAGACATTATCGTAGGCCCCTTAACGAAGATTTTTAGTCAGTCACTCGAAACGGGGATTATTCCTGAAGATTTCAAATTAACTAATGTCACGCCTATTTTTAAAAAAGGCGACCGCGCAGTAGCTGGCAATTATAGGCCCATTAGCTTAACGTCAATTGTCGGTAAACTTTTGGAATCCGTAGTTAGGGATCGTATCATCGATCACTTAGAAAGTAGAGATTTGATTAATAGTAGTCAGCATGGGTTTCGACGCCATAGGTCTTGTTTAACTAATTTGTTTGAATTTTATAACGAAATAGTGCGCGAATACGATAGGCATAGAGCAGCTGACGTTATTTATTTAGATTTTAAAAAGGCGTTCGATACAGTTCCG
>JAJOZX010005030.1:0-80000 GCA_023014485.1 Bathynomus jamesi | reverse complement strand
TAGAAGTTTTATTAAAATTAAATGACAAAAAAGAATAAACAACTGAAATTTAGGGTGTGCGGTCTACGGGTAAATTTCCCGACCATACAGAGCAAGATAAATTAGGTACATGATCGATTAATTATTACACTATTTCTGTCATCATATAATCGCAATAATTATAAAACTCGTTACCAACATTTGTAAAAACGGTTTTGGTTGCCAACAATAAAATATGTCATTTTACCTATATATTTTTATACGCAACAATGGCATGAAAAAGAGAAAAGACAAATCGGTCCATTTCCTTACAACAAAACAAAGAAAGGTTAACTAAAGACGCAACCCGGTCAATTCAGGTTGAATTAAATTCTCTTTACAACACAAAAAAAGGTTGAATTAAATTCTTAAATTACATTTTCTTAAATTAAATTCTCTTAACTTACAAAGAAAAAGTTGAATTCAAATGACTTGGGACTTAAAAACTAACTTTTTTTTCAAAACTACTTTCTCAAAACTAACTTTTTTTTCAAAACTAACTTTTTTTCAAAACTAACTTTTTTTTTCAAAACTAACTTTTTTTTTTCAAAACTAACTTTTTCAAAACTGACTTCTGTAATCTCTGGGGCGGTTGTCCCTCTTGGATGCAACCTATTGACTTGACCTCTTACCAAGTATTTCTATAAATCTCTGGGGCGGTTGTCCCTTTTGGCGCAACCTTCTCACTTGACCTCTTATCAAGTATTTCTATAAATCTCTGGGGCGGTTGTCCCTTTTGGCGCAACCTTCTCACTTGACCTCTTATCAAGTATTCTGAAACTATCTGACTTGAACGCTTGTCAAGTATTCTGAAACTTAAACTATCTAACTTGAACGCTTGTCAAGTATCTTTATAAATCTCTGGGGTTTGGTTATCCCTTTTGGATGCAACCAACTGGAAACTGATTTGCAACTTATTTGCAAATAAAACTGACTCGAAACTACTTCGAGTATCTTTATAAATCTCTGGGGTTTGGTTGTCCCTTTTTGGATGCAACCAACTGAAAACTGATTTGCAACTTATTTGCAAATAAAACTGACTTGCAACTTATTTGCAACGAAAACTGACTTCAAATTGACTTGCAACTTATTTGCAACGAAAACTGACTTCAAAACTGACTTGCAACTTTTTTTTGCAACTAAAACTGACTTCAAAACTGACTTGCAACTTCTTTGCAACTAAAACTGACTTGCAACTTCTTTGCAACTAAAACTGACTTCAAAACTGACTTGCAACTTCTTTGCAACTAAAACTGACTTCAAAACTGACTTGCAACTTCTTTGCAACTAAAACTGACTTCAAAACTGACTTGCAACTTCTTTGCAACTAAAAACTGACTTCAAAACTGACTTGCAACTTCTTTGCAACTAAAACTGCTTCAAAACTGACTTGCAACTTCTTGCAACTAAACTGACTTCAAACTGACTTGCAACTTCTTTGCAACTAAAACTGACTTCAAAACTGACTTGCAACTTCTTGCAACTAAAACTGACTTCAAAACTGACTTGCAACTTCTTTGCAACTAAAACTGACTTCAAAACTGACTTGCAACTTCTTTGCAACTAAAACTGACTTCAAATATCTCTCTAAATCTATAAACTCTCTGTAAACTCTCTCTCTTAATTTGCAAGTCAATTCAATTCCGTAATTGAAAAAAATTTGCAAACAAAAATATAAAATGTAAACGACATTTCACTCTAATGTACACGAAGGTACGATACTATTATGTTTGATACATAAAATAAAATTATTCTATACTGAATATAACAGTGAAATTAACTCTCTTTTGAAATTAACTCTCTTTTGAAATTAACTCTCTTTTGAAATTAACTCTCTTTTGAAATTAACTCTCTTTTGAAATTAACTCTCTTTTGAAATTAACTCTCTTTTGAAATTAACTCTCTTTTGAAATTAACTCTCTTTTGAAATTAACTCTCTTTTGAAATTAACTCTCTTTTGAAATTAACTCTCTTTTGAAATTAACTCTCTTTTGAATTAACTCTCTTTTGAATTAACTCTCTGTTACAATTAACTCTCTTTTGAAATTAACTCTCTGTTACAATTAACTCTCTGTTACAATTAACTCTCTGTTACAATTAACTCTCTGTTACAATTAACTCTCGTTACAATTAACTCTCTGTTACAATTAACTCTCTGTTACACTAAGGAAAATGTATCACTAGTGTCTGAAGTGTTCACTGTGTTTCTTGTAAATTCTGACTTAATACTCATTATTAACTGTTAATAATACTGACTTTTCAAGTGTTTATAAATTACTTAAGAAAACAAAATGTACTTAACAAAATTTTCTATAGGGAAATCCTTGAGACGTGTCCTGAAGACGTCTTGTTGGCTACTTCTTCTTGGATGAAAACTAGGCGTGAAGAACTTGGAGTCGTGACACACCGGTCAAGGGTGGATGTTACGAACTAGAAGTCGTGACACGCCGGTCAAATGGTTTTATCCTGATAAATCTTCTTTTATAAGTCTTCTTCTTTTATAAGTCTTCTTCTTTTATAAGTCTTCTTCTTTTATAAGTCTTCTTCTTTTATAAGTCTTCTTTTTTATAAGTCTTCTTTTTTTATAAGTCTTCTTTTTTTATAAGTCTTCTTTTTTTATAAGTCTCTGCACACGGGGAAGAGAAACAACGAATAAATGAAAAAATCATAAATCGAAATTCTCCTACATAGGGCAGAAACCAATGCCCTGAGAGGGCACCCTCGCAAATCGTGAATATGTGCATTTAACTGCAATGACCACGCAGTATATAAATGAATAGAAACGACGTAAATAAGGAGCGTGTCTGCACACGGGGAAGAGAAACAATGAAAAAATCATAAATCGAAATTCTCCTACATAGGGCAGAAACCAATGCCCTGAGAGGGCACCCTCGCAAATCGTGAATATGTGCATTTAACTACAATGACCACGCAGTATATAAATGAATAGAAACGACGTAAATAAGGAGCGTCTCTGCACACGGGGAAGAGAAACGACGAATAAATGAAAAAATCATAAATCGAAATTCTCCTACATAGGGCAGAAACCAATGCCCTGAGAGAGCACCCTCGCAAATCGTGAATATGTGCATTTAACTGCAATGACCACGCAGTATATAAATGAATAGAAACGACGTAAATAAGGAGCGTCTCTGCACACGGGGAAGAGAAACAACGAATAAATGAAAAAATCACAAATTCATTTATATACTGCGTGGTCATTGCAGTGGTACATGAGTATACTTTATATAGTGTACAGGGTGTTCTAAGATTACTTAGTAAACTTTTATATGAACGCAATCTTAAAAATTATGTGATATGTAACAATTTTATTTCAGATAGAGGAACAATAAAAAAAGTAACAATAATTGTTATTTTAGATGTTCAAAGGGTTTTCTTTCAACTTTAACACCTTGTTCAGAACGTTCGACCACTGATCGACATTAGTAGTATAGCCGCAAAAGGTTAGAATGCAGGAATGTTGCAAGTGATTACGTAATGTTGCAAAGGGGGTGGGGGTTGTTGCAAAGGGGGGTGGGGTGGGGTGTTGCAAAAAAAGAGGGGGGGAAAAAGAAAAAAAAATACTGGCCTTTGTTGCCAACCGGGGTTGCAAGGGACATGCAACTTGGAGGCGGAGTTCTCCCCCAAGCTATTCCCCCCAAAGGGCCAGAAAGGAGAGGAAGGAGGAGAGAAAAGAGGAGAGGTGTTCACCTGGCAGGAGCGAAGTGCATATTAAGACTTCAGCCGAGTAGGCGTTGTTTTATAGGCTCCTTATCAGCCAGTTGGCTGAGCCAAGGGGGGGGAGGGGTACACCTGCAGGAGAGAGAGAGAGAGTAGGTGCCTTTGATTGCAAGGCATGCAACTTGGAGGCGGAGTTCTCCCCCAAGCTATTTTCGTTTACCTAACCTAAGAGGCCTCTAAGGGGTTTTCCCAAAGGGCCAGAAAGAGAAGGACCAGAGGTCCTTGCTCGGCTGGGAGCCGAGCTTGTAATGACTCCGTCAGTCGTCTCTCAGTCTTTTATAAACCTCTATTCTGGCTGAGTTGCCAGATAGCGCCATGTATTCAGATGCCAGATAGCGCCATGTGTTCCAGATAGCAAAAACCATATATTAATCAAATTACCACAATATATGATGGTAGATGAATCCAATTAAATTCTGTTTATTAAATAAATAATTTTTACACACTTAATTTTTATTATAAATATTTAAGTCACGAATATCAGTGGGGAAAAGAAAATTTACGAAACACACGAGCCTCATTCCCCCCAATCCCCTGCGAAGAAAATTGAAAAAAAACGAAATCTAAAGAAATTAATCAATTGAAATTAGCCAAAACACAATCCGCTATAACGGGGTCGGACGACTAATGACATCTTTATATTTTCGAAGAACACCTGCTTGTTGAGAGATCTTCCTTTCAGACCGCTCTTGATGTGGATATATATATATATATATATAATAAACAACTCGTGCACACACACACACGAGGAAAGGCAGAAACTAGGTCAATTCGAATCGTCCCCTGGAGACCTTTTCGGCCGAGGGTTAATCCTTCGTCCAAGCTATTCGAGCAGAAACCACCTTTCACAATTCTTATTATTATCATTATTATTATTATTTCTACAATGAAAATATTTTATATTTACGCGTAATTTGTATGGTGTCATATTCTTATAACTACATCTTAACTGCTTAAATCTTTGATTTTTAATATTTAGTGTTAGAAGTGAAAATTTAGCACAATTCATACTAGACCTCGATTGCTCACTATTTCATCGAGATAATTAAAGCTCATATACAGGACCTGCATTGTCTATAAGATCTGCGGGAAACTCTGAGTAAATGGAAATATTATTTTCTCGAAAACTATGGGTGATAGAAAAATTCTGAAACCATATTTGGAATCAGTATCAAAAGTTCTATAAGAATCACCAAAACATTTTCAAGAAATGTTGTTCCCTAGTGTAATTTCTCGCCGAATTGGAAAGGTTTTCACTCCACCTTAGACCCACAGTTTAACGCGGAAACCGAACGCTTTTAAAAATATAATTAGGATATATTTCTTTGAGAAAATATAAAGATGTCATTACTCGTCCGGCCCCGTTATAGCGGATTGGTACACATCATAGCTCCACCCAGCTACACCGGCAGCCAATCACTACGAACATCTGGTCTTTTGGGGCGGAGCTTGGCGATTGTGCATATAAAAGGGGATATTTTTCAGTTGGGAGTAACAGTAGCTATTTTCGCGTCAGTGAATAATCATTCCCTCCACCATGGACCTGTACGTCTCCCCGGATTTGTATGAAGAAAGTGACACTGCAGCATTAACTGCAATTAGTCTTTTTAATGCGATTGACCGTGATGAATTATTTCCAACGCAAACCGTTGAAGATATTTGCAGTGACGCTCCTTACAATCCGACGCAAGGGACTACCATAGAAATGTAAGTGTCTATAAATCGATTTATATATATATATATATTATTATATATATATATATATATATATATATAGAGGGTTGTAGTACCTCGTCAAATACTTCATTTAGATACTCGCCAAAAATCGAATTTTTTTTATGGCAATCAATGTTATTTGGTTTTACCTCTTATCGCCATTATGCTAAAATCGAAATTTTTTATGGCAATCAATGTTATTTGGATTTACCTCTTATCGCCATTATGCTAAAATCGAAATTTTTTATGGCTATCAATGTTATTCCTCTTAAATGAACCAAAGATATCTTCACTTAATGGGATCTGTCTGTATACTCTGTATATGTTTTTAAAATAATGAACATTATTCCTTTAAGGTCCGATGAGGATTTGACACGTGTTATACAATCTTTTGAAGAATCTCGTGTCATGAATACGGAGGATATACTGATCAGTCAGCAATGTCACACCGAAATAATGTAAGTGTTTTTCGATCTTTTTAGGGTAAGAAGACAATATATTTTTATAAATTTATTAAATGAAAGAAATCAGTACAATAACCAACTACAGAATATACCGTTACAAATATACGAACAAAAACATTATACTATACAACGAGTACGTACAATTGGAAAACGGATTTTTATCTGTCTGCATACCATTTCATCGTTTCGGCGAGTGTGACACGGGTCAAATAAATTTTAAAAATTTATAAATTCTTTATCACATGACATGCGTGAGAAATGAGACGCAGTACATTCCGCAAACATTACTAAAATATCCTTGTACACGAAATGGGTTCCATACAACTTCGGGAATATGTAACTGAGCGAGAAATTTTACAATAATAGGGTCACTCCAGGGTTGAGTACCGAGTGAATCAAAATAGTACAGGCGCTGTCTATTTTTAAAATAGACAGCGATCCAATGAATCCCTTCATTACCGATGACATCTGTGTTCACAATAAGACTACCGCATTCTCGCGTACTTGGCAAACTCAATGTTTCATTCTTCGCAAACACGCCGATAAATTTGGAACGTGTGACTCGTTCCATTACTTTCTGAAGTGTATTAGCATCCATTTTAAAAGTCAGTGATAACGCTCCTAAATCTATCTACTTCTATTAGGGCTTGCGATTCAACATATACTAGTACACTAATAGGAGCGTCTATAGGCTTGTCGAATTCCAGCCGCAATGAGATGTTTCCGCTCTGCTGTGGGGTTAAATGGGTATTTACGCTAGCAGATGTCAGGTGTAATGTCAAACGGATAAAGGTTAAATTGATCAATGAATTCTTCCTGCGTTACCCCATTACCAAGCTCATCACAATCACCTGCAATATGGGTCAGATTACTATAGGCTCTGGCACAAAGAGGTAACACAGCGTCCGATGAATAGTCCGTACCCATTGTTCCGCCCAAAGCAGTGCCATTAACGTATAGAGTTATATTTTTAAGTCCGAAATTCTCGAATTTAAAGGCACTCTTTTTATATTTTCCATTCACCGAAGCATGGCCCTGCATACCGATTAATATCCTTTTAGGAAGATTTCCCAGGGCAATGTTTTCTATCTGCTTCGATGCCAACCCTGCAGGAACCGTATATAGTTTGATTTGTACTCTGTTAATATGATATTTCACTGTAGCGTTTAGTAAATTTTTCTCAATTTCTAGTTCTTTTGGTGAACTTAATTTCACACGCCGTACGCGGAGGTATGTGTCCATAATGTGAACCACAACGGGCTTTGCACCCTCCTCTTGATCAGCATCCAGATTTAAGCAGATCTCAGAACTCGTGCGGGTGAGCTTTATTTTCATATCCACCCCGTTGACAAGCAACTTCTCCTGGAAAGTGAAATCTGTGTGGAACCGTCCAAAACACTCGTATATTTTCTTTTTAGAATTTAATTTGTCCTTTATACTACTCTCATCTTTAGTTTGATAATATCCCTCGGCACTTAAAAAGGTAGCCTTCGCTTCTTTGGAAAAGTTGAGGACATTTTCCAGATAGGCTCGTAGATGATAGTACCCCGTGCCTGCCGATATGTTGGTCTGATTTAAATATACGTCACACTGGTTGAATATGGAGTGCAGAAAGTTTGTTTCAGGGTATACAGCATATTTGTCATCGCAGACCGTTCCATCAGAATGGGCTATACGTAGCTTAGCGTACATGTGCACACAGCATCGATCAAAAAAGTAAGGGCCTGAGCTGGGTATCACGAATTCTATAGGTGCACTCGGGGAACTAATTGTGTTTAAAGGGTTAATTGTAATAAAGTCACTGTGCTCAATAGAAACTTGGGTTGGAGGCAGCTCAAAAAGGGACAGCTCCGATTTACAGCATTGTGAACTACATGGGTGGATGAAGCGTGCCATGGCGAAATAGTGGCTCCTCTCTCGACAAATGGTAAACAAACTATGATTCATGAGATCAATGTCCTTAGCTTATATCAGTCAAAAAAGTGGTCAACCATAGGTTTCATTCGCTTACAGCACTTCTTTTTTGATGGCCTTTTACGTTTAATACCACGTGACCCCTTCTTCTTCCGGGCAGCCCTCTTCTTCTTCCCGCCACCACGCATTTTTCTCTTTGCATCTTTGATGATTTCGTCCCGTGTACGCTTTAAATGTTTTTTTTTAGCTTCTTTAGGTTTAGCCCCGGCCAATATGTCTTCTGCAGTGTTAATACCTGATTGTAGCGCTTTCCTTCCGAGGTATCTGGCCCCACTCTTCAGCAAAGGAACAGCCGTACGTAGTTATGGATGAAAAAATGGATCCAAGTCCACTACCGCGCTGGTATCTCACCCCTCGGTAGACGGTGAAAGGCTTTCTATCCATTATAACTCAGTGCGTCGAAAGTGTAGCTTCACTGTTAAGCTCCCGTTACCGAATGGGAAGTTTTCACCCTCAATCGTTCTTATATATATTGAGATATTGGTTATTAAATTAGTTTCGACATTCACATAATGGGGTCTGTCATATGTAATACTCAAACTCCTTCCTCTATGGTTGGGGATGTGAATGCGCAGCAGGCGCCTGGGTATCCCCAACAAACTGGTGCTCCACTATATTACTGTAAATATAGCACATGTCTGGGGACCTTTCAGCCAATTTCTCCATCTTCAATTGATACATTAATCTGGACAATCATGCTGTGTCTCGTGAAATGTCTCTTTGGAAGACTGCGCTATATCGGCCATTGGTTAGAATTTGGAACTTTCTATGGTCTTTAATACGTCTGTTAGTCTTTGATTTTAGGATTAGTGTATGTGCAGGGTTGTTTACGATTTCGTATACTAAATCATTCGTAAGGTTTGAGTTTCTTAAACTTACGTTTAAGCCTCTCACAACATCCTCGGCCGAACCATATTGACCCGTCCTAGTCTTACTTCTGTACTGTAATACCGTGCAACCTCAGTCCGAGCGATACGCATAGTTTCATCCATAGCTACCCCAGCTTTTTCACACTCGTCAATGTCTCTAAGAATCGTAAAACGGTTTCTTTATGTTCAATATTTAAAAAGATGGTGTCCAGCTGAATTTCGCATATCCCCACCTCATACGAATCACGACCCAATTCAATGTGCTTGTGGAGCTCTGTTACAAAGTTGGCTAGTGTGTTGTTAGGGTGTACAGACAGGGACGAGGAGGACGGGAGTGTGACGTAGAAATGGTTAGGAGCCATGTTGCATACTATTTAAGCTTCATTATTGCATCAGCTTTTATATAGGTGTTGAAGCTTTCTGGGTACCCTAGCCATTTCACCAGGTACATTTTTCTCTAGTATGAATTGTGCTAAATTTTCACTTCTAACACTAAATATTAAAAATCAAAGATTTAAGCAGTTAAGATGTAGTTATAAGAATATGACACCATACAAATTACGCGTAAATATAAAATATTTTCATTGTAGAAATAATAATAATAAATATATAAGAATTGTTGTGAAAGGTGGTTTTTGTTCAAGTAGACGAAGAAAGGTTGACTCTCGGTCAGAAAAAGGTCTCTAGGGGACAATTCGAAATGACCTAGTTTCTGCCTTTCCTCGTGTGTGTGTGTGTGTGTGTGTGTGTGTGTTTATTGTTTATTCGTTTATTATATATATATATATACGGGTTTGGGGTAACTGTATACTACGATATAGAAACATATACGAACGCTGAAACCAAAGAGGTAATTCCACATTTACTTGTGAGCCAGACCATCTGTGATGAGTGTATGGGTATCGAATGTGACGAGTGGCCCAAATGCGGTAAACGGACAAACGTTTTTAAAACGAATGTCCGCAATAGTCCTGTGAAACTATTTGTGTCCTATATTGTCAAGTTAGCCGACAAGTTCAAAAAAATGACTGTGTATATTCTCGCCCATAACGGGGCAAAGTTTGACACGCAGTTCCTTTATAAGGAGTTGCTTGAACACGAATCCTCTGAGATATTTACAGGTGATCCATTGAAAAGAGGCAACAAATTAATACAGATGCAGATAAGAGGCAATGTACAATTTAAAGATACTTTATTATTCACACCTTGTAAATTAGCAAAGCTACCCAAGGTGATGGGAGTAGCAGCTGAAGTTTCCAAAGGATACTTCCCTTACACTTTCCTCACCAGCGAGACTTTAAACTACGTAGGCCCACCACCACCCAAACATTATTTTGACTGTATGGATGAATGTGAAGACTTTGATCGATACTACAACAGTTTTAATGAAAGTAACCCTTATAATATAGCTGATGAATGTGAGCGTTATTGCGTGAATGATGTGCGCGTGCTTAGAGTATGTTTCCAGGCCTTTAGAAGGATGTACATAGCCCGTTTCAAATGCGATCCACTGCAAGTCGCAACCACCATCGCATCATTATGTTTTACGGTGTTCAAGAATAACTTCATGCCTAAAGACACCTTAGCCATTATTCACCGAAACAACCCCGCAGTTACGGACACAAGGCTATTTACTGGCTCATACACCTACAGCAACAGACAGGTGTATACATAAAGCACGCCCGCAACACGGGTGAAGTACCCATTAAGATTAATGGACGTGTTTTTTGGGTTGATGGGTTAAGTGAAAACCGTGTCACTGGTGTGAAGACTGTGTACTCCTTTAACGGTTGCTGGTGGCATGGATGCCCCCGTCCTGAGTGCGGAATCGCCGGAGATATCCACGGTAATCTCCTGCCGACTGTCTTGCATGGACCCGCACCCGCGATCAACTTATAGGATCACAGTTCACTCACAAAGTCTTGTGGGAGCATGAATATGATGCACGGATGGAGACAGACGAGGTGTACCGTGAGGAAATAAACACGATCAAGCGTTCAATGGTGCTGGATCCTCTCAAATGTGGTGATAGCTTGTTTGGAGGACGTACAAATCCATTCAGACTATACTTTCCACCTACGGAGGGCGTGAAGCTCCATTACTACGATTTCTGTTCTTTATACCCATACGTGATGAAGAACAATCCGTACCCCGTGGGCGCTCCTGAGAAACTGGTGGGACCTAACCTGCCATCCATCAATGAATTTTCAAGAAATTTGAATGATCGTTACTTTGGGCTCTCTTTCGTAGACGTACTCCCCCACGCAATTTATGGATGCCAATCTTACCTGTCGTTATCGACGACAAGCTCATGTTTCCCCTGTGCGTGAAGTGCGCGGAAGAGGATAACGGCGATTGTAACCATATACCCCACCAGCGTAAGATCAGAGGCGTATATACAAGTCCTGAGCTGGCCCTAGCCGTACGCCATGGTTATAGAATACTGAAGATACATGAGGTGTGGAGGTTTCAGAAGCTACCCAACCTTTTCACACCATATATAAACGCCTTTTTGAAGGATAAGGTTGAGGCATCAGGGTATCCGCGAGGAGTTGATACCGAAGATGAAAAGTCTGCCTATATTCAACGTTACCGCGACCGCGAAGGTATACAACTTGATCGTGCCCAAATTGCAAAGAATCCTGGCAAGCGCTTTAGTGCAAAGTTGTGTCTAAACAGTCTATGGGGAAAATTTGCGCAGAATACCGGCAAAGGGAACATTCATTTGGCACAAAGTTATAGCGATGTCTGGGATTATGCCAATGCTCCCGATAAAGAGGTCATGGAGATCGTGAATGTAGGTAATACTTACATAATAAAGTACAACAACACTGAATTGGCCACAGATACCTCAAGGGTTACAAACATACCTGTGGCCAGCTTCACAACAGCCTACGCCCGTATAAAACTTTGGGGTCTATTGCATTCTCTTGGGCGGAGAGTATTGTATGCCGATACAGATAGCGTGATATTCACAGAGAGGGAGGGTGAATACATGCCCGCTATTGGGGAGTTCCTCGGCGAACTCACTGATGAGATCAAGGATGAGTATGGGGACAACGCATACGCCGACTCTTTTGTCTCAACAGGACCTAAAACTTATGGGGTACGGGTCAGGGTGGGGGAGGATATGAAATATATCGTGAAGGCAAAGGGTATTACGCTCAACCATGCGAATCGGCGGGTTGTTAACTTTGAATCGTTGAAGGATCTAGTGTGTTTGGACGATGATGAGGGCGAACGACCTCCCCAACTAATTGTAGGCACCCACAATTTTCGGGCGCAGAAGCTGGGGGGCGTGAAGGAACTTAGGGGTACGAAGGTGTGCCGTAACACCTATAGGAAACGTTACCAGTTACCTGGTACCTATGATACCGTACCCTTTGGATACCATAACGTTTGATGCTTCTATTGTTAACTGACACGTATTTGTCTTGTATATAATCGTATCTATTGATTTATTACACGTATTTGTAAATATATATATACTTGAATATCTCGTTTATTAAATCGTATTTGTAAATATATATATATATACTTGAATATCTCGTTTATTAAATAAATCATGTTTCAATTAGCGTTTCACTTTCTCCTTTGTGTGTGTGTGTGTGCGCAGGTGAAAGTTCTAAGCTCCGCCCACTGTAAGACCGTGAGTCATGCTACTATCTGGGAGTCCCTGCGTGGTCAGTCGACTGCAGTAAGCCCGAGATCAGACGTGTATTCAGAAGAAAAGATCAGACGTGTATTCAAATGGCTACCTTTAATATTGCTTGTACAACGTTTATGAAATGGTATTCAGCAAAGTGCCAGGATGTGGTGGATACCGAAAAACTTCCTATTCCCCCTCCTATGTCTTTTAAAACACATTGGATTGTGCGAAGTTCAAGATGTACAAATACTCTACGGATGTTCTGGTGAGACCGTTGAAGGCTTTCGTTGCACAGACGATGTGCTGAAGTATGCTGCAGAGCTAAACTTTATAAAGTCTCACATATACCGTGAAGTAAAAGAAACAACGCGTGCAGAAGAGAAGCAGCAGGTATGGATAATGAGTCTTGCGGATGGGTGGTGTGACAAGCGGTATTACGTCATGCTACACCATGTCGATTACTCATACCCTACGACTGAAAATGTGAATCTCGTGATCATGGACAATCTTAAGTATTTTTATCACTATATTAATGTATATCATGATGAGGTTCGTAGTGAGGTTGTGGCTAGTGCCCTGCGTGAGTTTTTAACAGACTTTAGAGACGAGTATCGTTTGATGGGCAGAAAGGAAAAATATGAGCATATGTTCCTCTCAAATAGTGCGCCGGAGTGTGAAGATGTTTAGTAAAACATAAAATGTGCCTAGTTCTTACCTGAGGTAAACTGTCTGGTGCGTAGGCTGGTAGTGATAAAATTAATTCTTCTACCGGAAAAACAAATATGTACAACAATTCGGTGCGACTCGCGGATCATACGAGTTCGAACAACCCCATTCACGTATCATCGAGTCAGCCGCCCGTCGAACCGCTCCTGCCTACCTGCGTGCCTCACACGGCTCATAGTTATCTCAGAGCTTGAACCGAGTGGACGTGCGCTCCTCGAGTACGATGGAACTTCCTTTGAGCAGCATTCTCAACGCCTCGTACGATGTGTCCGTGACGAAATCGTTGCGCGTGTTCAGGCGTAAATCCGGTACCGTTAGCTATGTACTGGAAACGGAATGTAGACAAACAAACAAACGGGTTTATTTAAGTGTCGAGGAGATGAATAGAATCTTCGTGATAGTTGAGAAGTGGAGTGAAGATCGTTATAAAATACCTGCTAACGTAGGTACAAGAAGAGAGCAGATTAGTGACGCACCCTCATACGCCGTTGTATGTACGTTGTGTATAAATAACGATCGGCCATGCATTGATATACGGCTGATGTGGAAGAATGCTTCTGATAATAACGCTCTTGTTCCTACGCGAAACCGTTTCATCCTCGACAGAATGTTTGAAATCGTCGGATTCCGCAAGCTGAAACCTATATTAGACGCGCGTGTTACGGATATGCTTTATTTTGATACAGTACTTGAATACGCATACACCGCTCTGCTCGATGGGTTTACCGAGTGTAGGGCTGGTGAGAATGGTCTAGAGCTGGACGTTTATTTAAAAAGTTTAGACTCTTTGAAATACCATGAACTTTGGTACAAAGCAATTGATCGGTACAAGGCTGAGCTCACCTACACCGTTCACCCTGAAGAACTATTTCTTTATATAACGCGCAGTTGTCGTAACGATTTAGAAGATTATTTCAATTGCCGCTATGTTGAGTGAGTTCACGATTGAAAAGCTCGAGTCGGTAGAAATAAACCCTCGATTGGAAAAGCGTGTTTATAAACTTGTGTTTAATAATGTAGCTAACGATGAACTCTTTGTGCGTGCTTTTGATTGTATTCTAGACGTTTTAAAGATGACTTACCAACCGGTTGTAAAGTGGGAACAAAAATAGTACTGAACGATATGAAAGCCCTTCATATCGAATACAGGTTTCCCTATACTTTAAGCGGTGAAATATTATTAAACCGCATATACTGCGTAATGCAGAGCAATAATGATGTAATTGTAAACTCGATTAAGTGCGAGTTTAGTATTTTGAAAAAAAAGTGAAATGTATTATATATTTTGCGTGATATTTCTCCTGTACTGTTATGATTATATGCATATTTCTATTATTATTGAAATGTATATTTATTTGTATATATCTCCATCTCCATAATTGTGTGTGTGTGTGTATATATTTTTTTTATATGCATATTCCTCAATTATTATTGAAATGTATATTTATTTTCTACATATTTATAATAAAAAGAAAGATGCAGTGTTGTTTTACTTAATTCTAATTGTTACGCCTTCTAAACCTACTAGCGGAATTCTAAATGTATACAATGGTATCGCTAAAAAGTGGTATCTGGCAACTGAATACATGGCACGAAATCTTTTAATTGGAGACAACTCACCATAATAATGCTAAAAAGTGGTATCTGGCAACTCAAGCCATTTACGTCTTCTAAGCCAACTGGCTGATTAGGAGTCTATAATAATGTATACAATGGTATCTGGCAACTCAGTCTTCGATTAGAATTAAATATATAGCACAAACTGAATACATGGAGCTATCTGGCAACTCAAGCCATTTACGCCTTCTAAACCAACTGGCTGAGCCTATAAGACAACGCCTACTCGGCTGAAGTCTTAATATGCACTTGGCTCCTGCCAGGTGAACACCTCTCCTCTTTCTCTCCTCCTTTCTCTCCTTTCTGGCCCTTTGGGGGGAATAGCTTGGGGGAGAACTCCGCCTCCAAGTTGCATGCCCCTTGCAACCCCGGTTGGCAACAAAGGTCAGTACTCTTTTTTTTGCAACAACCCCAACCCCCCTTTGCAACATTACGTGATCACTTGCAACATTCCTGCACTCTAACCTTTTTCGGCTATACTACTGACATTCTTTGCAAGATCCTGTGATATGGCTCCAAATTCATTGATAATTCGTTGTTGCAACTCTTGTAGTGTCTTTGGCTTTGTTGCATAAATTTTTTCACGAATGTAACCCCAAGCAAAATAAGAAGAAATTTAAACGTGAACAGCTTCTTTGAGAAATTCTAGGAAAATATTTTTTTTTAAACGCTCCTCCGCCGTTAACTGTAAATAACGGTTATATATATATATATATATATATATATATATATATATATATATATATATACAGTATAGTGAGGAGTGGAATGTGCATAAGTAATGTTTGATTAGGAATTCAATGTGTGTGTGTTGGGGGGGTTGCTAAGACTGTTGCGAAGAGGACAACAGCGTGATGTGATGGATGGCGAGGTTTCGTCAGCGGTTGAGGATAAAAAGAGGAAATGGTTGTTGTGCGCGCAGTAATTGCGATAGAGAAGAAAGTCGAAGCGTGTAGAGAGAGGGTGTATGAAGAGAGCAAAAGAAGGGTGAAGAGACCAGTGAAACGGAAGAAACGGTAATTAATGAGCTTGGAAGGATTAATGAGAATCGTGTAAAGAGTAGAAAATTGTTCTGGATGGAAGTGCAGAAATGAAAAAGTTTGAGAATAAGGAATGAAAGTGGAAGAATGCTCACAGCAGATGTGGATCTACGGAATAGATGGAAGGACTATTTTGAGGGTTTGATGGGTGGAATGGATAAGAGGAGTGCAAATATAAATATGGTGGGATTTGGTGGAGTGAGTGAGGAGTGAGGACACGAGTGTGTGCCTGAAAATATAACCAAGAATGAGGTGAAAGCGGCCGTTCGCAAGCTGAAAAATGGAAAAGCGGCAAATGATTAAGTATGGAAGTTTGAAAGGGTTCGAGTGGTTGTAAATGCATACGTCAGTGCGCATGGACAAATGGGAGTGTGCTTGAAGACTGGAAGAAAGCAATAATTATTCTGGATACAGATGCGGATGATGCTGTGCTATTTGCTAAGAGTGCAAGAAGCTGGCTGTCAAGAGTTTTGTGGAGGTGTGTGGGAAAAGATTGTGGAAAGTGAATGTGGGTAAAAGCAAATTGTTGATTGTGGAGAGAGGGGAAATTCGGACTGTCATGTGATGGTGAATGTTAAAACACTAGAAAGTAGAGGTTTTTAGGTACTATTGTAGTTGGGTTCCCCATAATTTTTTGTTTAAATTATGTGCTTGCTGTGTGGCCCCCGGTTAACTGAATGCCCAGTTAGATCAACTGTACGCTCTTGAAGATTGGTTAGGTTAAGTCGTGATATAGGTTAACTGTATGCCCTTGACAATTGGTTAGGTTGTGATGTTTAGTTTTAACAAAAATATCACGACTTAACCTAACCAACTGTCAAGGGCATACAGTTAACCGGGGGCCACACAACAACCACTTAATTTAAACAAAAAATTATGGGGTGCCCAACTACAATAGTGCCAGTTTTTAAGTATTTGGGATGCGTTTTGAATAAAAGGTACGAATGAGGATAAGTTAATAGTAAAGCGAATCAAGGGAAAATGATGGCGGGTGCGCTGAAAGCGGTTGCAAGGAAACGGAAACTGGGTAGAGATGCTGCGTGATGCACTAGTACAGAGACCTTGATAGTCGGTGGACGCTTAATTATGTCGGGTTTTTTATTGCATCAGTTTCTCGGAGACTGGCAACAGACTTCCAGTTCCATTGATCTTTCGATCAAAACAAGAAAAAAAGCAAACTGCGCAGGTTTTGTCTTTAATTAAACAAAACGTGTGTTATAATTGCATGATTGAATGTGCAAATGAATAAGCATAACTTGCAGAAATTACCTGGTTTCAAAGGATATATATACAGAGTGGGCCGAAAGTCTGGATCCATAGGAAAATATTTATTTTAATACATAAATTACAACAAATGGTAAATACTTAAAATGAATATCAACTTTAACTCGTAAATGCGTATCCGTGATACTGTACAGTAGTTCATATTCCAGTATAAATACTCAAATACTTTTTTTATTTCAGCCCAGAAATGGCTTCGAATCTAACAACAGAAGACCGGGTAGAACTTGTGCTCATGTACGCAAGACAGGGCGCTACACACAGAGAAGTTGCTACCGAATTCAATAGAAATCATCCTGATAAGCATCCAGTAACACATGCGACTGTTGGCAAGTTGTTTAAACGTTTCAAAGAAACAGGAAGTGTACATGATCGACGCCGTTCTGGTCGTCCAAAAACTGCAACTGATGAAAATACCTCTGCAATGGTATGTGAAACTTTAACGAATAGTCCAGTAAAGTCAACAAGAAGATTATCAAATGAAACACGCATCTCGAGAACGTCAATTCGAAGAATTATTAAAAATCATAAATTCCATCCCTAAGTGTCTCGATGTCAGAGGCCACCAATTTGAGCATTTGTTATAATTTGTTGTTTATACTGGAGTACGAACCACTGTACAGTATCACGGATACACATTTACGAGTTAAAGTTGATATTCATTTTAAGTATTTACCATTTGTTGTAATTTATGTATTAAAATAAATATTTTCCTATGGATCCAGACTTTCGGCCCACCCTGTATATATTTCATAAAATATGTTGGTCATTGTCTTGACTAGAGCTTCGCAAAATCAAAATCGCCCCCAACAAAAAGTTTAACTTATGTTTTAATGGACACTTGGTTAAAAGGGCGGAAGTAGAATTTCTGGAGTTGGAAAGTTGAACGTCCAATTTTGCAAAATGAGACTTTTTTTAGGTTATTCCCCCCCTTTACTATTTATAGAGAATAAACTAATATCGATACTGGCTGGTTCATATCCAGTAATGAGCCCAAAATGATATCTATAAATTATAATTATCTAACTAGACCAGAGGTTATTATTAGGAGGAGCTGTACAGTGTACAGTAATCAATCTCTTGAATCAGTCACACAGCGATTCATTCAAATTGACTACCATAGGCAGAAACAAATATGAACCGTAGGTGTAAACTAATTCGAAGGTCATCAGCTTTAAGCCTTCAACTATAATAAAATTTACAACTACCACCAATATAACAAAGAGGTATATAAATAATAGGATCTTTTCGGTTTGACGGCCTGTAATATTTTAACATTACTTGTTTTTTATTGTCCAGTTTTAATCGAGGATTTAAAAAATAACATTCATGTTTTAAAGAAACAAATAGTGAGGCAGTTATACATTTTAGTTTAGAGAATATCATACACAGTTTAAGATTCCAAAATCCCTGAAAGCTTTAGGTCAACTGGTACGCTCATGACGATTAGTTAGGTTAAGTCGTGATATTTTCGTTTGTTTTGACAGAAAACTAACGAAAATATCATGACTTAACAACCAGTCGTCAAAGGCATTCAGTTAACCTAACCAGTTGGGAGAGTTTAGAATTTGACGGTCCCGTTCCCGTAGCCATGGCTCGTGTTTTTCCGCCAGCCGTCAAACCAAAAAGATCCCAATACGGTTTAAAAATATATATTTTAAATTTGTTAAATTGTATATAACTGCCTCACTATTTGTTTCTCTAAAACATGAATGTTATTTTTGAAATCCTCGATTAAAACTGGACAATAAAAAACATGTTAAAAAATATTACAGGCCGTCAAACCGAAAGGATCCAAATAATATATCAATGTAAATTAATGCGGCCCTACAACAGCGTTATGGTTATGGGGTTTGCATAAATCAAAAGGCAAAAATTCAAGTGTAACAAATTAAATCAGTGGAGACTCGCTTTAAAAGCTTTTCTACACTAAACCAAACTATAAAATGTCACCTGAAATGGACATTAAAGATTAATGAATCTCAAATAAATTTAGAAACTATATTTAATTCAAATTAAGTTTTAAAATAATAAGGATTTATCTTAAGATATCATCACCTGAATTTCGAAAAAATAACTATATGGCCGTAATCCACATAATATTATAACACTTCTTTTCAAGAGTACTGTTTTTTGGGTAAATAAGTTTTAAGCAAGTTATTGCAGGTGATTACATTTACTTAAGATTTACCAAGTAAATAAATAATGAAATAAGAGAATTCTGATCAATAACTACAGTAAAGCAAGAGGTGAACGAATGCGACAAACCTTAAGAAGTTATTAGTTTGCAATCTAGACAGCGACTGACTCTTTGCACTCCAAAGAGTCAGTCGCTGATTTGTTTACGACTCCAAAGTTTGGAGTCGCAAACAAATCAAACGACGAACGAATCGTCGTACCTTTGGCCTCTCCAAAAGAAGTGTAAAACTTCTACTACACTAAAGAATAGATTTTCTTGTAGAAATAAAATACAATGCATATACACATATACATATATATAAATATGGGATAAAATTATCTTACCCATTCAAATGTAGAAAATGTTTCCACAACTTTGAAAATTTTTTTCGGCGACACTGACGTTTTAGACATACTGTATTTCGCCGTAAAAAATGGAGTTCAGCCATACCTTCTTCAGTTAAAAGTTAAGTTAAAACTTTTGTTTTGTTTGACGGAGTTTTTTAACCTACTTGACGGGGGGGACCAACAGCTTTCCGGCCTCCCATCCAACTACTCTCCAGACCAAACGACGATTAACTTCGCTGATCGACGGGGAACGGCGTTGCGACATGGCCACGATGTAGCACTCCTTGCTAAATAGTCTAGTGAATTGGATCATAACTCAAAACAAACCTGGTTCATTTTAAGTCTTGTCTACTCCGGTTACCGTTTTTATTTTAATTCTTTCCCCTCTTCCTTTAAACTTGGTTTTTGATATCTTAATATATAGTCTCAATAAAAAAAAAAGTTCGCCGAAATATTTCTAAAAATCATGAAAAATTACTAATTAGTAACGTTTTGTTCATATTTTGATATTCTTTTTGGTGACTAATAAAATTTTAAGAATATTTATTGATTATTAAATTAGTAACTTTTTGTTTATAAGAAGAAATTTGGTTTCTAGGCCAACTTTTCCCCAAAATTGTACCAAACTTTCTACTTTTTTAACTTTCTAACTTTTATCATTTCGATGAAGGCTTCTTATTGAAGAGTCGAAATTTATTTATTGATTTATTTTGTTTCCCACAGCTCTCTCTCTCTCTCTCTCTCTCTCTCTCTATATATATATATATATACTGTGTGTATATATATATATATATGAAAATTATTTCGCGAAAGTAACACGTGAAAAATATTTATGATGAATAAAACCACGAAGGAAAGGAAACACAGATGGTGCTCAAGCGCTTTCGTCTAATGACATCCTCAGGAACACTGGATGTCATTAGACGAAAGCGCTTGAGCACCATCTGTGTTTCCTTTCCTTCGTGGTTTTATTCATCATATATATATATATATATACTGTGTGTGTGTGTGTATATATATATATATATATATATATATATATATACAGTGTTGGGCACTAAAGCGTTAATCCGATAAGAGTTAATTAACGAAGTTAACTTTTTTGAACGGACTATTAACGGAAGTTAATTTCCATTTATCGTTATCGGACCAGTTAACTTCCGATAACTCGATATTTAGTCTGTTAAAGTCCGTTAACACGTTAACTCCACTGGCTGCGCAGGTTCGACAGCGACCAAACTGTCTCTGTCAGGGCCGCCATGGAGGACGAGGTCGAGAGAGCACTGAGGAACCGGAACGTTGACAGCACCACTAGCTCTAGCGACAGCAGCATGCCTGACGACCTCTTCGCTGGGTGGACGGCCGGTGGCTCAAGTACCAGTGTCAAGCAGAAGGCCAAGAGACTTGTCGACACTTGGCTGGACACTGATGGGAAGGTAGACATGGCCGACTCTGACTTCATGGGGGAGCAGATCTTCATCAACCTCTTCCTGAAGTACAATACGCCCAATTCCGTCCTCTGCCGCAGTGGAACGGCTCTTCTCTCTCGGCAAGGACATCCTGAGGCCCAAGAGGTCAAGACTGGCAGTTGGGCCTAACTTTGAGAAGTTGGTCTTTCTGAAGGGCAACCAGCACATTGTGTCATAGTCTTTAATAAATGTGCTTAAAATTTAATTTTACCTTTCAGTTCCCGCCATAATAATTCTCTGGTAAATTAAAATTTAGTTAATGGTTAGTGGTTACAAGGGTTTCAAAACATGTAATCAGTACCATTTTTATTAAAAATAAAAAAAAAAGTTATTAAGCAAAAAGTTGCAAAACTTGATAAAAATACAGTTAAATACCTATTTATTGTTGGATTTTGCATAAATAAACATTTTCTATGGGTTTTAAAGCTTTTTTCCTTGATTTTTTTAAATGTTAGTAAAGAAATAGTTATCGTTAACGGATTATCGTTAACTTCCGTTAACTTTGTAGTAAAATTATCGGATTATCGGTATCGGAGTTAAAAATTGGGGTTAACGGATTATCGTTATCGAAGTTAACTTTTTGGTTAACGGTGCCCACCACTGTATATATATATATATATATATATATATATATATACAGTATGTATATATATGTGTGTGTGTGTATATATATATATATTTTTTTTTAACTGCAAACAACACAGAGTATAATTAATGTAAAGAACGACGCTTGTATAGAAGAACGTTCCGCACAAGATGAGGAGGGAGAACGAACAAATGAAAAATGAGGTAACCACCCGGAATCGAACCCGGGATCTTCCGATTGCCGGTCAGATATGCTAACCACTACACCATGGGCCTCGATTAATCAGAAGTCGTAATTGTCCTACATACGAGCAGAAACCAATGCCCTGAGGGGGCACCCCCCGCATGCCGCATATATATACATTTTAACTGCAAACAACACAGAGTATAATTAATGTAAATATATCCCGGGTTCGATACCGGGTTCGATTCCCGGGTGGTTACTTCATTTTTCATTTGTTCATTCTCCCTCCTCATTTTGTGCGGAACGTTCTTCTATACAAGCGTCGTTCTTTACATTAATTTTACTGTGTGTTGTTTGCAGTTAAAATGTATATATGTGCGGCATTTGGGAGGTGCCACCTCAGGGCATTGGTTTCTGCTCGTATGTAGGAGAATTACGACTTCTGATTAATCGAGGCCCATGGTGTAGTGGTTAGCATATCTGACCGGCAATCGGAAGATCCCGGGTTCGATTCCCGGGTGGTTACCTCATTTTTCATTTGTTCGTTCTCCCTCCTCATCTTGTGCGGAACGTTCTTCTATACAAGCGTCGTTCTTTACATTCATTACACCAGTACACATTTGAAAACTTGTCGATCGATGTTTACAAACTAGTTGGTGATTCTATATAATTTGAGTGCGCTGATCTCAAAAATATAGTTAGTTTTTCCCTATCGCGTATGGTTTTCTTACTACAGGGTGTGTCATAAATCCCCATTTATCCCCAAATGTGAACCATCTTATCGAGACCAACATTGGATTGCACATGCTAAACCATAAATTTTGTTGTTATAGACTACAGTAACGCTTACATAATAATGTAGGGTAAATATATAACAACCAGTCCCGTTCCCAGCAAAATACTCTCTCCCCTCCCATTAATGGGTGGTTAACATTTGTGGACAGATGAAGTATTACAACACCCCTTGTAGCACGAAATCTTTAGGTGATAGAGTAAAACCTAATTAAAGCAGAATTAAATAGCTCCTAGCTCTTGGACAAGCATATTGCTTGTTTATGAAAGAATAAAAAAATAACTGAAAGAAACAAAATATATTTACCTTCTTTACTTGCAAACATTTCAGGACTTATTCCAAAGACTTAAGACTACGAAGGTAGATCTGACTAATGACGACTAAACCGGTGCTTCTTTGATGTTTTCTTATGCTGTGCGTTAGGCTGATCTCGTTGCAGACACCAGCAGTAATCCGCCATCATATTTGTATGCCATCTTCCTTGATATCTTCTTTCCATGGTTTTGATGTCCTGGTGAAATCGTTCCCCTTGTTCCTCACTGACATCTCCGAGATTTTCGGGAAAACGGTCAAGATGCGAAAATAAGAAGTGAACTTTCAGGCTCATGTTGCAGCCTAAGGCGCAAAACTTTTTAAGCATATTTTCCACCAGTCTTTCATAATTTTGGCTTTTGTAGTTTCCCAAGAAGTTTTCAACAACATCTTTGAAACCAAGCCATGTCTCTTTTTCTTTATTGATCATTGTGTTCAGGAAATGATCATCTGTCAATAACTTTCTAATCTGAGGACCTATAAAAACACCTTCCTTTATTTTCTCGTACCTAATCTTTGGATATTTTGAACAAATGTACTTGAAACACTCACCTTCTCTATTCAATGCTTTGACATACTGCTTCATGAAGCCTAACTTAATGTGCAAGGGTGGTAGGGGTATTTTATTTGGTTCAACTAGATGTTCATGTAAAATGTTCTTTGATCTTGGGGTAAGATTAGATTCTCTCTAGGAGGCCAAGTTTTCCTCTTCCAGTGCTGGTCACGTGTTCGACTATCCCATTCGCAGATGAAACATGGCATCTTAGTGTATCCTGATTGCTGCCCAAGTAACATGCAAAGGACTTTGAGATCCCCACACAATATCCATCTGTGATTTTGATACTGAATTTTTTCCAGAAGCAGTTTCATGTTATCATAGGTCTCTTTTAAATGAGTAGAATGGGCCACTGGGATTGATGCATATTTGTTACCGTTGTGCAGTAACACTCCTTTTAGACTGGTTTTAGAGGAATCTATAAACAACCTCCAGTCACTGGTTTGGTATTCGATGCCTAGCTTGCACACTAATCCTGTGATGTCCTTGCAAAATACCAAGGGACCATCTTCTTCGAAAAAAGGCACGAAGTCTTTCTCACGATTTCTGTACCAAGCGAAGTATGTGTCGGATGCCAATAAATTGTTCTCCTGCAATCTAGACCCCAAAAGTTCTGCAGAGTCCTTAGGCAGATTCAAATCCCTGACTAAGTCATTTAGTTCGGCTTGGGTTAATGGTTTAGGATCTCGGTCAGCTGTTGGCTGTTCATAAACATCATCATTGTCTGGATTTGGAGCTGAATCAGAATCTGAATTGTATTGATCGAGACTCTCGGGTGGGCGGGGAATAGGAACTTCTGGACCATGGGGTACCGGCCTTATTGCAGATGGAAGACTTGGGTATTGAAGGCTCTCTTTATTCTTTGCATTATAACCTTTAACATTGCAAGAACAGAAGTAGCAGTCGTCGGTATGGTTTCTAGGCTCGCGCCATACCATAGGGATCCCAAATGGCAAACTTTTCTTTTTACCTTTGCTCCAATTCCTTAGTGCCGCAACACACGTAAGACAAACCTTGTGTGGAGCCCAACTTTTGTCTTGATCTCATAATTTAATTCCAAAATAAGCATGATAAGCTCTCTTAATGAAGGTCGTTACATTTGTCCTTTGTTTTACAACATACCGACCACAAATATAACAAAATATGTCTGGACTATGGGTACATCCTCTAGAAGCCATTATCAAAATTTTAAAGACGTAATGTTAGAATTATCTATCTGAAAAATATGAAAAAACGAAATTAATTAAAGATAAAAAAGGTAAAAAATTACAAAACGCCCCAAAATTGTTTTGCTAATAACTTTAAAACTGTGGGTGATAGAAAAAAACTGGTAGCATTTTTGAATTCAGCCCAGCGAACTGCTTCAGAATCACAACTCAAAATAAAGAAATCGATTTTCATGCAGACCGGTGTTATACTGTGTGTTGTTTGCAGTTAAAATGTATAAATGTGCGGCATGCGGGAGGTGCCCCCTCAGGGCATTGGTTTCTGCTCGTATGTAGAATTACGACTTCTGATTAATCGAGGCCCGTGGTGTAGTGGTTAGCATATCTAACCGGCAATCGGAAGATCCCGGGTTCGATTCCCTGGTGGTTACCTCATTTTTCATTTGTTCGTTCTCCCTCCTCATCTTGTGCGGAACGTTCTTCTATACAAGCGTCGTTCCTTATATATATACAGGGTGTCCGAGAATTATCTGTACAATTTTTGGCTATTATTAAAAGCCAACCATGAAGTGTAGAAATTCCAGTCTTGTCCCATTTTACAGAGAAACTCATTAAGTTTTTTCTGATAACAAGTTTTGACAAGTTTTTTCTTTTTTGTACGCGGGTGACAGACATTGATGATTTAAAAGCAAGAATCACAGCTGCTATTGAGCGAATTGATGTGGATATGCTGCAGCGTACATGGCAACATTTGGATTATCGATTGGATGTTTTGCGAATCACTGATGGTGCACATATCGAATGTTTGTAACAACGTTACTTTAATAAAAGAAACTTTTGAAAATACAGATTCTAAATAATCTTGTTTAAGAATTTTACGTGTGTTATCAAGGATTTTATTAAAAGATGAAATTGTACAGATAATTTTCGGACACACTGGAATTTCTAAAAGACTTGTCAAAACTTGGTATCAGAAAAAACATAATGAGATTCTCTGTAAAATGGGATAACACTGGAATTTCTACACTTCATGGTTGACTTTTAATAATAGCCAAAAATTGTACAGATAATTCTCGGACACCCTCTATATATATATATATATATATATATATATATATATATATATATATATATATACACACACACACACACTGTATATATATATATATACAGGGTGTCCCATAAGTCCGACATCATAGGAGAAATTCATATTTTTCTATTTCTACAAACCATAATTCATATTTTTCTTATGCTCGGGATGCCAATTTCCCGTCCACCATTCTGTTCAGTGACGAGGCTGTTTTTTATGGAAATGGTGAGGTAAATCGACAGAACACCGGCTACTGGTCTCAAAACAACCCTCACTGGTATACCTCTTCAAAGGACCAAGGTTCATTTCGGGTGATGGTATGGTGTGGCATTTGGAAGGATCGCATCATCGGCCCCCTCTTTTTCGATGAACATGTCACTGGAGGCACCTACCTACGTATGGTCAAGGAGGAAGCATTTTCCAGTGTCTTGAACGAAGAAGGAAATTTCCCAACATGGTTCCAGCAAGACGGCCCTCCTGCACATTACAGCACCCAAGTAAGGGAATACCTGTACCAACAATTCCCTGGTCATTGGATAGGACGTCGAGGGCCTGTGGAATGGCCAGCTAGAAGTCCGGATCTCACGCCACTAGATTTTTATCTCTGGGGCCACTTGAAAGCGCTGGTATACGCAGAGAAAATTAGGAGTGTTGAACATTTGCGGCAGCGCATTATTGGGGCATGTAACACCATTACTCCTGACATCATTCACCGTGTGCTTGCTGACTGGGTATCACGTCTGAATTTGTGTATTGAAAACAATGGTGGACATATTGAGCACGTTCTGTAAATAAAAGCTTTTGTTTTGCCTTTTTTATTATTTTTCCTATGATGCCGGACTTATGGGACACCCTGTATATATATATATATATATATATATATATATATATATATATACACACACACCTTGGTTACTTTTGTTTTGCTTCCACCCAATTGTTCATTTTGACGAAGTTCAAGCTTTTCACTTCACCTTAGAGCTTAGACCCACAGTTTAACGTGGAATCCGAACCACGCCCCACCAGCAGCCAAGCTTCTTAACCACTAGGCTACCGAGAGTACCCATTTATCTATCAACCAATTTTTTTTATTTTGTGGAAGGATGAATAGCTGGGTTTTGCTGCGCACTGCCCGCTGTCACCGGGTCTCAATCGCGGGGCCAATGCATTCGTAGTCAGCGTCGCTAAGCCAGTGGCGGCTCCTCAGAGGCATAGGAAACCGGGCTTCCCTTTTTATAATTCGCAGGTTTTATTATATAAATATCTAAATAATAAGCAATATTTCTCGTCTTTCATAGTGCTAAGAAAAGTTTGCTTCTATATAATATTTTCATTTGCTTTTACTAACATTTTGTTGATGATTACAATTATTTGTAGTTATTAATTTTGTAGTCTTAAAATATATCAAATTTGAAAATACTTTACTTAACACAATATACAATCTAGCATTAATTTTTTGATAAGAAAATTAAAAGACTTATTCCTTTGTTTCCTCCTATTCATGATGGCATACTGAATTTCTTTCTATGTAGACTACGTGATATAAATTGTTTTGGGCCTCTCTATGTTCCATTACCACCAGCCGCCACTGTCGCTAACCACTATATCACCGAACCGCATATATATATATATATATATATATATATATATATATATATATATATATATATATATATGAGAAAGAGAGATAGATAGATAGGAGGGGCGGTTCTAGGAAATTTCGCCGCAAACATTTTCGCCGTAGGAAAATTCGCCGTAAACATTTTCGCCGTAAACATTTTCGCCGTAAGACAAATTCGCCGTAAGGACATTTCGCCGTAAAATTTTTAAAAATAATCAATGGATGATTATTTAAGAAATTTATTTAACCAAACTATCACGACTTAACCTAACCAATCGTCAATGCCGTACAGTGAGTTTCAAAGTAAGATAAGGAATTTATTTAAGAAATTTATTTAACCAAACTATCACGACTTAACCTAACCAATCGTCAATGCCGTACAGTATAAAGAATTTTAATTGTGGTAGACTGCTCGAAGCTAGGTAGACCGCACACTTAACCAGCACCGGCTATTATAAGGGTTCAGTTAAACTTTTTTTTTAATTTTAATTTTATTTTATTTACGGCGAAATGTCCTTACGGCGAATTTGTCTTACGGCGAAAATGTTTACGGCGAAAATGTTTACGGCGAATTTTCCGGTCACGAGGAGGGGCATGTATACAGAGGAAAGGCAACAAGCTTGACTTTCGTGAAATGAGGAATCATCGCACGGCGGGGTAGTGGTTAACGTCGCTGACTACGAACCCATCAGTCCCGGGTTCGAGACCCGATGACGGCAGCCGGCGCGCAGCAAAACCCAGCTGTTCATTCTTCCACACAATAAAGAAAGTGGTTGGTAGATAAATGGGTACCCTGGGTGGCCTAGTGGTTAAGACGCTGGGCTGCTGATGGGGCGTGGTTCGGATTCCACGTTAAACTGTAGGTCTAACGTGGAGTGAAAAGCTTGACCTTCGTCAGAATGAACAAATCGGGCGGAAGCTAACAAAGGTAACAAAGGAAAGGTATATACAGGGTTGCCGCAAAAGTCGCGCATCATAGGAATTTTCATTGTTGACTATATTATTTTTTTCTTTAAAAGGTAGAGAATGGCTGCGAAATTAACAATAGACGAGGGGGTGAGCTTGGTTTTGTTTAGTGTATGGAATACCAGGTACTACAGATCGATGAATCGGTACAGAATCGGTACCGATTCTCGTCTATCGTTAATTTCGCAGCCATTCCCCACCTTAAAGAAAAAAAGAAATATAATACACTGAAAATTCCTATGATGCGCGACTTTTGCGCCACCCTATATATATTACGTTTCTGAACTATCCCTTTATACGAAGAACTTTTACTGATGTCAAAAATAGAGGATGGAAAGTATTAAAAAGAGAAATAATTGTACAAAACTAAGTTTTGACATCGAGAACTGAAACGTGAGGTTGAGACGGTAGAAAAAACTAGCTCACGTGGGAAAGATAACTGCGTCATTCCTCTGAGAGGGTGGGTGGGAAGAGGAGGGAGGCAAAGGAATAGGGCAGAAGTATTTAGGGATAGAGGGGGCAGGGGGCAAAGAGGGCGGGTAATAGCTTCTAAATATGTGTTATATTTTATTATAGTTCAGGCTTATTAAACCTTACTTCTTTTTCAGAGAAGAGCAAATATTTTGCTATAGATTTTAGTGTTGAAATATCATGGCGGGAAACAATTCTTTTTTCTTTCTTCCGCAACCTCGTGACGTCATTTCGATTTAACCCCTTCACTGCTGAGACCGTATATATATATATATTCTGTTCTGTTTTATCACGAATGATTTTGTTGGGAGAGACGCCATTTTGATTCCTCCTCCAACTTAACCTTCCCCCAAAACTTTTCCCCACAACAAAGCCTCAGAGTGTTGAAGGAATGTTGGAACTGCGTCACAGATTGTATATTATATTAAGTTTGTTATTTCTCACATTATTGAACCTTCAAATGTAAATAACATTTAGGTATGGTTCGATAATATTTGCGCATAAAATAATCGCATTATAAATACCATGAGTTTACCTCGTGGTAACATGATAAAAAAATCAGTATATATATATATATATGTATATACACAAACTCAGAATGGTCCCCTGAAAATTATATATATATATATATATATATATATATATATATATATATATATATATAATGTTTTTTAGTTTCGTTTTATCAGTAAATTATATCTAACTTATGAATCGTATTCAAATACAACTTGAATCTTATTTTATTGTAAATATTACGGGTTTTAGGTTAATGTTTTACACACACACAGTCACAGTCACACACACACACACACACATATAGGCAGGGCCGCCGAGAGGGCGGGTAAGCCGGAAACTATAGCGTGCGGTCTACAAAGATAGCTTTAGTCTACAAAAGAATTTGCGCTGACCTCTACTATAGTGTGCGGTCTACAAAGATATTTTTAGGCTACTAAAGAGTTTGTGTTGAAGTGACCTGACTTGAATTTGTGCTGACTTGACCTAACCTGAATTTGTGCTGACCTGACCTGAAATGAGTTGACTTTATCCGTGGGGACGAATGTGAGGTCAAGGCGGACGATAAAAGGGGGAATCATGAAGACGAATATTAGTATCGATCCAGAGTTCAAGTTAAGAACATCTTCGTGTACCTTGTGCCATCTTGAAATCTAAGAACGAATTTTACCCTTAACAATGTTGCTGAAAGATTTCTACAGAAGCGTAATCTTGACAGAAGACACCGCCGTAGCATTTTTACGTGAGCATAATCTTCTGGAAGTACCACAAGAAGCAGAGCCTTGTCATCGATGTGGTAGCGTCATGCGAGAAAAAAGAAAACGTGACAGAGGTGGAGAATTTAGGCCTCTACTTCGCTGTCCTCGTAGAGGGTGCCAAACTTCACGTTCCGTTCGGAAAGGCAACGCATTTTTCTATTATACGGACATCAACAACAAATTACGCTGCAATTTGAGTTTGTGCGAAATTTTAGAACTGGTATTATTTTTTGTATCGGAAATACCGATGGACACAGCAGTTACTTTAACGGGAAAGTCTTATAATACTATAACCGACTGGTATAATATGTGCCGAGAAGTGTGTGGAGCCGTTGTTTCTCATCGTGCAAGAGGTAAGATGGTTGGCACCGAGAATCATTTCCGCTGGAAAGTTCTAAGAAAAAATGCGGATGATTTATTTGTAGCATTTTTAAATGATATTCGAAGTGTATATCGTTTTACTCAATAAATTATTTAGTACATAATTATGTTTTAATATATCATAACAAAATATAATGACTTTAAACACCTAAAAATACTAAATCACTAAGAAAATTTTGATAGTACACATTCTAAGTATTGGAAAAATTGTATACCGCACGCTCTTGTGTAAATATGTTTGTAGACTGCACGTTATAGTAGCACCCATATATGATGAAAATAACCACGAAGGAAAAAGAAACAGAATGATGCTCAAGCGCTTTCGTCTAATGACATGCTCAGGAACAGTGAAGATGTCATTAGACAAAAATGCTTGAGCACCATTCTGTTTCCTTTTTCCTTCGTGGTTATTTTCATCATAAATATTATTCACGTGTTACTTTCGTGAAATAATTTTCATATATATATATATATATGAAAAATTATTTCACGAAAGTGACACGTGAAAAATATTTATGATGAATAAAACCACGAAGGGAAAAGAAACACAAAGTGGTGCTCAAGCGCTTTCGTCTAATGACATCCTCAGGAACACTCAATCCTCAGTGTTCCTGAGGATGTCATTAGACGAAAGCGCTTGAGCACCACTTTGTGTTTCTTTTCCCTTCGTGGTTTTATTCATCATATATATATATATATATATATATATATATATACTCACATGTTCGTTTAATTAAAAAGCTGGAATCTCTATTAATAATGAAATTTAGGATCAATGTACATTACCACATATTTTCTTTATTTCTAGTGTCTAATTCTAAGTTCTTTGTACGATATTAGCGTCATATCTATAAGAAAGACTTTGCCTGTATTTGTATCATATCTGTAATAAAGATTAATTTGTATGGTATTTCCGCTATCCGTTTGTGTATTAGTCATAATTTAAACGTGACTTATACAGTATATCATATACTGTATTATATTTTATCTCTAATTAATTTGAGAGTCCAGTAAAGCCGTAACTTTAAGGGTCAAATTATATAAAATAGTAGTTCAATTAACAGTATTATTATATTATTGGTATTATTGTATTATTGCAACATAACAGAAATTGTAATATTGCAATATATGATTTTAGTGCACATATATATATATATATATATATATATATATATATATATATATATATGCTGGAACCCACAAGGAAAAAGAAAAACTATTCCAATCGTTTTTCTTTTTCCTTGTGGATGTGCAGCATTCATTCATTTCACGTGTTTAATTGTGAAATTCATCCCTATATATATATATATATATATATATATATATATATCCCATATATATATATATAGCCATGACGTGCAGGAGGCTTTCTCCCGGCGTCAATTTGTACTCGCCGTCTTTTTCGACCTCCAGAAGGCCTACGATACTACCCGGCGGAGCGCGGTCTTCGACTGCTTACGCTCCCTGGGTTTCGTAGGCTTTCTCCCTTCCTTTATTTATAACTTCTTGTCCGCCCGTTCTTTCCGCGTCCGCATCGGTTCTGCCCTCTCTGACCGCTTTCCGTTGGAGGAGGGTGTCCCTCAGGGTAGTGTCCTTAGCGTCTTGTGTTTCTCACTCGTGATGAACACAGTCGCTACGGTCCTGCCTACATCCGTTCGTAGCTCCCTCTATGCCGATGACCTGGCTATCTATTGCTCTGGCCGCCTCCCGTCTTTGGCTGAACGTCGGCTCCAGCTAGCCATCAACGCGGTGGTTCGCTGGGCGTCCTCGGTTGGCTATGCTTTCTCACCCTCTAAGTCTTCCAGTATGCTTTTCCGTCCTCGGCGCCTCCGTCTGTCGCATACCTTCGCCCTTACCCTTGCCGGCACTCCTCTTCCCCTCGTCCCATCCGTTAGATTCCTGGGTATGACCCTCGACGGATTTTTCGGTTGGGTTCCACACCTTAGGCGGTTGCGGCAAACATCTCGCCGCACCCTCTCCCTTTTGGGTCATCTGACCCACACGACCTGGGGGGCGGACAGGCGTACTCTGCTGCGCCTGTACACCTCCCTGGTGCAATCCCGTGTCGACTACGGCTGTGTGGTCTACAGCTCCGCCTCCTCTCCGGCACTCCGTATGCTGGATCCTCTTCTCCACCGTGGCCTTCGCCTGGCGTCGGGTGCCTTCCGCTCGTCCCCTGTCGCTAGTCTTCAGGTGGACTGTGGACACCCCCCCCTGTCCCTTCGCCGGGGCCTTCTCATGGCGAAGTGTTACCTTCGCATCTGCCGCCTTCCGATGTCCCTACTCTTCTCCGCGATCTCCCAGGCGCTACCCCGGCCTGACACGTGGCATTTCGCTGCCTCTCTGGCCGAGATTTTCTCGTCCCTGGGGATCCCCCCACCCTCTATTCTGCCGTTCTCCTTCGATCTGTCGCCCCCCTGGCGGACCACCCCTATCTGCCGTTGCCAGGCGCTCCGTGGCCTGCGTAAGGAGTCTCTTCCTGCCGTCCTCCGGTCTTCTTTTCTGGCCCATCTTCCCGTCCATTCGGACGACGTTCCCGTCTACACCGACGGCTCGCGCTCCCCTGCAGGTGTCGCGGCCGCCGTCTTCTCTCCGTCATTGTCACCTACCTCCCGGGGTATCCCCCTGCCGGTTCAGGCCTCCATCTTTTCCGCGGAGCTCTTTGCCCTTCTGGAAGCCCTCCGTCTGGTATCGGGTTGTTCGCGGTCCTCCTGTGCCATTTTTTCGGACTCGCTGAGCGCCCTTCAGGCGCTCGAGCGCTATGATTCCCCGGACCCCCTCGTACGCCTTATTCAAGAGGAGTACCATGTCCTGCACACCGTTCACCGGATCCGGGTCACCTTCTGCTGGGTTCCCGCCCATGTTGGTGTTTCCGGTAATGAGGCGGCAGACCGCATAGCCCGGTCCGCCGCCTCGCTGCCTCCCCTCCCCCGCCCGCTCCCCTTCTCAGACTATGTGCAGGTCTTTCGTTCCTTTTACGACCGCATGTGGCAACAGTCCTGGGACGATGCCACCGGAAATAAACTCTGGTCCATCCGCCCCCGTCTGTCATATTGGGTGTCCTCTTTCCACCGCTCCAGACACAAAGAGGTCGTCCTTGCGCGGCTTCGCATCGGCCATACGCGCCTCACGCACGGCTATCTTATGTTCCGGCAGGAGGCTCCTCGTTGCGCCTCCTGCCAGTCGCCCCTCACCGTCTCTCACATCCTTGTGGAATGCCCCACCCTGTCGTCAGTACGTCGTCGCGCCTTCCCGTTCCTTTCTGATTTCCCCCTCCCCGAACGTTTACGCCTTATGCTCGCTGAGAGCCCTCTCTTCTCGCTTGACCGTCTTTTCCTCTTCCTCTCCCAATCTCGCATCCTATCTGAGCTTTAGGTGACTTCTCACCTGTAGTCCGCTGTTCTCCCTTTTCTAGTGCCTTTTCTCCGTCTCCGTTTCTCTTTCTCGTATTCCGCCTCGCCATGATATCCGCTACCATATAGCGGGAAGTGGCGGTAAACGCCCCAATACAAAAAAAAAAAAAAATAAATAAAAAAAATATATATATATTATATATATATATGGGAATGAACTCAGAATGGTTCCCTGAGGTTTTTTATGATACACACAGACCGTGCATGGAACAAGGAACTCTTCTACGATAATTGTTGGGACCTCTTTGCGAGTGACCCGTTTAACATCATGAAAAAGAAAAACTATAGTATTTGTCATTTACCATTACTTATTCGGACTATAGTGGATTTAATTATCCTCGAAGAATTCCTTGTTCCATGCACGGTCTGTGTGTATCATATATATATATATATATATATATTATATATATATATATATATATATATATATATATATATATATATATATTATTGAAATATAGACAAAGCTTTATTTTAATTTCTCCATTTCTGTTTAGGTATTGATTTTCTCAGACACTCCATTTTCTACTCTCCCCCATCCTTCCCCCTATCCTCCCCCCCATCCTTCCCCCAGATATCACCCTAAACTTGTAACCGACAGATAGAATCTCCGCCCAAACTCGAAGTAAAACGAAATATTATTATATTGGAAAACATTATTTGTGACATTCTTATGTGTTAAATCTTTAAATGTAAATAAAATATATGTCTAAAACTATATTACATAAAATAACAATATAATCCTTCAGTATCAATCTCAATTCTTGGGATTACTTTGTGATAAACTGCGGAAGAATACCAAAGGGACTGAAAAAAATGTTGAGTAATACGCAGGCGAGACAGTCCGGAATGAAACGAGACTTTGGCTTTGTATTTGGATACAATTGGGTTAACTGCGCCATTCTAGTAGCGTTTGTCGAGCGAGGAAGATGTGTTTACGAGAGAAGGAATATTGATCATATTTATTTTTTTAGATCCAAGTTTTTAATTTGTTTTTATAAAATTGTGTGAATCTTTCACGTTTTGAAGATTTTGCATATATTTATATTGTGATTTGTATAGTTTCAAAGTGTATTGTGGTGTGTTTTGTGTTTTAATAAAAGAAGTATTTATTGAATTTCAAATGTATATTATTAATATTCCCCTTATTACAGCTAAGAATATTGGCGTTTCACTCGAGATATCGTGTTGGCGACTTCCTGTACTGTTGTCGTAACGTTGTCCACTACAGCAGACCGAAGGGAGGCATAGTACCGTAGTATCTTTTTAGACATGTTCCTCTCCTAATCAAACGTCTCAGTTTGTGATGTCACCTGGTTTTTAATTTTTAATTCCTTATTTGTTTGGATAGGGCTGGTAGTGTTTAGAAGTTACGCATAGCATAGAAAATTAGGTTAAAATCGATTAGCTATTATGCATTATCGTTCAATTTATTGTCGTCTCATTTTATATCCCTTGTTTAATTTAATTGAGCTATTAATTCAAAGTATTGTCCTAACCAAATTAGAATAATCCACTTCCATAGATTAACCTTCTAATATTTTTTTTTTGGTCTAATTCAATTACTTTCAAAGCAAAGTAGGCTAGAATATTTTTTTTTTAGGATTACTCTAATGAGGTAACTTTCGTATCTTTGCTTCAGAAAGTATTCATTACTTAATCTCTCATGAATTTAAAATGCATTATTTATGTTACCTTACTAGAATAATCACTTTAAGGTTAGTTCATAAATCCTTTAAATAAGACTTCATCTACGCCCTCCCCTCCCTATTGAAAATCAGGTGATATCAAACGTCAAACAAAAACGAATTTTCACGCGCTACTGGTATTCAGCCGCCTACAAATCTATCACTTTATCTGGGCCCAAAGCCTTCTCGACGACGGTAGACTTGTGCTGTTATGGACAGAGAGAGTTGAATTTAAAAGTATAGTATGGTAACGTGGTAAAACTCAACGGTATGTGAAATGGTCTGAAAAGTTTTAGTATTCAGGTAATGACAGTTACATTTTAATCTCGCTACCAAATAAAGAAAATAAAACATTAAAAAGATTAACTTTGATTATGAGGTAATTACTTATATATTCCATTGCCATAGGCTTCTCCGTCATCAGTGGCTCGCAGTCGCAGCTGCTGCTAAGAATAAGTTGATGCTTGGTACTTGGCACAAAGTGGGTTTATAGCGACCTAGTTGCAATCTTCCGATCTGGGTTCGACTGATCTCGTATCATGACGCTTGATTTTAACTGGTAACGACTGTAATGATAGTAGCAATATTTCTTAGATCATTACAACAAACCAATCCAAATGTCCAGTTTCAAATCTTAGCAGGTGTAATGTCATTTTGTATTATATATATGTAATGTATATAGGTCATAATGTGGGGTGGGGTTGTCGTTATTTTCAGGTGCTTTGGAAATTTCGACCATTGTTTCGTAGGAATCATGTGATGCGTCATTTTTACCTGTTGAGGATACATCTCTTCTCTGAAAACTATATTGCTATATCAGTCCATGTTTGGAGTATACACACAAACACTTGTGAAAGCCCGAGGAAAAGAATGATAGCAAATTCACTCATTTTCTCCCATCAACCACATTCCACTTCTCCCATTTTTCTCTTAAATCCAAAGCACCAATTTGGGCACCGCTGCAAATAAGTATTCAGCAGGGCTAATGACGAAGTTGGACGATGCATCCCTCATTTAGGTAAGGAAGGAAAGCGTAATGATGAAATGGATATGTAAAGTACTGGCTTAATTTTCTTCTTTAAGAGTCGAATGATTAAGGTGGACTTTAATTACACTTAAAATGGTATTAAAAGTGTTAAGTGAAAGTTGAAAATAGCATGAATATAATTTAAAGGTTTTGAGAAATTATGGCCGATGCATGAGTAATCATTTATCGTATTATGCATTAAATCAAAATCTAAGATGGGTCGATTTATATCCCTTGCAGACATGCGATCCTCGCCAATGCCGCAATTGAAAACCGCGGACCAAATCAGGTACCCACTCGTGTCAAGCTGCAATAGTTAAAAATCCGTTTTCCTGTAACAGGTAAAAGCAGCGGAGAAAATTCATTAACTGAACTTAGTAGTACGTACAAAGTGATTTTAATATAATTATGAAATCTGTCAATACACAGTCACTGTAAGGAAATGTATTCATAGTTAGAATATAACTATAAAATGCAAGTTTTCCATAATAGGGAATCTAGTTTGAGTAACTTAAAAGAAGCGAAAATAAAATTATTTAATGATTTGAGTAAAGCCGAGAATAAAGGTATACAGGTTCGAATATTAAATGAAAGCTACTTTGAAATTATGTAATATCAAGGAAATGAATGTGCAAGGGGAGATAGACGTTATTTTACGAGGTAGGAGGTAATTTTTTATTCGCCAGAATCGAAACTTGAAGCAATTAGAATTTTATGGAGTGTAGAAGTCTTCGATATTCGTATATAAGGTCTTCGTATAACAAATATTCAGCATCTACAAAATTAGAACGTTCTATGAAGGTAAGGTTTAACGAGGAGCGAAAAATGTTTGAAGTATACGGTGAGAAATTCATACGGTGGCCATTTCTTCTGCATGAGAGAATAACCATGACTGAAAATTGATATTAAACATGTTAAATTTTTAATTAAATATTCACTTAAGACAAAATTTAACTAATTTTTATTAAATTCGCCCTGGTCTGGAAATTTCACACGAACCACAAAGTAAATTGCAAGAGTGATAAGAATAGGTTCAGATTTGTGGAAAAAACCTTTAAGAGGAACTACTTCAGTTCGTATAGGTGGGTTTTTCTCAATTTTCAATACGTGCTCACGAGTGAGATTACTAATATCAAAGGACGGCTTAATCATGTAACGTTATATTATGCTGTACTTATCGTTTTAAGAGTAGTCAATAAAACACAGTATTTTGATATGCCATATCACAGTGTGATCGTTTTCTTCCGGTTTCTCATCATTGACAAGTTGCATATTCTAATTTGTTAAAAAGGAAGCAATAGACTGGATAGGAGCAGCTCGTCCGAAGTGCCCGTGAAGAAGTATGTCGAATTTAATGGTATTGTCAGAAATTTGAGTTGTTTTCTATTTTCAAAATTACAAATGTGTGATATTCTCAGTACTCTACTTCATCGATATAATGAAGCTAAATGAATTAATTTTATCCGAAGGCGTTTGTGTTGAACGTGTTTGTTGCAGTTCGCAGGTGAAACCTTAAAGTATTTTACTTCAAATAATATTTCGACCTTAGAAGTGCTTTGATCAGTAATGCGAAAAGTTTTTAATTTTCGTTGCAACTCCCATTTCAATCATTGGTTTATTTTGTGATCTCAGTTAATTACCAGGCCTCTTACTAAAACATCACTTCATAAATATTATAATAAAAATTCTTGATGATAAATCGTCGGGAAAGCTACATCTTTGTACGGAATATCGTAGGATAGGCTAACTGGCTCTTCTTCAGGTTGACATTGCAGTATCGAAAGAGTTATCTACGAAGTGATTTGAGAATCGGTTCGTGTATGCCAGTTGGAATTGCAGTCCCTACTTGTGGAGGTGAAACATTTCGAAATAAGATTTTTATTTGTTTCTAATGCTAAATACGTAAACTAAACGTCTTTCAAAATATATCTTGCATATAAAGTAGGCACAGTTCATTAAGTAGGTATACTGAAAGCGTTGTTAGTAACTTTGATTGGTTTACTACTACTGCTGCTGTTGTACTCTTGCATTGTTTCAGGACTTCATCAAAACGCTTTAACTAGAAAGGATATTGGTCTATTTTCATGAATATAAAGTTGCTGAATATTGTTTGTAGGTGGTTTTAAATTTTTTGTCCTTGGTTCAAAATTAAAATGTTAAAGTACTGTCACTGTATCATCAGGTATGGCAAGCAGAGAATCTGAAAGTTGCTCGAAAGGAATAAGAAAATGATGTCCATTTCGGTTGGTGAAAACGAGTGATAGTTTTTGAGAGGTAGTATGAAAAATGGCTCGTCAGCTCTCGTGTGACCAGTAAATAGTCCTTGCATTAATTTTCTGCATAAATATTGGTAACCTGAATTACAATGAATATTACGTTGGGAATCTAATAGGTTGGAAAGCACAGCCTGCATTTAATCACTTTTTGGGAGTTGGAGTTGGAGTTGGAGTTGGGGGCGAGGGGGAGCGAACACTTGACTTCAGTTTATTACAAAAGAATTTCAAAATGGGCGAAGATGGTGACGGTGAGAAATTTGTTTCGTTAAACAGGATAAGGGCTGATATTCAGACTAAGAAGCTGTCTTGGGATCTACTCGCTAATAAGATTGAGCCAAATCCTCAACTAGATTGCTTTAGTATTCTTGGTTATCAGGCTGAAGAACAGGAATTTTTATATGGAGAAAGTTAGGAATTGAACTTTTCAATTGTCTTCTGTAATGTCCGGAGTCAAATTGAGGAAATATTGGGTGATCAGACAGTTTTTTTATAGTATCAATGACTTCTTTTGGTAAATATTAAGTTTTGCTGAGACCAATGTTTTAGTTGAAATTTTTACAAAGATCATGATTGGCTGAAATTGGTCACGTGAGAAATAACTAACCAATCTAAAGTGACTGCCTAACTGTAATCTGGTCTCCATGAAACTTAATATTACCATATTTTTTTTATATAGTTTACTAGAATGTAAATTGCATACAATGTTCAAAAGAAACTATATTGAGGATAGGCTAGCACTTTGTCAGGTCTACTGAAGCTACGAACGAACTTTTGATGGTAACTGCATCTCATCCTCCGCTAGTACTTATCGTCATATCTTTTCGGGTTTCGTCGGAAGACTGACTGGAAATAAAATGGGCTTGTGTATATGTAAAACAACTGAATTTTTCTATGCTTTTCTAATTGATTTTAAGTATTTTGTATACCATATTCGCCATTATTAGATCTCGATGTTAGGTCAAAATTTTACTGTAAAGTAACTGCATGTCTATTATCAGGTTTGGCGTAAGACTGCGTGATAGAATATCGACTATTCAATCGAGGTCTGTTTTACTTCATCTTTGTTTTCCAATCAAAGTATAGTAAAGTTTTTGTGCTCAATAATGAAGTACGTTTTGAAAATTGCAGAAAGTATCGCGCGCTCTCGTTAATATAAAGAATTGTAAATTATAAAGTTTGTATATATATATATATATATATATATATATATATACAGGGTGTCCGAGAATTATCTGTACAATTTTTGGCTGTTATTAAAAGTCAACCATGAAGTGTAGAAATTCCAGTGTTGTCCCATTTTACAGAGAATCTCTCAAGTTTTTTTTATACCAAGTTTTGACAAGTTTTTTAGAAATTCCAGTGTGTCCTAACATTATCTGTACAATTTCATCTTTTAATAAAATTCTTGATAACACGTAAAATTCTTAAACAAGATTATTTAGAATCTGTATTTTCAAAAGTTTCTTTTATTAAAGTAACGTTGTTACAAACATTCGATATGTGCACCATTAGTGATTCGCAAAACATCCAATCGATACTCCAAATGTTGCCATGTACGCTGCAGCATATCCACATCAATTCGCTCAATAGCAGCTGTGATTCTTGCTTTTAAATCATCAATGTCTGTCACCCGCGTACATTTCTAAAAAACTTGTCAAAACGTGGTATCAGAAAAAACTTAGAGATTCTCTGTAAAATGGGACAACACTGGAATTTCTACACTTCATGGTTGACTTTTAATAACAGCCAAAAATTGTACAGATAATTCTCGGACACCGGGTATATACAGGGCGTCCCAAAAAAATGTATACACACTTTAACAGCTGATAGCTCAATTGATGTTTCTTTCTTTCCAAGTTAAACCCATTAGAATTAATAATGGCAGTCAGACTAAGCTTTGAACAAAGGAAATTCATTCTAAAATGCTACTGGAAGTGTGAAAACGCAGTTGAAGTGCAAAGACAGTTTAGGAGGGAGTTTCAAACAGATCCACCAACGCGACTTACCATCACTCGAATTAGAGATAAGTTTGAAGCCGATGGAACTGTTCAGAATGTCCATAAGAAGCGTTCCGGAAGACCACGGACATCGACAAGCCCCACAAAGCAAGAAAGAGTACTGGAAACGTATCACCAAAGTCCAAGAAAATCTGTGCGGCAAGCGAGTCGTGAGGTAGGAATTTCAGAATCGTCTGTCCAACGCATTTTGAAGCGCTGTCAATGGAAAAGTTACATTCCAAGATTAGTCCATGCTATTAATGAAGATGATCTGGACCGAAGAGTGGAGTATTGCGAGTGGTACTTGGCACGATGTGGATGTGGATTGGACGAAGGGGTTTCGTAGAATACCCTCCGCGTTCACCAGACCTCACACCACTAGACTTTTTTTTATGGGGATACTTAAAAGACAAAGTCTACGCTATAAAACCTGCAACAGTCGCTGAATTGAGAGCAGCCATTGAACGAGAATGCACACAAATACCAAACGAAATGTTTCGTGATGTTTGCGATTCCATTGCTTCGCGTTATCAGCAGTGCCTGGACCAGAACGGACGTCAGTTTGAAAACAGGCGTTGACAAAACAATTAAATAATGTCTGTAGATTCTATTACAGTTTGAAAATGAAATGTATTTTAATAAACACTGCCTTTATAAGTATTTAAAGTGTGTATACATTTTTTTGGGACGCCCTGTATATATAATTTTTTTTAAAAATAGTGTTAGGAAATAAATAGTAAACCATCAGATACGTTCAATTTCTTGCTGTTTCGTGTCTTCATCCTGGCCATGTTACGTGTCTCGAAATTGAGTTAATATTTAACGTTAATTTGTTAGGTGTACGGAGAATTGGTTAAAAATCTGTCAATATTGGATATAACTGGAGGTTCGTCAGAGTTAAAGTTTCTTCACTCGACTAAGAAGCGGATTGGTTTTGTAATGCAATCTTTGATTCCTGATTTTACTTAAATTCTACATCTGATTATATTTATTTTTTAAATTTGTGAAGATTGGATTTAGTTTCCCACTGCGTATCATGTGATTTGACTTGATCTAATCAGAAATCTCTGAATTTGCTTTCTGGTGACTATTCCCGAAACGAATATGCTGATTAAATGAATGAAGATTAAAGTGCAATACAATATAAATTTATATCTCTTGCGACAATGCTTAGGCTAATTTGTTTTATCCACCGCTCTGTACTTCTAACTTTTTTAAAATTATATACAGTATATATATATAGGCTAGAAAAGAATAAATTAGGACGATAAAATCTCCATCAATTGAGTGCCTGGTGTCATCGAATACGTGTCGGGTTAGAGGTTTCCTTCACTATCGTCATCTGCAGTGACATAAGAAGTTAAATAGAAGGAAGGAAGGAAGGTTCTGTTGAAGTTGGTTTGTTAGATCCAAGAAGTCCGTTGTCACTTCATACATATTGCAAATAATCATTGGAAAGTGCCGCATATCAAGAAGGAGAGGCTAACAATTTATTGTCAGGTTATACTGACGCAACTTGTCCGATTTTCTGATGGTCACTGCAACATCTGCGACTCTCTCAGCTCTTCTCACTCATTCTTGCATTTTGTCGGGTTCAATCAGAAATCTTAAACGGGAAAGGAAATTGTGTAATTTGTATTTTTATGTACTTTCAAAAGTAAACTAAGTTACATTAATTTTGTAAAATTTGCTTGAGATAGTTTTTGACTTGTATTTTTTCCTGCTTTTGTCATTATTAAATTTGAAGGTGTGTACAAATTTGGAGAAGTAAAATATTTTTCTAAAATGTATTATCAGGTCTGGCTTAGAAGTAAAGTTTGAGTGACAGAAATGTAGACTGTTCGAGTGATGTCCGTCTCAGTTCATGCGTCTTTGTCTGCAGAGTAGAATCTGGTAAAGTCTATGATAAATCAATTGTAATTGATTTAGGTTTTCGATAGATTACTTGATAAATATTTCTTCTAAGTTAGAAATTTAGATTTTGCATATATTTTTTCTTTATGAAAATGATGCCTTAGTGTTAGGAAATAAACGGTATACCGCCAGGTTGGAGGTGATCTATAAAGAATTTGATCGTCTTCTGTATTTGGACCAGCGGTTGGATATGAAGTCAAATGAAAAAACGTTCCATGGCCGAAGTGAAGAATTTGAGTTGTCACTGGTATGCAAATTGAATGAATGAATGAATGGGAACTAATTATGGATAAAAATAATTCTTCGTTTTACAAAATTACAATAATTTTAAAATAAAAGGAGGTTGTTAATTAGTGTTTGATATTCATTTTTGTTTAATTTTGCTTTTAAACCCAAGGTTTTACATGGCTGTCAGATTGATTAAAAGATAACATACACTATCATGGGTGAAAAGTATTAATTTAGAATACACAAACTTAGTTGAGTATCAGAATACAGTATGTATTAAATCTTAAATGTCGTTATCACATATGATTGAAATGTAGTACAAAGAAATAATACTTAAATCAGAGAAATGATACCAGTAACATAATGTATATACAAGAGTTGAATAGAAATTGTATATAGAATAGGATAGGTTAACAGTTCATTGCCAGGTATACCGAAGCCACATTTTTGCACTTTATGGACACTGCTACTCGTTCGTCTCCGCTCGTACTCATCGCTTCATCGTTTTGGATTTCTTGGAAAATCTTAAATTGGAAAGAAATTGCGTGATCAACATCTTTATGTACTGTAACTTAAACCAAGTTGTATTTTTGATGTCTCGCGATTTTTTTTTTTTTTTAATAATTCAGTGTCTCTCTCTTTACTATAACTGTCTTCATAAGCTCTGAATATCAGTTCGAAATTTGCTAAGGTATTTTTGTAAACTGTATTATCAGGTTTGGTGTTTAATAAGGCTTTGTGACAGAAGCACCAGATATTCAAGTGATGTCCAAGTCTGTGGAGCATGGAGCATGCAGATCCAAATTTGGTAAAGTTTCCCTACTGTATTGTTGCCAAAACTTGTTACTGAAACCTATTTTACATTTTTACAATTTTGTTAGATTTTTGGTCTTAGTAACTTTGTTTATACAAATTTGGGAATATGTAGTGTAGGAGAATAAATAGTATACCACCAGATTTTGCGGACAAGAATTTGTTGGGATTAACTGCAGAATTTGGATTGGCCGCTGAATGTGAAATGGTCTTGAAAAGGAGCGCACCCACTGAAGTCGGTCTTCAATATTTCTTTGTTTAATAACAGTGGTGAGAATTTTTTGATACAGTTTGGTGTCTGCACCCGAAGCATGTTACTACTACGTAACTTTTGTGAAATAACTTTTAATATTTAGTTTGTTAGGCATAATATAAGCAAATAAACTCGTTATCAGGGTGGTGGTTTAAATGAAAATTATGCGTCGTAGATGAAGTTTCTTCCGAGAAGAATTACTGCCTTTTTGATGGAATCAGTTTGCAAGCGATACGAAAATCTGCCTCCACGTTTGTCTGGAAATTGAACATGCAGTGATTATTCTCAATTTCGAAAGATTCAAGATCAGTTCGTTTGTTGCTTAAATAAACTATTCTTGGAAAATGTTCTTCAAAATTTGGGATCAAGTAAAGATAAGCACCTCCAACCTTTTTTAGTTAGCTTTAAAGGCTAACTAACGAAAATATCACGACCTAACCTAACCAATCGTCAAGGGGGTACAGTTGACCTAACGATTGGTTAGGTTAAGTCGTGATATTTTCGTTAGTTAGCCTTATAAAGCTAACTAAAAAAGGTTGGGGGTGCTTATCTTTACTTGATCCAAAATTTGTAATTGGCTTAGTGTAGATAGGATTAGTTTTATAATTTGGAATTTATTCATCATGTGCCAGTCTCAGTGCACCGATTTTTTTGCGAGACTATTTGTATTTTAACATTTAATGTAAATACTGAATCTAACTAAAAAAAACTTTTATGGTTAAATGCTCTTCGAAGCGGACGTATTTCGTTCTTTTGTAAATTAAACATTTTTATTTTGTAATGGAAAACTACGTTAGATTCTTTTCCGCGGGCATCAAGACAGTTGGTACAGTAGGTTCTGTAACCCAGTTTTTTTAGGCTTTGGATTTTACTTTTTATATTAACATAGGAAAACTGATAAGGGTCACCAAGAGCGTGTATGAAATATGCAGGAACACGGTAAGATCAAATGAAGGAAGAGAAAATGGGTTCAGTGTGGTAACGGGTGCGACAGGGAAACGTGATTTCGCCACTATTGTTTATTCTCTATATGGATGGATGTTTGAAAAGAATAAAGGACACGCTTTCGTATGCGCAGACGATGCAGCGGTGATAGGGACTTGAGGAGTTACAGACAGCGCTACAAAGATGATGAAATTATGAGTGATCATGGCATGAAGATCAACAGGGCGAAGACCGAAGTGATGGCACTATCAAGGAATAGAGAGAACATAAATGTACAAATAGGGGAAACACCTAAACCAGGCTGATAAGTTCAAATACTTAGGAGTGACTGTTAGTGAGGAAGGAAGTAGTGGAGAAGAGTTAAAAGAAAGAATTGGGAGTTTTCGAGGAATGTGGGGATGCTTTATTCTATCCTGAGAGAAAAAAAGTGTACCAACTAGGGTGAAAATTTTAATATACACTATGATTCTCCGCCCAATATTAATTTATAGATTAGTGTGTTGGGCCTTGAACACTTCTCAAAAGAGTAGGATTGAAGCAGCCGGAGATTCGAGTTAGTGTTGATAAGGAAAGTAACCTTGAGGGACAGAGTTAGAAGCGAGACAATAAGGCAAGAACTTTGAGTGCAGTCATTATTAACTTGTATTGAGAAAAACCAACTAAGGTGGTACGGTACGGCTATATACGAAGAATGAGAGAGGAAAGGTACCCACTGCAATTTTATAATTGGACACCGAGAGGAAGGAGACCAGTGGGAAGACGAAGGAAAAGATGGAGAGATACCATACAAGACGCTATCAATGCTAGAGGAAGAATCATAGAAGATGTGGAGTGGAGTCAACTCTATCGGGATCGGTCGGCCTGGAAAACGTTCGTGGGGCTCGTTACCTGACAGGACATTCCTAAGGGTGGATGGTGAGGTGAGGTGAGAAGGTGAGAATGAGGAAAAGATGAAACTGGCTGTATGTAAGAATCACTGTAAGTAGTTGAATTGTACTTAGTGCTGTATGTAGTTCACGAAAGTGGAGAGTAACGCTAATATTTGCTTGAATCTTGTGCAATTATCTTTTTCCATGAATGTGTCGGATAACGTACAGCCATTTTCACCTTATTTGCCGAATGATCGCAATAGCTTTTAATAGGTTTTGTAAATGGTGATGAGCTTTTTATTTAATAATATTTGCTTAGATCATGTTATTTATCCATTTCTTTACTTTCAAAATGCTAAACTTTTAAATGCTTGAAAAAATTATTTGCCTGAAAAAGAGAATAGGTACAAAGTATTTCTAAACAAAATATCATACTATACTCTAAAGCATTAATAATATAAACAAGGGAGAAGTTTGTTGTTTGATCGAAATTCTGAAAGATTTTAAGTTTTGAATGATTTTATATAAAATGGTAGTCTATGCTAGGCAAATTTGTCTTTGTTCATTAGTATTATTAATCACTAGATAGATTGACAGAGAGTAGGTTAGGCTGACAGAATCTTCATCAGATTAAGTCTATGGTGTGTCGACACGGAAAATATGTCGTGCATGAGGTCTCCTTTTCGATCGTCGTCTGGAGTTGGATAGAGGAAGAAAGATTCTATTGGCGAAGTAGGTTTCATAGATGCAACAGTTTTGTCCGTTGTTACTGAATGAATATCGTAAATAATCATTGGAGTGTCGCATATCGAGTAGAATAGGCTAACAGTTTATTGTCAGGTATATTGACGCTACTTGTCCGATTTTTCTGATGGTCACTGCAACATCTGCGACTGTTCATCACATCCTTGCATTGTCTCGGGTTCATTCAGACATCTTAAACGGGAAAGGAAATTGTGTAATCTGTATTTTTATGTACTTTCGAAAGTAAACGAAGTAACATTAATTTTGTAAAATTTGCTTGAGATACAGGTTTTGACTTTTTGTATTTTTTCCTGCTTTTGTCATTATTAAATTTGAAGGTGTTTACAAATTTGGAAAAGTAAAATATCTTTCTAAAATGTATTATCAGGTCTGGCTTAGAAGTAAAGTTTGAGTGGCGGAAGTGTATCCTATTCGAGTGATGTCCGTCTCAGTTCATGCGTCTATGTCTGCAGATCAGAATCTGGTAAAGTCTGTGATAAATCAATTGTAATTGAAGGAAGAACGTTAAGGTTTTCGATAGATTACTTGATAAATATTTCGTCTAAGTTAGAAATTTAGATTTTGCATATATTTTTTCTTTATGAAAATGATGCCTTAGTGTTAGGAAATAAACGGTATACCGCCAGATTGGATGTGATGCATGAAGAATTTGATCGTCTTCTGTATTTGGACCAGCGCTTGGATATGAAGTCAAATGAGAAAACGTTTTATGGCCGAAGTGAAGAATTTGAGTTGTCACTGGTATGCAAATTGAATGAATGAATGGGAACTAATTATGGATAAAAAATAATTTTTAGTTTTTCAAAATTGCAATAATTTTAAAATAAAAGGAGGTTGTTAATTAGTGTTTGATATTCATTTTTATTTAATTTTGCTTTTAAACCCAAGGTTTCACATGGCTGTCAGATTAATTAAAAGATAACATATACTTCAGAGGTAGTTATGATTAAGTAATATAAATATCATGGGTGAAAAGTATTAATTTAGAATACACAAACTTAGTTGAGTATCAGAATTCAGTATGTATTAAATCTTAAATGTCGTTATCACATATGATTGAAATGTAGTACAAAATAATACTTAAATCAGAGAAATGATACCAGTAATATAATGTATATACAAAAATTGAATAGAAATTGTATATAGAATAGGATAGGTTAACAATTCATTGTCAGGTATACCGAAGCCACATTTTCGCACTTTTTATGGACACTGCTACTCGTTCGTCTCCGCTCGTACTCATCGCTTCATCGTTTTGGATTTCTTGGAAAATCTTAAATTGAAAAGGAAATTGCGTGATCAACATCTTTATGTACTGTGACTTAAACCACGTTGTATTTTTGATGTCTGCGATTTTATTTTTTTTAATAATTCATATTTTGTGTGTGTTTACTATAATGTCTTCATAAGATCTGAATATCAATTCGAAATTTGATAAGGTATTTTTGTAAACTGTATTATCAGGTTTGGTGTTTGATAAGGCTTTGTGACAGAAGTACCAGATATTCAAGTGATGTCCAAGTTTGTGGAGCATGGAGCATGCAGATCCAAATTTGGTAAAGTTTCCCTTTTGCATTGTTGCCAAAACTTGTTACTGAAGCCTATTTTATATTTTTACAATTTTGATAGATTTTTGGTGAATACGTATAAATAGAGATTAGGATCTTAGTAACTTTGTTTATACAAATTTGGGAATATGTAGTGTAGGAGAATAAATAGTATACCACCAGATTGGATTTGGTGGACAAGAATTTGTTGGGATTAACTACAGAATGTGTCTGCATCCGAAGCATGTTGCTACTATGTAACTTTTGTGAAATAACTTTTAATGTTTAGTTTGTTAGGCATAATATAAGCAAATAATCTCGTTATCAGGGTGGTGTTTTAACCGAAAATTATGCGTCGTAGTTGAAGTTTCTTCCGAAAAGAATTACTTCCTTTTTCATGGAATCAGTTTGCAAGCGATACGAAAATCTGCCTCCGCGTTTGTCTAGAAATTGAACATGCATAGTGATTATTCTCAATTTCGAAAGATTCAAGATCAGTTCGTTTGTTGCTTAAATAAACTATTCTTGGAAAATGTTCTTCAAAATTTGTAATTGGCTTATAGTGTAGATAGGATTAGTTATATAATTCGAAATTAGAAAAGGTATTTTTGTAAACTGTATTATCAGGTATGGGTTTATAAGGCTTTGTGACAGAAGCACCAGATATTCAAGTGATGTCCAAGTCTGTGGAGCATGGAGCATGCAGATCCAAATTTGGTAAAGTTTCCCTACTGCATTGTTGCCAAAACTTGTTACTGAAGCCTATTTTAGATTTTTTACAATTTTGATAGATTTTTGGTGAATACGTATAAATAGAGGTTAGGATCTTAGTAACTTTGTTTATACAAATTTGGGAATATGTAGTGTAGGAGAATAAATAGTACACCACCAGATTGGATTTGGCCGACAAGAATTTGTTGGAATTAACTGAAGAATTTGGGTCGGCCACTGACTGAATGTGAAATTGTCTTGAAAAGGAGCGCACCCACTGAAGTCGGTCTTCAATAATTCCTTTTTTTAATAAGTGGTGAAACGTTTTTTGATACTGCTCGGTGTCTGCACCCGAAGCATGTTACTACTACGTAACTTTTGTGAAGTAACTTTGTTAAAGTATAATATAAGCAAATAATCTCGTTATCAGGGTGGTGATTTAACCGAAAATTACGTCGTAGATGAAGTTCTTCCGAGAAGAATTACTGCCTTTTTGTGGTATCAGTTTGCAAGCACTGAAAAGATATGAAAATGTGCCTCCAAGTTTAAAATGTCTGAATTTGAACATACAAAGTGACTATTCTTAATTTCGAAAGATTCAAGATCAGTTCGTTTGTTGCTTAAACTATTCTTGGGAAATGTACTTCAAAATATGTAAGTGGCTTATAGCTTATAGTGTAGATAGGATTAGTTATATAATTTGGAATTTATTCGTGTACCAGTCTCAGTGCACCGATTTTTTTGCGAGACTATTTGTATTTTAGAATTTAATGTAAATGCAAGTAAATGTTTGTGTGAAATATTGAATCTAAGTAAAAAAAACTTTCATGCTTTTCAAAGCGGACATATTTCGTTCTTTTGTAAATTAAACATTTTTATTTTGTAATGGAGAACTTCATGGTAGATTCTTTTCCGTGGATATCTAGAGAGTTGGTACAATAGGTTCTGTAAACTAGTTTTTTTAGGCTTTTGATTTTACATTTTATCATATGAGGAAAAGATGAAACTGGCTGTATGTTAAGAATAACTGTGAGTAGTTGAATTGTACTTAGTGCTGTATGTAGTTTACGAAAATGGAAATTAACGCCAATATTTGCTTAAATCTTGTGCAATTATATTTTTCCATGAATGTGTCACAAACGTACAGCCATTTTCACCTTATTTGCCGAATCATGGCAGTAGCTTTTTAATAGGTTTTGTAAATGGTGATGAGCTTTTTATTTAATGATAATTGCTTAGATTATATGATTTATCCTGTTATTTACTTTCACTATATGATTAACTTTTAGATTGCTAAGAACTTTTCTTTTTATGTAAAAGGAGCATATGTACAAAGTGTATATAAACCGAGTATTATACCGGTCTGTAAACCATTAATCACAAATTAATGTAAACACAAGATGACAGTTTATTGTTAGATCGAAATTCTGAATGATTTTACATTTTGAATGAATTTATATAAAATGGTAGTGTACATTTTTTTCCAAATTGCGTTTGTTCATTAGTACAGTATTATTAATCACTAGATAGACTAACAAAGGGTAGGTTAGGCTGACAGAATCTTCATCAGATTAAGTCTATGGTGTGTCGACACTGAAAATATGTTGCGCGTGAGGTCTCCTTTTCGATCGTCATCTGGAGTGTCAAGAAGTTGGATAGAGGAAGGAAGATTCTGTTGAAGTAGGTCTCATACACGCAACAATTTTGTCAGTTGTTACTGAATGAATGTAAATAATTATTGGAAAGTCGCATATCGAGTAGGATAGGCTAACAATTTATTGTCAGGTTTACTGACGCTACTTGTCCGATTTTCTGATGGTCACTGCAACATCTGCGTTTCTTCTCCGCCTCACACTCATTGTTGTATCGTTTCGGATCCAATCAGCAATCTTAAACGGGAAAGGAAATTGTGTGTAATCTATTTTTGTATTAAAAGTAAACTAAGTTACATTAATTTTCTTATGTTTGCTTGAGGTAGTTTCTGACTTTTTGTATTTTTTGCTGCTTTGTTTGTTATTAAATTTGAAGGTGTTTCCAAATTTGGAAAAGTAAAATATTTGTCTAAAATGTATTATCAGGTCTGGCTTAGAAGTAAAGTTTGAGTGACAGAAATGTAGACTATTCGAATGATGTCAGTCTCAGTTCATGCGTCTATGTCTGCAGATCAGAATCGGGTGAAGTATGTGCTGTATCAGTTGTAAGTGAAGCCAGGACGTTAAACTTTTCTAAGATATCGATAGTTTAGTAATAAAGAAATGTGTGTAAATTAGAAATTTAGAACGGATTTTTCTTTTTGAAAATGATGCCTTAGTGTTAGGTAATAAACGGGTATACTGCCAGATTGGAGGGATGAATAAAGAATTTGATAGTCTTCTGTATTTGGACCAGCGGTTGGATATGAAGACATGAAAACAAACGTTTCATGGCCGAAGTGAAGAATTTGAGTTGTCACTGGTACGCAAATTGAATGAATAAATGAATGAAAACGCTTTATGGATAAAAATACATATTTTTGAAATATTACAATAATTTTAACGTAAAACTTGCAATTGTTAATTAGAATATTAATTTTTAATTTTCCTTGTAAATTTTCCTTTTAAATTTTGGTTCAACTTTGTTGCTATGAGACTATATATCACTTCAGAGGTAGTTTTTGATAAGTAATATTATAAAAAGTAATACTGCATTATAAATAATATGAGCAAAAAACTATTAATAATTTAGAAAACACACACTTAGTTGAGTATTAGAATACAGAATGTACTAAATCTTAAACGTCATTATCACGTATGATTGAAATACAGTACAAAGAAATAATACTTCAATCAGAGAAATGAAACTAGTACTCTTATATACGAGAGTTGAATAGAAATTGTATATAGAATAGGATAGGTTAACAGTTCATTGTCAGGTATACCGAAGCCACATTTTCACACTTTGTGGACACTGCCACTCGTTCGTCTCTGCTCGTACTCATCGTTTCGGATTTCATGGAAAATCATAAATTGGAAAGGAAATTGCGTGATCAACTTTTTTGTGTTGTGACGTAAACCAAGAAGTATTTTTGATGTCTTGAGATATTTTTTTTTTTTTTTTTTTTAATAATTCATATTTTGTGTGTTTTCATTTAACTGTCATCATCAGGTCTGAATATCAGTTCGAAATTTAAAAAGGTGTTTTTATCAGGTATGGTGTTTGATAAAGCTTCGTGACAAGTACCAGATATTCATTCAAGTGATATCTATTTAAGTCCGTGGAGCATGGTGCATGCAGATCCAAATTTGGTAAAGTTTCTCTATTGTATTGCTAAATCTCTCTCACTGAAGCCTATTTTATATTTTCACAATTTTGATAGATTTTTGGTAAGTATGTGTAAAAATAAATTAGGTTCTCAGTAACTTCATATCGTATACACAAATTTGGAAATATGTAGTGTAGGAGAATAAATGGTATACCACCAGATTGGATTTGGCGGACAAGACTTTGTTAGGATTAACTGCAGAATTTGGATCGTTTGCTGAATGTGAAATTGGCTTGAAAAGGAGCTTACCCATTGAAGTCGGTTTCCAATGTTTGTTTGTTTAATAACAGTGGTGAGAAGTTTTTGATAGTGCTCGGTGTCTGCACCTGAAGCATGTTACTACATAACTTTTGTGAAATAACTCTAAATAATAAGCAAATAATCTCGTTATCAGGGTGGTGGTTTAACTGAAAATTATGCGTCGTAGATGTAGAGTAGTTTCTTCCGAGAAGAATTATTGCTTTTGTCAGAATCAGTTTGCAGTCGCTGAAGTGATATGAACATCTTGCACTTTTATACCAGTGGAAATTCACACATCGATTTGAGTATTCTCGTTTTGAAAGAAATTGAAGATCAGTTCGTTTGTTACTTAAGAGAAATTCTTCTTGGGATATGTACTTCAACATTTGTAATTGGCTAACAGTGTAGGTAGGGTTAGGTAATGTAATTTGGAATTTATTCGTGAACCAGTGTCAGTGCAACGATTTTTTTTTTTTTTTTTTTTTTTTTTTTTTTTTTTTTTTTGGTGCAACTAATTATATTTTAGAATATAATGTTAGTGCAAGTACAGTAAATGTTTGTATAAAATAGTAAATCTGAATTAAAAACTCTCGTGCTTAAATACTCTCTTCAAAAGGAAGTTGTTTCGTTCTTTTGTAAATGAAATTTTTTGTTATACCGTTTTTGTGGGAAAATTTATGGTAGTTTCTTTTCCGTGGGTATCTAAGACAATTGATACAGTAGGTTCTGTAAATCGCTTTTTTTAGGCTTTGGTTTGGATTTTACTTTTTATATTAACGTCTGAAGGCAAAATGAAACTGACTGTTATAGCTAAATTGTACTTCATGCTGTACAGTAGTAAGATACATTTGAGCTAGTTTTACCTTATTTGCCGAATCCTCGCAATAGCTTCTAATAAGACTTGTAAATGCTAATAAGCTTTTTATTTGATAATTACTCAGAGCATGTGATTTATCCAGTTCTTTAGTTTCATTATGGTATATTGTAAACTTTTAAATTTCTGAGAATTTTTTTTATTAAAAAGAATATATATATATTGTGTGTAAATTATTATACGAGACTAAACTATTAATCACTAATGAATATAAACGGGAGATTGCAGTTTGTTTGATCGAAATTCTGAATGATTTTACGTTTTCAATGAATTTATACAAAATAGTAATCTACCACTGGGCAAAATTTCGTAAGTACATTAGTAATATTAATCACTAGCTGAACTAACGAAGAGTAGGTTAGGCTGACAGAATTCTTCAGATTGAGTGACACTTGTGTTAACATCAAAAATATGTTGCGAGTGAGGTCTCCTTTTCGATCGTCATCTCTAGCGTCATTCGAAGTTGGATAGAGGAAGGAAGGTTCTGTTGGTGAAGTAAGTTTCATAGATGCAAGAGTTGTGTCCGTTGTTACTGCATGCATATTGTAAATAATCACTGGAAAGTGCCGCATATTGAGTAGGTTAGGCTAACAATTTATTGTCAGGTATACTGACGCTACTTGAGCGGTTTTCTGATGCTCACTGCAACGTTTGCGACTCTTCATCACCTCCACTTATCCTTACATTGTCTCTGGTTCATTCAGGAATCTTCTTAAACGGGAAAGGAAATTGCGTAGTCTGTATTTTTACCCACTTTTAATGTAAATTAAATTTCATTAATTTTTTGTTTGCTCGAGTACAATTTTTTGATTTGGAATATTTTGTATTTTGTGCATATTTTTGTACTGTTTGACATTCGATCTGAATGTCGTTCCAAATTTGTAAAAGTAAATTTAAAAAAAAAAATGTATTATCAGGTCTGGCGTAGAAGTAAAGTGCGAGTAACAGAAATGTGGAGTATTCGAGTGGTGTCTGTTTCAGTTCTTGCGTCTGCAGATCAGAATCGGGTAAAGTCTGTGCTAAATGAATTGTAAGTGAATCAAGTACTTTAAGGTTTTCCAAAACTTCGATAGTTTACTAATAAACAATTTTGTGTAAATTAGAAATTTAGATGTACGTTTATTTATAAAAATGATGCCTTAGTGTTAGGAAATAAATGGTATACCGCCAGATTGGATGTGATTCATGAAGAATTTGATCGTCTCCTGTATTTACACCGAAGGTTGAAAAATAAACTTGCGGCAGAAATAGAGAATTTCAGTTGTCAGTAGTATGAAAATTGCATAGGATGTACAATAGAAAATGTATATGGAGTATGTTAGTTTAACAAATCATTGTCAGGTGTGCTGCCGCCACATGTACCAACTTTTCACAAACATTGCACCACCACTTTCACCTCCGCTCGTACTCATCACTGTATCGTCTTGGATTCCATCGAAAATCTCAGAAAGAAAATGGCCGTCTCCCGTATCGTTTTGGATTCAATCGGGCATCTTAAACTGGAAAGGAGATACAGTAGATAATATGTATATTTTTATTTACTCTTTGTGAACCAAGTTGCCCTTATCTTTGTACATTTATTTGACATGGAATCAGTTGTTTTTATTATACTTTTATTCGATGGGTGTCTTCCTACTTCGTATGACACGTTAGATCAGTTCCATATTTAAAGTAGTTCTGGAAATTTGATGCATGAAGAATCTGCAGGATCGACTACAGTATTTGGATCGGCTGTTGAATATGAAGTTGATTGAGAGAAAGAAAAGTATCATGGTCGTAATTAACTCCACCGTGTTGTCTTCGTTGTTTTGGTGAGAGATCGTTTGTAATGCTGCTTGTCTCTGCGTGTGGATCACGTCACCCGTTTTTTGTGAATTGATATATAAATAATTTGTTAGGGGGTAGAGTAGACTAATAATGTCATTGTCAGGATGCTGGTTGCGTGCGTTGCTGCTTGCATACGTTGAAGTGAACTGAAAATTTCTCTGCCGCAGAAATATCTGGTAATTCAATTAGCAAGATAAACTTCGTTTGCTGTTTAACGAAATTACTTTGGGGATTTAATGCTTCCGTATTTCGAAACTGCTTTCTAATTGAGTAGCGTTTTCAAATGAATTAGTAAGTAGCCCTAGTTTGATTTTATGTAACTGTAAAAGCAATTAAGCAAAATTAAACTGTTCTTTCTTATTGCATTTGTTAAACAAAACTTTTAAAACTAATTAATGTCTGCGCACTACCTTGTCACGTTTTATGTAGAAGATAGATAGATAGATAGATAGATAGATAAATACGTCAATGACGGAACTTTTTTTAAACTATACATTTGCGTTGTCCCAAATACTGAATAATAGTTGAATAAAGTTTATAATGTAACTAGTTTATAAGTGATATAGCATGATAGTCTGACTGACACACTACAAAATCATATATGTACAATATCAATTAATATACTGTATGGTGTATGGAATAGGTTATTAGAAAAAGGTAGGTAGGTTGGTTAAAGGAATCTTCATCAGGTTGAGTAATTGGAATGGTACTAGTGAAAAAAATATCTAGGAGAAGCTGTAAATGGAGTGTATACCAAGCCAACTTTTCCCTCCTATATTACTCGCTGGAGTTGAAGCTGTGGTGAATCCTGTACTAAAGCAGCAGCAGCAGCAATAGCAATAATTAAGGGAAGTTCTGGTGGTGAGGCAGGTTTCTTGCAATGTTTTTGACAGTTAATGGTATATTGAGTAACATAGATAGGCTAACTCTTTATTATTAGGTATACTGATGCTACTAGTACGAAGTTTCGATAGTCAGTAGAACGTGTATACGTGTATACTTCCGCTCACTCATCGTTGTATGGTTCTGGGTTCCATCGAAAATCGTAACTGGAAAGAAAATGGCGTAAGTAGGTTTTTTGTGTACGTATTTTATATGTAAACCAAGTTGCATTAAACTTTGAGTTTCTTTACTACATGTAGTTTTTGATTGAAAGTATTTTAGATAAGTACTTAATTTTGTGCTTTAGATCAGCCTCTTGTTAAAATTAAAAGTTCACGCAAAATCTATTACCAGGTCTTGCGGTTTCGTGATAGAAATATAGTGTTCAAGTAATGATTGTTTTAATCCAGGCAAAATTTCGTTTGCAGATCAAAATTTCGTTTTTTTCCCTGTTACTGAATCGCATTAAATGACCAAGTAGTAGCATTACTGAATAACATCATTTAGTGTCTTAAAAATGTTAGGTTTGTTTTGAATACGAGGAATTAAGTGTAAATAGAAATTAACCTTTGTAGTTTATAAAATTAAGGAACGTGCGTAGTGTCGGGATAAATAAACAAACTAAACTGTACCGCCAGATCAGATGTGGTAAAGAATTTGTTGGATCGACTACCGAAATGGGATTGGCTGTTGAATACGGACTGAAAAGGCAGATCATTGTGGATGCAGGCAAACGCTAACTATAAAAAAACCTAATCTTCGTTTTTTGTTTGGTAAGAAATGTTTTGTCGCGCATTTAATATTCTGCTGCTGGTGTGTAGGAATTTGGATGACTTGTTTCTTAAATTTTGTGAGTTTATATTTAACTGAATAAGGGTCAGGATGATGATTTCAACTGGGGATTGTGCATCCTAATAAGTTTAAATGTAAGTGAACTTGAAACGTTCCCGTAACATTATTTCAGCTGATGTGTCGAAGTAAAGCCAAAGCAAGTTTCGCGACGATGATTTCTGATGAACACTGGACTTCGGTAATCTGAAATGGAGAATTGGTGACTTGAGCCGGGTAATGAAGTGGAAAACCGAATTTGTGTCGGTACCTGAGGCAATGTTCTGCAGTGGAGCCTCTGCGACTTTGAAAGGGTTCTGAAGTAGAGGATCTGGATCTTTGAAAGTAGAAGATCGCTGCAGTCGGTGGATTCTGCGATGAATAAACGAATTTTCTGGCACGTTGAATAGTGGGAACCCGGCAACTGGGTTAGCATCTTTACCGGTGTTGAATAAGGAAGAATCGATATTCGGCGATGGGCAGGAGCGGGGAATCGGCGCCTTTGGAGGGTGAAGAATCGGCGCCAGCATTTGCATCTTTGGAAGTGGAGACTCGACCCCAGTTCGTGATGTTGGATAATGAAGAGTCGACATCTGGGAATGATGGTGGTGAATATTTGCATAGTCTTCGACGGTGGCGAATGATGAAGGATCTGCGTCTTCGGTAGTGTTCTGGAGGGAACCGGCATCTTCAGCGATGGTTCATGAAGGATTAGCGTTTTCGGAAATGGAGAATCGGCCTCTTCAGCAGCACCTTAAGAAGTGGAGAATAGAGGTCTTCGGCAGTGTTGAATAATGAAAATTCGGCATCTTTAACGGTATGCAAGACTGGCAGATTAGCATCTGCATCGGCGTGTCCAGAAGTGAAGGATCTGTGTCTTCAATGGTGTTCTGGAGAGGAAAATCGGCGTCTTTGAATCGAACAGTATACATATTTGACGGTGTTCTAAAGTGGAGGATCGTCATGGGCACATTCGGGGAGCGGAGGATCGTCGTGGGAACATTCGGGGAGCGGAGGATCGTCGTGGGAACATTCGGGGAGCGGAGGATCGTCGTGGGAACATTCGGGGAGCGGAGGATCGTCGTGGGAACATTCGGGGAGCGGAGGATCGTCGTGGGAACATTCGGGGAGCGGAGGATCGTCGTGGGAACATTCGGGGAGCGGAGGATCGTCGTGGGAACATTCGGGGAGCGGAGGATCGTCGTGGGAACATTCGGGGAGCGGAGGTTCGTCGTGGGAACATTCGGGGAGCGGAGGATCGTCGTGGGAACATTCGGGGAGCGGAGGATCGTCGTGGGAACATGCGGGGAGCGGAGGATCGTCGTGGGCACATGCGGGCAGCGGAAGATCGTCGTGGGCACATGCGGACAGCGGAAGATCGTCGTGGGCACATGCGGACAGCGGAAGATCGTCGTGGGCACATGCGGACAGCGGAAGATCGTCGTGGGCACATGCGGACAGCGAAAGATCGTCGTGGGCACATGCGGACAGCGGAAGATCGTCGTGGGCACATGCGGACAGCGGAAGATCGTCGTGGGCACATGCGGACAGCGGAAGATCGTCGTGGGCACATGCGGACAGCGGAAGATCGTCGTGGGCACATGCGGACAGCGGAAGATCGTCGTGGGCACATGCGGACAGCGGAAGATCGTCATGGGCACATGCACATTTAATGTAAATACTGAATCTAACTAAAAAAAACTTTTATGGTTAAATGCTCTTCGAAGCGGACGTATTTCGTTCTTTTGTAAATTAAACATTTTTATTTTGTAATGGAAAACTACGTTAGATTCTTTTCCGCGGGCATCAAGACAGTTGGTACAGTAGGTTCTGTAACCAGTTTTTTTAGGCTTTGGATTTTACTTTTCATATTAACATAGGAAAACTGATAAGGGTCACAAGAGCGTGTATGAAATATGCAGGAACACGGTAAGATCAAATGAAGGAAGAGAAAATGGGTTCAGTGTGGTAACGGGTGCGACAGGGAAACGTGATTTCGCCACTATTGTTTATTCTCTATATGGATGGATGTTTGAAAAGAATAAAGAAGACACACTTTCGTATGCGCAGACGATGCAGCGGTGATAGGACTTGAGGAGTTACAGAGCGCTACAAAGATGATGAAATTATGAGTGATCATGGCATGAAGATCAACAGGGCGAAGACCGAAGTGATGGCACTATCAAGGAATAGAGAGAACATAAATGTACAAATAGGGGAAACACCTAAACCAGGCTGATAAGTTCAAATACTTAGGAGTGACTGTAGTGAGGAAGGAAGTAGTGGAGAAGAGTTAAAAGAAAGAATTGGGAGTTTTCGAGGAATGTGGGGATGCTTTATTCTATCCTGAGAGAAAAAAAGTGTACCAACTAGGGTGAAAATTTTAATATCACTATGATTCTCCGCCCAATATTAATTTATAGATAGTGTGTTGGGCCTTGAACACTTCTCAAAAGAGTAGGATTGAAGCAGCCGGAGATTCGAGTTAGTGTTGATAAGGAAAGTAACCTTGAGGGACAGAGTTAGAAGCGAGAAATAAGGCAAGAACTTTGAGTGCAGTCATTATTAACTTGTATTGAGAAAAACCAACTAAGGTGGTACGGTACGGCTATATACGAAGAATGAGAGAGGAAAGGTACCCACTGCAATTTTATAATTGGACACCGAGAGGAAGGAGACCAGTGGGAAGACGAAGGAAAAGATGGAGAGATACCATACAAGACGCTATCAATGCTAGAGGAAGAATCATAGAAGATGTGGAGTGGAGTCAACTCTATCGGGATCGGTCGGCCTGGAAACGTCGTGGGGCTCGTTACCTGACAGGACATTCCTAAGGGTGGATGGTGAGGTGAGAAGGTGAGAATGAGGAAAAGATGAAACTGGCTGTATGTAAGAATCACTGTAAGTAGTTGAATTGTACTTAGTGCTGTATGTAGTTCACGAAAGTGGAGAGTAACGCTAATATTTGCTTGAATCTTGTGCAATTATCTTTTTCCATGAATGTGTCGGATAACGTACAGCCATTTTCACCTTATTTGCCGAATGATCGCAATAGCTTTTAATAGGTTTTGTAAATGGTGATGAGCTTTTTATTTAATAATATTTGCTTAGATCATGTTATTTATCCATTTCTTTACTTTCAAAATGCTAAACTTTTAAATGCTTGAAAAAATTATTTGCCTGAAAAAGAGAATAGGTACAAAGTATTTCTAAACAAAATATCATACTATACTCTAAAGCATTAATAATATAAACAAGGGAGAAGTTTGTTGTTTGATCGAAATTCTGAAAGATTTTAAGTTTTGAATGATTTTATATAAAATGGTAGTCTATGCTAGGCAAATTTGTCTTTGTTCATTAGTATTATTAATCACTAGATAGATTGACAGAGTAGGTTAGGCTGACAGAATCTTCATCAGATTAAGTCTATGGTGTGTCGACACGGAAAATATGTCGTGCATGAGGTCTCCTTTTCGATCGTCGTCTGGAGTTGGATAGAGGAAGAAAGATTCTATTGGCGAAGTAGGTTTCATAGATGCAACAGTTTTGTCCGTTGTTACTGAATGAATATCGTAAATAATCATTGGAGTGTCGCATATCGAGTAGAATAGGCTAACAGTTTATTGTCAGGTATATTGACGCTACTTGTCCGATTTTTCTGATGGTCACTGCAACATCTGCGACTGTTCATCACATCCTTGCATTGTCTCGGGTTCATTCAGACATCTTAAACGGGAAAGGAAATTGTGTAATCTGTATTTTTATGTACTTTCGAAAGTAAACGAAGTAACATTAATTTTGTAAAATTTGCTTGAGATACAGGTTTTGACTTTTTGTATTTTTTCCTGCTTTTGTCATTATTAAATTTGAAGGTGTTTACAAATTTGGAAAAGTAAAATATCTTTCTAAAATGTATTATCAGGTCTGGCTTAGAAGTAAAGTTTGAGTGGCGGAAGTGTATCCTATTCGAGTGATGTCCGTCTCAGTTCATGCGTCTATGTCTGCAGATCAGAATCTGGTAAAGTCTGTGATAAATCAATTGTAATTGAAGGAAGAACGTTAAGGTTTTCGATAGATTACTTGATAAATATTTCGTCTAAGTTAGAAATTTAGATTTTGCATATATTTTTTCTTTATGAAAATGATGCCTTAGTGTTAGGAAATAAACGGTATACCGCCAGATTGGATGTGATGCATGAAGAATTTGATCGTCTTCTGTATTTGGACCAGCGCTTGGATATGAAGTCAAATGAGAAAACGTTTTATGGCCGAAGTGAAGAATTTGAGTTGTCACTGGTATGCAAATTGAATGAATGAATGGGAACTAATTATGGATAAAAAATAATTTTTAGTTTTTCAAAATTGCAATAATTTTAAAATAAAAGGAGGTTGTTAATTAGTGTTTGATATTCATTTTTATTTAATTTTGCTTTTAAACCCAAGGTTTCACATGGCTGTCAGATTAATTAAAAGATAACATATACTTCAGAGGTAGTTATGATTAAGTAATATAAATATCATGGGTGAAAAGTATTAATTTAGAATACACAAACTTAGTTGAGTATCAGAATTCAGTATGTATTAAATCTTAAATGTCGTTATCACATATGATTGAAATGTAGTACAAAATAATACTTAAATCAGAGAAATGATACCAGTAATATAATGTATATACAAAAATTGAATAGAAATTGTATATAGAATAGGATAGGTTAACAATTCATTGTCAGGTATACCGAAGCCACATTTTCGCACTTTTTATGGACACTGCTACTCGTTCGTCTCCGCTCGTACTCATCGCTTCATCGTTTTGGATTTCTTGGAAAATCTTAAATTGAAAAGGAAATTGCGTGATCAACATCTTTATGTACTGTGACTTAAACCACGTTGTATTTTTGATGTCTGCGATTTTATTTTTTTTAATAATTCATATTTTGTGTGTGTTTACTATAATGTCTTCATAAGATCTGAATATCAATTCGAAATTTGATAAGGTATTTTTGTAAACTGTATTATCAGGTTTGGTGTTTGATAAGGCTTTGTGACAGAAGTACCAGATATTCAAGTGATGTCCAAGTTTGTGGAGCATGGAGCATGCAGATCCAAATTTGGTAAAGTTTCCCTTTTGCATTGTTGCCAAAACTTGTTACTGAAGCCTATTTTATATTTTTACAATTTTGATAGATTTTTGGTGAATACGTATAAATAGAGATTAGGATCTTAGTAACTTTGTTTATACAAATTTGGGAATATGTAGTGTAGGAGAATAAATAGTATACCACCAGATTGGATTTGGTGGACAAGAATTTGTTGGGATTAACTACAGAATGTGTCTGCATCCGAAGCATGTTGCTACTATGTAACTTTTGTGAAATAACTTTTAATGTTTAGTTTGTTAGGCATAATATAAGCAAATAATCTCGTTATCAGGGTGGTGTTTTAACCGAAAATTATGCGTCGTAGTTGAAGTTTCTTCCGAAAAGAATTACTTCCTTTTTCATGGAATCAGTTTGCAAGCGATACGAAAATCTGCCTCCGCGTTTGTCTAGAAATTGAACATGCATAGTGATTATTCTCAATTTCGAAAGATTCAAGATCAGTTCGTTTGTTGCTTAAATAAACTATTCTTGGAAAATGTTCTTCAAAATTTGTAATTGGCTTATAGTGTAGATAGGATTAGTTATATAATTCGAAATTAGAAAAGGTATTTTTGTAAACTGTATTATCAGGTATGGTGTTTGATAAGGCTTTGTGACAGAAGCACCAGATATTCAAGTGATGTCCAAGTCTGTGGAGCATGGAGCATGCAGATCCAAATTTGGTAAAGTTTCCCTACTGCATTGTTGCCAAAACTTGTTACTGAAGCCTATTTTAGATTTTTACAATTTTGATAGATTTTTGGTGAATACGTATAAATAGAGGTTAGGATCTTAGTAACTTTGTTTATACAAATTTGGGAATATGTAGTGTAGGAGAATAAATAGTACACCACCAGATTGGATTTGGCCGACAAGAATTTGTTGGAATTAACTGAAGAATTTGGGTCGGCCACTGAATGTGAAATTGTCTTGAAAAGGAGCGCACCCACTGAAGTCGGTCTTCAATAATTCTTTTTTTAATAAGTGGTGAAACGTTTTTGATACTGCTCGGTGTCTGCACCCGAAGCATGTTACTACTACGTAACTTTTGTGAAGTAACTTTGTTAAGTATAATATAAGCAAATAATCTCGTTATCAGGGTGGTGATTTAACCGAAAATTATGCGTCGTAGATGAAGTTTCTTCCGAGAAGAATTACTGCCTTTTTCGTGGTATCAGTTTGCAAGCACTGAAAAGATATGAAAATGTGCCTCCAAGTTTAAAATGTCTGGAATTTGAACATACAAAGTGACTATTCTTAATTTCGAAAGATTCAAGATCAGTTCGTTTGTTGCTTAAACTATTCTTGGGAAATGTACTTCAAAATATGTAAGTGGCTTATAGTGTAGATAGGATTAGTTATATAATTTGGAATTTATTCGTGTACCAGTCTCAGTGCACCGATTTTTTTGCGAGACTATTTGTATTTTAGAATTTAATGTAAATGCAAGTAAATGTTTGTGTGAAATATTGAATCTAAGTAAAAAAAACTTTCATGCTTTTCAAAGCGGACATATTTCGTTCTTTTGTAAATTAAACATTTTTATTTTGTAATGGAGAACTTCATGGTAGATTCTTTTCCGTGGATATCTAGAGAGTTGGTACAATAGGTTCTGTAAACTAGTTTTTTTAGGCTTTTGATTTTACATTTTATCATATGAGGAAAAGATGAAACTGGCTGTATGTTAAGAATAACTGTGAGTAGTTGAATTGTACTTAGTGCTGTATGTAGTTTACGAAAATGGAAATTAACGCCAATATTTGCTTAAATCTTGTGCAATTATATTTTTCCATGAATGTGTCACATAACGTACAGCCATTTTCACCTTATTTGCCGAATCATGGCAGTAGCTTTTAATAGGTTTTGTAAATGGTGATGAGCTTTTTATTTAATGATAATTGCTTAGATTATATGATTTATCCTGTTATTTACTTTCACTATATGATTAACTTTTAGATTGCTAAGAACTTTTCTTTTTATGTAAAAGGAGCATATGTACAAAGTATATATAAACCGAGTATTATACCGGTCTGTAAACCATTAATCACAAATTAATGTAAACACAAGATGACAGTTTATTGTTAGATCGAAATTCTGAATGATTTTACATTTTGAATGAATTTATATAAAATGGTAGTCATTTTTTTCCAAATTGCGTTTGTTCATTAGTACAGTATTATTAATCACTAGATAGACTAACAAAGGGTAGGTTAGGCTGACAGAATCTTCATCAGATTAAGTCTATGGTGTGTCGACACTGAAAATATGTTGCGCGTGAGGTCTCCTTTTCGATCGTCATCTGGAGTGTCAAGAAGTTGGATAGAGGAAGGAAGATTCTGTTGAAGTAGGTCTCATACACGCAACAATTTTGTCAGTTGTTACTGAATGAATGTAAATAATTATTGGAAAGTCGCATATCGAGTAGGATAGGCTAACAATTTATTGTCAGGTTTACTGACGCTACTTGTCCGATTTTCTGATGGTCACTGCAACATCTGCGTTTCTTCTCCGCCTCACACTCATTGTTGTATCGTTTCGGATCCAATCAGCAATCTTAAACGGGAAAGGAAATTGTGTAATCTATTTTTGTATTAAAAGTAAACTAAGTTACATTAATTTTCTTATGTTTGCTTGAGGTAGTTTCTGACTTTTTGTATTTTTTGCTGCTTTTGTTGTTATTAAATTTGAAGGTGTTTCCAAATTTGGAAAAGTAAAATATTTGTCTAAAATGTATTATCAGGTCTGGCTTAGAAGTAAAGTTTGAGTGACAGAAATGTAGACTATTCGAATGATGATCGTCTCAGTTCATGCGTCTATGTCTGCAGATCAGAATCGGGTGAAGTATGTGCTGTATCAGTTGTAAGTGAAGCCAGGACGTTAAACTTTTCTAAGATATCGATAGTTTAGTAATAAAGAAATGTTGTAAATTAGAAATTTAGAACGATTTTTCTTTTTGAAAATGATGCCTTAGTGTTAGGTAATAAACGGTATACTGCCAGATTGGAGGTGATGAATAAAGAATTTGATAGTCTTCTGTATTTGGACCAGCGGTTGGATATGAAGACATGAAAACAAACGTTTCATGGCCGAAGTGAAGAATTTGAGTTGTCACTGGTACGCAAATTGAATGAATAAATGAATGAAAACGCTTTATGGATAAAAATACATATTTTTGAAATATTACAATAATTTTAACGTAAAACTTGCAATTGTTAATTAGAATATTAATTTTTAATTTTCCTTTAAATTTTCCTTTTAAATTTTTGGTTCAACTTTGCTATGAGACTAATATATCACTTCAGAGGTAGTTTTGATAAGTAATATTATAAAAAGTAATACTGCATTATAAATAATATGAGCAAAAACTATTAATAATTTAGAAAACACACACTTAGTTGAGTATTAGAATACAGAATGTACTAAATCTTAAACGTCATTATCACGTATGATTGAAATACAGTACAAAGAAATAATACTTCAATCAGAGAAATGAAACTAGTAATCTTATATACGAGAGTTGAATAGAAATTGTATATAGAATAGGATAGGTTAACAGTTCATTGTCAGGTATACCGAAGCCACATTTTCACACTTTGTGGACACTGCCACTCGTTCGTCTCTGCTCGTACTCATCGTTTCGGATTTCATGGAAAATCATAAATTGGAAAGGAAATTGCGTGATCAACTTTTTTGTGTTGTGACGTAAACCAAGAAGTATTTTTGATGTCTTGAGATATTTTTTTTTTTTTTTTTAATAATTCATATTTTGTGTGTTTTCATTTAACTGTCATCATCAGGTCTGAATATCAGTTCGAAATTTAAAAAGGTGTTTTTATCAGGTATGGTGTTTGATAAAGCTTCGTGACAAGTACCAGATATTCATTCAAGTGATATCTATTTAAGTCCGTGGAGCATGGTGCATGCAGATCCAAATTTGGTAAAGTTTCTCTATTGTATTGCTAAATCTCTCTCACTGAAGCCTATTTTATATTTTCACAATTTTGATAGATTTTTGGTAAGTATGTGTAAAAATAAATTAGGTTCTCAGTAACTTCATATCGTATACACAAATTTGGGAATATGTAGTGTAGGAGAATAAATGGTATACCACCAGATTGGATTTGGCGGACAAGACTTTGTTAGGATTAACTGCAGAATTTGGATCGTTTGCTGAATGTGAAATTGGCTTGAAAAGGAGCTTACCCATTGAAGTCGGTTTCCAATGTTTGTTTGTTTAATAACAGTCGTGAGAAGTTTTTGATAGTGCTCGGTGTCTGCACCTGAAGCATGTACTACATAACTTTTGTGAAATAACTCTAAATAATAAGCAAATAATCTCGTTATCAGGGTGGTGGTTTAACTGAAAATTATGCGTCGTAGATGTAGAGTAGTTTCTTCCGAGAAGAATTATTGCTTTTGTCAGAATCAGTTTGCAGTCGCTGAAGTGATATGAACATCTTGCACTTTTATACCACCTGGAAATTCAACATCGATTTTGAGTATTCTCGTTTTGAAAGAAATTGAAGATCAGTTCGTTTGTTACTTAAGAGAAATTCTTCTTGGGATATGTACTTCAACATTTGTAATTGGCTAACAGTGTAGGTAGGGTTAGGTAATGTAATTTGGAATTTATTCGTGAACCAGTGTCAGTGCAACGATTTTTTTTTTTTTTTTTTTTTTTTTTTTTTTGTGCAACTAATTATATTTTAGAATATAATGTTAGTGCAAGTACAGTAACTGTTTGTATAAAATAGTAAATCTGAATTAAAAACTCTCGTGCTTAAATACTCTCTTCAAAAGGAAGTTGTTTCGTTCTTTTGTAAATGAAATTTTTTGTTATACCGTTTTTGTGGGAAAATTTATGGTAGTTTCTTTTCCGTGGGTATCTAAGACAATTGATACAGTAGGTTCTGTAAATCGCTTTTTTTAGGCTTTGGTTTGGATTTTACTTTTTATATTAACGTCTGAAGGCAAAATGAAACTGACTGTTATAGCTAAATTGTACTTCATGCTGTACAGTAGTAAGATACATTTGAGCTAGTTTTACCTTATTTGCCGAATCCTCGCAATAGCTTCTAATAAGACTTGTAAATGCTAATAAGCTTTTTATTTGATAATTACTCAGAGCATGTGATTTATCCAGTTCTTTAGTTTCATTATGGTATATTGTAAACTTTTAGATTTCTGAGAATTTTTTTTATTAAAAAGAATATATATATTGTGTAAAATATTATACGAGACTAAACTATTAATCACTAATGAATATAAACGGGAGATTGCAGTTTGTTTGATCGAAATTCTGAATGATTTTACGTTTTCAATGAATTTATACAAAATAGTAATCTACCACTGGGCAAAATTTCGTAAGTACATTAGTAATATTAATCACTAGCTGAACTAACGAAGAGTAGGTTAGGCTGACAGAATTCTTCAGATTGAGTGACACTTGTGTTAACATCAAAAATATGTTGCGAGTGAGGTCTCCTTTTCGATCGTCATCTCTAGCGTCATTCGAAGTTGGATAGAGGAAGGAAGGTTCTGTTGGTGAAGTAAGTTTCATAGATGCAAGAGTTGTGTCCGTTGTTACTGCATGCATATTGTAAATAATCACTGGAAAGTGCCGCATATTGAGTAGGTTAGGCTAACAATTTATTGTCAGGTATACTGACGCTACTTGAGCGGTTTTCTGATGCTCACTGCAACGTTTGCGACTCTTCATCACCTCCACTTATCCTTACATTGTCTCTGGTTCATTCAGGAATCTTCTTAAACGGGAAAGGAAATTGCGTAGTCTGTATTTTTACCCACTTTTAATGTAAATTAAATTTCATTAATTTTTTGTTTGCTCGAGTACAATTTTTTGATTTGGAATATTTTGTATTTTGTGCATATTTTTGTACTGTTTGACATTCGATCTGAATGTCGTTCCAAATTTGTAAAAGTAAATTTAAAAAAAAAATGTATTATCAGGTCTGGCGTAGAAGTAAAGTGCGAGTAACAGAAATGTGGAGTATTCGAGTGGTGTCTGTTTCAGTTCTTGCGTCTGCAGATCAGAATCGGGTAAAGTCTGTGCTAAATGAATTGTAAGTGAATCAAGTACTTTAAGGTTTTCCAAAACTTCGATAGTTTACTAATAAACAATTTTGTGTAAATTAGAAATTTAGATGTACGTTTATTTATAAAAATGATGCCTTAGTGTTAGGAAATAAATGGTATACCGCCAGATTGGATGTGATTCATGAAGAATTTGATCGTCTCCTGTATTTACACCGAAGGTTGAAAAATAAACTTGCGGCCGAAATAGAGAATTTCAGTTGTCAGTAGTATGAAAATTGCATAGGATGTACAATAGAAAATGTATATGGAGTATGTTAGTTTAACAAATCATTGTCAGGTGTGCTGCCGCCACATGTACCAACTTTTCACAAACATTGCACCACCACTTTCACCTCCGCTCGTACTCATCACTGTATCGTCTTGGATTCCATCGAAAATCTCAGAAAGAAAATGGCCGTCTCCCGTATCGTTTTGGATTCAATCGGGCATCTTAAACTGGAAAGGAGATACAGTAGTATAATATGTATTTTTATTTACTTTTTGTGAACCAAGTTGCCCTTATCTTTGTACATTTATTTGACATGGAATCAGTTGTTTTTATTATACTTTTATTCGATGGGTGTCTTCCTACTTCGTATGACACGTTAGATCAGTTCCATATTTAAAGTAGTTCTGGAAATTTGATGCATGAAGAATCTGCAGGATCGACTACAGTATTTGGATCGGCTGTTGAATATGAAGTTGATTGAGAAAGAAAAGTATCATGGTCGTAATTAACTCCACCGTGTTGTCTTCGTTGTTTTGGTGAGAGATCGTTTGTAATGCTTGTCTCTGCGTGTGGATCACGTCACCCGTTTTTTGTGAATTGATATATAAATAATTTGTTAGGGGTAGAGTAGACTAATAATGTCATTGTCAGGATGCTGGTTGCGTGCGTTGCTGCTTGCATACGTTGAAGTGAACTGAAAATTTCTCTGCCGCAGAAATATCTGGTAATTCAATTAGCAAGATAAACTTCGTTTGCTGTTTAACGAAATTACTTTGGGGATTTAATGCTTCCGTATTTCGAAACTGCTTTCTAATTGAGTAGCGTTTTCAAATGAATTAGTAAGTAGCCCTAGTTTGATTTTTATGTAACTGTAAAAGCAATTAAGCAAAATTAAACTGTTCTTTCTTATTGCATTTGTTAAACAAAACTTTTAAAACTAATTAATGTCTGCGCACTACCTTGTCACGTTTTATGTAGAAGATAGATAGATAGATAGATAGATAGATAAATACGTCAATGACGGAACTTTTTTTAAACTATACATTTGCGTTGTCCCAAATACTGAATAATAGTTGAATAAAGTTTATAATGTAACTAGTTTATAAGTGATATAGCATGATAGTCTGACTGACACACTACAAAATCATATATGTACAATATCAATTAATATACTGTATGGTGTAAATAGGTTATTAGAAAAAGGTAGGTAGGTTGGTTAAAGGAATCTTCATCAGGTTGAGTAATTGGAATGGTACTAGTGAAAAAAATATCTAGGAGAAGCTGTAAATGGAGTGTATACCAAGCCAACTTTTCCCTCCTATATTACTCGCTGGAGTTGAAGCTGTGGTGAATCCTGTACTAAAGCAGCAGCAGCAATAGCAATAATTAAGGGAAGTTCTGGTGGTGAGGCAGGTTTCTTGCAATGTTTTTGACAGTTAATGGTATATTGAGTAACATAGATAGGCTAACTCTTTATTATTAGGTATACTGATGCTACTAGTACGAAGTTTCGATAGTCAGTAGAACGTGTATACTTCCGCTCACTCATCGTTGTATGGTTCTGGGTTCCATCGAAAATCGTAACTGGAAAGAAAATGGCGTAAGTAGGTTTTTTGTGTACGTATTTTATATGTAAACCAAGTTGCATTAAACTTTGAGTTTCTTTACTACATGTAGTTTTTTGATTGAAAGTATTTTAGATAAGTACTTAATTTTGTGCTTTAGATCAGCCTCTTGTTAAAATTAAAAGTTCACGCAAAATCTATTACCAGGTCTTGCGGTTTCGTGATAGAAATATAGTGTTCAAGTAATGATTGTTTTAATCCAGGCAAAATTTCGTTTGCAGATCAAAATTTCGTTTTTTTCCCTGTTACTGAATCGCATTAAATGACCAAGTAGTAGCATTACTGAATAACATCATTTAGTGTCTTAAAAATGTTAGGTTTGTTTTGAATACGAGGAATTAAGTGTAAATAGAAATTAACCTTTGTAGTTTATAAAATTAAGGAACGTGCGTAGTGTCGGGATAAATAAACAAACTAAACTGTACCGCCAGATCAGATGTGGTAAAGAATTTGTTGGATCGACTACCGAAATGGGATTGGCTGTTGAATACGGACTGAAAAGGCAGATCATTGTGGATGCAGGCAAACGCTAACTATAAAAAAACCTAATCTTCGTTTTTTGTTTGGTAAGAAATGTTTTGTCGCGCATTTAATATTCTGCTGCTGGGTGTAGGAATTTGGATGACTTGTTTCTTAAATTTTGTGAGTTTATATTTAACTGAATAAGGGTCAGGATGATGATTTCAACTGGGGATTGTGCATCCTAATAAGTTTAAATGTAAGTGAACTTGAAACGTTCCCGTAACATTATTTCAGCTGATGTGTCGAAGTAAAGCCAAAGCAAGTTTCGCGACGATGATTTCTGATGAACACTGGACTTCGGTAATCTGAAATGGAGAATTGGTGACTTGAGCCGGGTAATGAAGTGGAAAACCGAATTTGTGTCGGTACCTGAGGCAATGTTCTGCAGTGGAGCCTCTGCGACTTTGAAAGGGTTCTGAAGTAGAGGATCTGGATCTTTGAAAGTAGAAGATCGCTGCAGTCGGTGGATTCTGCGATGAATAAACGAATTTTCTGGCACGTTGAATAGTGGGAACCCGGCAACTGGGTTAGCATCTTTACCGGTGTTGAATAAGGAAGAATCGATATTCGGCGATGGGCAGGAGCGGGGAATCGGCGCCTTTGGAGGGTGAAGAATCGGCGCCAGCATTTGCATCTTTGGAAGTGGAGACTCGACCCCAGTTCGGTGATGTTGGATAATGAAGAGTCGACATCTGGGAATGATGGTGGTGAATATTTGCATAGTCTTCGACGGTGGCGAATGATGAAGGATCTGCGTCTTCGGTAGTGTTCTGGAGGGAACCGGCATCTTCAGCGATGGTTCATGAAGGATTAGCGTTTTCGGAAATGGAGAATCGGCCTCTTCAGCAGCACCTTAAGAAGTGGAGAATAGAGGTCTTCGGCAGTGTTGAATAATGAAAATTCGGCATCTTTAACGGTATGCAAGACTGGCAGATTAGCATCTGCATCGGCGTGTCCAGAAGTGAAGGATCTGTGTCTTCAATGGTGTTCTGGAGAGGAAAATCGGCGTCTTTGAATCGAACAGTATACATATTTGACGGTGTTCTAAAGTGGAGGATCGTCATGGGCACATTCGGGGAGCGGAGGATCGTCGTGGGAACATTCGGGGAGCGGAGGATCGTCGTGGGAACATTCGGGGAGCGGAGGATCGTCGTGGGAACATTCGGGGAGCGGAGGATCGTCGTGGGAACATTCGGGGAGCGGAGGATCGTCGTGGGAACATTCGGGGAGCGGAGGATCGTCGTGGGAACATTCGGGGAGCGGAGGATCGTCGTGGGAACATTCGGGGAGCGGAGGATCGTCGTGGGAACATTCGGGGAGCGGAGGTTCGTCGTGGGAACATTCGGGGAGCGGAGGATCGTCGTGGGAACATTCGGGGAGCGGAGGATCGTCGTGGGAACATGCGGGGAGCGGAGGATCGTCGTGGGCACATGCGGGCAGCGGAAGATCGTCGTGGGCACATGCGGACAGCGGAAGATCGTCGTGGGCACATGCGGACAGCGGAAGATCGTCGTGGGCACATGCGGACAGCGAAGATCGTCGTGGGCACATGCGGACAGCGAAAGATCGTCGTGGGCACATGCGGACAGCGGAAGATCGTCGTGGGCACATGCGGACAGCGGAAGATCGTCGTGGGCACATGCGGACAGCGGAAGATCGTCGTGGGCACATGCGGACAGCGGAAGATCGTCGTGGGCACATGCGGACAGCGGAAGATCGTCGTGGGCACATGCGGACAGCGGAAGATCGTCATGGGCACATGCACATTTAATGTAAATACTGAATCTAAGTAAAAAAAACTTTTATGGTTAAATGCTCTTCGAAGCGGACGTATTTCGTTCTTTTGTAAATTAAACATTTTTATTTTGTAATGGAAAACTTCGTTAGATTCTTTTCCGTGGGTATCAAGACAGTTGGTACAGTAGGTTCTGTAACCTAGTTTTTTTAGGCTTTGGATTTTACTTTTCATATTAACATAGGAAAACTGATAAGGGTCACGAAGAGCGTGTATGAAATATGCAGGAACACGGTAAGATCAAATGAAGGAAGAGAAAATGGGTTCAGTGTGGTAACAGGGGTGCGACAGGGAAACGTGATTTCGCCACTATTGTTTATTCTCTATATGGATGGATGTTTGAAAAGAATTTGTACTCGGGAAGATAAAGAACACACTTTCGTATACGCAGACGATGCAGCGGTGAAAGAGATCTTGTGGAGTTACAAAGAGCGCTACAAAGATGTGATGAAATTATGAGTGATCATGACATGAAGATCAACAGGGCGAAGACCGAAGTGATGGCACTATCAATGAATAGAGAGAACATAAATGTACAAATAGGGGAAACACCTAAACCAGGCTAATAAGTTCAAATACTTAGGAGTGACTGGTAGTGAGGAAGGAAGTAGTGGAGAAGAGTTAAAGAAAGAATTGGGAGTTCTCGAGGAATGTGGGGATGCTTTATCCTATCCGGAGAGAAAAAAATGTACCAACTAAGGTGAAAATTTTAATATTCACTATGATTCTCCGCCCAATATTAATTTATAGATCAGTGTGTTGGTCCTTGAACATTTCTCAAAAGAGTAGGATTGAAGCAGCCGGAGATGCGAGTTAGTGTTGATAAGGAAAGTAACCTTGAGGGACAGAATTAGAAGCGAGAAAATAAGGTAAGAACTTTGAGTGCAGTCAGTATTAACTTGTATAGAGAAAAATCAACGAAGGTGGTACGGTACGGCTATATACGAAGAATGAGAGAGGAAAGGTACCCTCTGCAATTTTATAATTGGACGCCGAGAGGAAGGAGACCAGTGGGAAGACCAAGGAAAAGATGGAGAGATACCAAACAAGACGCTATCAATGCTAGAGGAAGAATCATAGAAGATGTGGAGTGGAGTCAACTCTATCGGGATCGGTCGGCCTGGAGAACGTACGTGGGGCTCGTTACCTGAAAGGACATTCCTGAGGGTGGATGGTGAGGTGAGAAGGTGAGAATGAGGAAAAGATGAAACTGGCTGTATGTAAGAATCACTGTGAGTAGTTGAATTGTACTTAGTGCTGTATGTAGTTCACGAAAGTGGAGAGTAACGCTAATATTTGCTTGAATCTTGTGCAATTATATTTTTCCATGAATGTGTCGGATAACGTACAGCCATTTTCACCTTATTTGCCGAATGATCGCAATAGCTTTTAATAGGTTTTGTAAATGGTGATGAGCTTTTTATTTAATAATATTTGCTTAGATTGTTATTTATCCATTTCTTTACTTTCAAAATGCTAAACTTTTAAATGCTTGAAAAAATTATTTGCCTGAAAAAGAGAATAGGTACAAAGTATTTCTAAACAAAATATCATACTATACTCTAAAGCATTAATAATATAAACAAGGGAGAAGTTTGTTGTTTGATCGAAATTCTGAAAGATTTTAAGTTTTGAATGATTTTATATAAAATGGTAGTCTATGCTAGGCAAATTTGTCTTTGTTCATTAGTATTATTAATCACTAGATAGATTGACAAAGAGTAGGTTAGGCTGACAGAATCTTCATCAGATTAAGTCAATGGTGTGTCGACACGGAAAATATGTCGTGCATGAGGTCTCCTTTTCGATCGTCGTCTGGAGTTGGATAGAGGAAGAAAGATTCTATTGGCGAAGTAGGTTTCATAGATGCAACAGTTTTGTCCGTTGTTACTGAATGAATATCGTAAATAATCATTGGAAAGTGTCGCATATCGAGTAGAATAGGCTAACAGTTTATTGTCAGGTATATTGACGCTACTTGTCCGAATTTCTGATGGTCACTGCAACATCTGCGACTGTTCATCACAACCTTGCATTGTCTCGGGTTCATTCAGACATCTTAAACGGGAAAGGAAATTGTGTAATCTGTATTTTTATGTACTTTCGAAAGTAAACGAAGTAACATTAATTTTGTAAAATTTGCTTGAGATACAGGTTTTGACTTTTGTATTTTTTCCTGCTTTTGTCATTATTAAATTTGAAGGTGTTTACAAATTTGGAAAAGTAAAATATCTTTCTAAAATGTATTATCAGGTCTGGCTTAGAAGTAAAGTTTGAGTGGCGGAAGTGTATCCTATTCGAGTGATGTCCGTCTCAGTTCATGCGTCTATGTCTGCAGATCAGAATCTGGTAAAGTCTGTGATAAATCAATTGTAATTGAAGGAAGAACGTTAAGGTTTTCGATAGATTACTTGATAAATATTTCGTCTAAGTTAGAAATTTAGATTTTGCATATATTTTTTCTTATGAAAATGATGCCTTAGTGTTAGGAAATAAACGGTATACCGCCAGATTGGATGTGATGCATGAAGAATTTGATCGTCTTCTGTATTTGGACCAGCGCTTGGATATGAAGTCATGAGAAAACGTTTTATGGCCGAAGTGAAGAATTTGAGTTGTCACTGGTATGCAAATTGAATGAATGAATGGGAACTAATTATGGATAAAAAAAATTTTTAGTTTTTCAAAATTGCAATAATTTTAAAATAAAAGGAGTTGTTAATTAGTGTTTGATATTCATTTTTATTTAATTTTGCTTTTAAACCCAAGGTTTCACATGGCTGTCAGATTAATTAAAAGATAACATATACTTCAGAGGTAGTTATGATTAAGTAATATAAATATCATGGGTGAAAAGTATTAATTTAGAATACACAAACTTAGTTGAGTATCAGAATTCAGTATGTATTAAATCTTAAATGTCGTTATCACATATGATTGAAATGTAGTACAAAATAATACTTAAATCAGAGAAATGATACCAGTAATATAATGTATATACAAAAATTGAATAGAAATTGTATATAGAATAGGATAGGTTAACAATTCATTGTCAGGTATACCGAAGCCACATTTTCGCACTTTTTATGGACACTGCTACTCGTTCGTCTCCGCTCGTACTCATCGCTTCATCGTTTTGGATTTCTTGGAAAATCTTAAATTGAAAAGGAAATTGCGTGATCAACATCTTTATGTACTGTGACTTAAACCACGTTGTATTTTTGATGTCTGCGATTTTATTTTTTTTAATAATTCATATTTTGTGTGTGTTTACTATAATGTCTTCATAAGATCTGAATATCAATTCGAAATTTGATAAGGTATTTTTGTAAACTGTATTATCAGGTTTGGTGTTTGATAAGGCTTTGTGACAGAAGTACCAGATATTCAAGTGATGTCCAAGTTTGTGGAGCATGGAGCATGCAGATCCAAATTTGGTAAAGTTTCCCTTTTGCATTGTTGCCAAAACTTGTTACTGAAGCCTATTTTATATTTTTACAATTTTGATAGATTTTTGGTGAATACGTATAAATAGAGATTAGGATCTTAGTAACTTTGTTTATACAAATTTGGGAATATGTAGTGTAGGAGAATAAATAGTATACCACCAGATTGGATTTGGTGGACAAGAATTTGTTGGGATTAACTACAGAATGTGTCTGCATCCGAAGCATGTTGCTACTATGTAACTTTTGTGAAATAACTTTTAATGTTTAGTTTGTTAGGCATAATATAAGCAAATAATCTCGTTATCAGGGTGGTGTTTTAACCGAAAATTATGCGTCGTAGTTGAAGTTTCTTCCGAAAAGAATTACTTCCTTTTTCATGGAATCAGTTTGCAAGCGATACGAAAATCTGCCTCCGCGTTTGTCTAGAAATTGAACATGCATAGTGATTATTCTCAATTTCGAAAGATTCAAGATCAGTTCGTTTGTTGCTTAAATAAACTATTCTTGGAAAATGTTCTTCAAAATTTGTAATTGGCTTATAGTGTAGATAGGATTAGTTATATAATTCGAAATTAGAAAAGGTATTTTTGTAAACTGTATTATCAGGTATGGTGTTTGATAAGGCTTTGTGACAGAAGCACCAGATATTCAAGTGATGTCCAAGTCTGTGGAGCATGGAGCATGCAGATCCAAATTTGGTAAAGTTTCCCTACTGCATTGTTGCCAAAACTTGTTACTGAAGCCTATTTTAGATTTTTACAATTTTGATAGATTTTTGGTGAATACGTATAAATAGAGGTTAGGATCTTAGTAACTTTGTTTATACAAATTTGGGAATATGTAGTGTAGGAGAATAAATAGTACACCACCAGATTGGATTTGGCCGACAAGAATTTGTTGGAATTAACTGAAGAATTTGGGTCGGCCACTGAATGTGAAATTGTCTTGAAAAGGAGCGCACCCACTGAAGTCGGTCTTCAATAATTCTTTTTTTAATAAGTGGTGAAACGTTTTTGATACTGCTCGGTGTCTGCACCCGAAGCATGTTACTACTACGTAACTTTTGTGAAGTAACTTTGTTAAGTATAATATAAGCAAATAATCTCGTTATCAGGGTGGTGATTTAACCGAAAATTATGCGTCGTAGATGAAGTTTCTTCCGAGAAGAATTACTGCCTTTTTCGTGGTATCAGTTTGCAAGCACTGAAAAGATATGAAAATGTGCCTCCAAGTTTAAAATGTCTGGAATTTGAACATACAAAGTGACTATTCTTAATTTCGAAAGATTCAAGATCAGTTCGTTTGTTGCTTAAACTATTCTTGGGAAATGTACTTCAAAATATGTAAGTGGCTTATAGTGTAGATAGGATTAGTTATATAATTTGGAATTTATTCGTGTACCAGTCTCAGTGCACCGATTTTTTTGCGAGACTATTTGTATTTTAGAATTTAATGTAAATGCAAGTAAATGTTTGTGTGAAATATTGAATCTAAGTAAAAAAAACTTTCATGCTTTTCAAAGCGGACATATTTCGTTCTTTTGTAAATTAAACATTTTTTTTTGTAATGGAGAACTTCATGGTAGATTCTTTTCCGTGGATATCTAGAGAGTTGGTACAATAGGTTCTGTAAACTAGTTTTTTTAGGCTTTTGATTTTACATTTTATCATATGAGGAAAAGATGAAACTGGCTGTATGTTAAGAATAACTGTGAGTAGTTGAATTGTACTTAGTGCTGTATGTAGTTTACGAAAATGGAAATTAACGCCAATATTTGCTTAAATCTTGTGCAATTATATTTTTCCATGAATGTGTCACATAACGTACAGCCATTTTCACCTTATTTGCCGAATCATGGCAGTAGCTTTTAATAGGTTTTGTAAATGGTGATGAGCTTTTTATTTAATGATAATTGCTTAGATTATATGATTTATCCTGTTATTTACTTTCACTATATGATTAACTTTTAGATTGCTAAGAACTTTTCTTTTTATGTAAAAGGAGCATATGTACAAAGTATATATAAACCGAGTATTATACCGGTCTGTAAACCATTAATCACAAATTAATGTAAACACAAGATGACAGTTTATTGTTAGATCGAAATTCTGAATGATTTTACATTTTGAATGAATTTATATAAAATGGTAGTGTACATTTTTTTCCAAATTGCGTTTGTTCATTAGTACAGTATTATTAATCACTAGATAGACTAACAAAGGGTAGGTTAGGCTGACAGAATCTTCATCAGATTAAGTCTATGGTGTGTCGACACTGAAAATATGTTGCGCGTGAGGTCTCCTTTTCGATCGTCATCTGGAGTGTCAAGAAGTTGGATAGAGGAAGGAAGATTCTGTTGAAGTAGGTCTCATACACGCAACAATTTTGTCAGTTGTTACTGAATGAATGTAAATAATTATTGGAAAGTCGCATATCGAGTAGGATAGGCTAACAATTTATTGTCAGGTTTACTGACGCTACTTGTCCGATTTTCTGATGGTCACTGCAACATCTGCGTTTCTTCTCCGCCTCACACTCATTGTTGTATCGTTTCGGATCCAATCAGCAATCTTAAACGGGAAAGGAAATTGTGTAATCTATTTTTGTATTAAAAGTAAACTAAGTTACATTAATTTTCTTATGTTTGCTTGAGGTAGTTTCTGACTTTTTGTATTTTTTGCTGCTTTTGTTGTTATTAAATTTGAAGGTGTTTCCAAATTTGGAAAAGTAAAATATTTGTCTAAAATGTATTATCAGGTCTGGCTTAGAAGTAAAGTTTGAGTGACAGAAATGTAGACTATTCGAATGATGTCAGTCTCAGTTCATGCGTCTATGTCTGCAGATCAGAATCGGGTGAAGTATGTGCTGTATCAGTTGTAAGTGAAGCCAGGACGTTAAACTTTTCTAAGATATCGATAGTTTAGTAATAAAGAAATGTGTGTAAATTAGAAATTTAGAACGGATTTTTCTTTTTGAAAATGATGCCTTAGTGTTAGGTAATAAACGGGTATACTGCCAGATTGGAGGTGATGAATAAAGAATTTGATAGTCTTCTGTATTTGGACCAGCGGTTGGATATGAAGACATGAAAACAAACGTTTCATGGCCGAAGTGAAGAATTTGAGTTGTCACTGGTACGCAAATTGAATGAATAAATGAATGAAAACGCTTTATGGATAAAAATACATATTTTTGAAATATTACAATAATTTTAACGTAAAACTTGCAATTGTTAATTAGAATATTAATTTTTAATTTTCCTTGTAAATTTTCCTTTTAAATTTTTGGTTCAACTTTGCTATGAGACTAATATATCACTTCAGAGGTAGTTTTGATAAGTAATATTATAAAAAGTAATACTGCATTATAAATAATATGAGCAAAAACTATTAATAATTTAGAAAACACACACTTAGTTGAGTATTAGAATACAGAATGTACTAAATCTTAAACGTCATTATCACGTATGATTGAAATACAGTACAAAGAAATAATACTTCAATCAGAGAAATGAAACTAGTACTCTTATATACGAGAGTTGAATAGAAATTGTATATAGAATAGGATAGGTTAACAGTTCATTGTCAGGTATACCGAAGCCACATTTTCACACTTTGTGGACACTGCCACTCGTTCGTCTCTGCTCGTACTCATCGTTTCGGATTTCATGGAAAATCATAAATTGGAAAGGAAATTGCGTGATCAACTTTTTTGTGTTGTGACGTAAACCAAGTTGTATTTTTGATGTCTTGAGATATTTTTTTTTTTTTTTTTTAATAATTCATATTTTGTGTGTTTTCATTTAACTGTCATCATCAGGTCTGAATATCAGTTCGAAATTTAAAAAGGTGTTTTTATCAGGTATGGTGTTTGATAAAGCTTCGTGACAAGTACCAGATATTAATTCAAGTGATATCTATTTAAGTCCGTGGAGCTTGGTGCATGCAGATCCAAATTTGGTAAAGTTTCTCTATTGTATTGCTAAATCTCTCTCACTGAAGCCTATTTTATATTTTCACAATTTTGATAGATTTTTGGTAAGTATGTGTAAAAATAAATTAGGATCTCAGTAACTTCGTATCGTATACACAAATTTGGGAATATGTAGTGTAGGAGAATAAATGGTATACCACCAGATTGGATTTGGCGGACAAGACTTTGTTAGGATTAACTGCAGAATTTGGATCGGTTGCTGAATGTGAAATTGGCTTGAAAAGGAGCTTACCCATTGAAGTCGGTTTCCAATGTTTGTTTGTTTATAA